>JARWMV010000028.1:0-189802 GCA_030998015.1 Ceratorhiza oryzae-sativae
TCTCCTCTCCACCTCCCAAAGTTACTCGCTGCATGCATGAACGACCCCTAGGCCAACTGTCACTGCTGGCTCAGTGGCAGAGGGGTTGCCTGTGTATCGTGAGCAAGTATGCACTGCCTCAAGTCTGGCCTGCTTGAGGTCTGTGTGCTATCTAGGACCTTGCCCGTCCTAGACTGGATGGGAGATGCAATTGGATACTTGTTGCTGTCTGTAGCAACCATTATATAACCAAATTGTCACTGGATTGTCAGCTTAGATCCCTGCCTTTGTCCTTGCCCCAGGCTCAGCTATATTATGGATATTCATATGGAATGTTGCTGTTTGTGGTGTGTATTGAAGATGGTTTTTGTATCTGATGATTTGGTGTTTTTTTACTACTGGTTGTATCCCTATATGCATGGAATGACAACAGCTGTTTTCACCAAATCAAGTGAATCCTTATGGAGACTTCAGCTTCAAACTGTCATGTTTCCTGGTGGCCATTGACAGAGCCACTGCACTAACCATGTTTAATCAAAATGCATTGCTCAACATGCCAGTGAAGCTGTAGGATATACAATGGTCATCAGGGGAGTAAAACAGAGTGAAAAGAACCTGAATGACCCTACTGTGGACAGAAAATACCAAGTGCAACTGCAGGTTGTGTTTTATTACCACATTACATTTTTTTGGAATTTATGGGATGAGATACCACAGCAGAAACTGGCTGGGGGTGTGGATGGATAGTTGTGTGCATTTCTAAGTGTGCATGCCATTCAACATGATATATGAACTGCTGAATCTTTTAGTTGTATGCATTGCATTGGCAAGAGCAGATTGCACACTAACATGCCAAAATTAGTTCAATGGTACAGAAGATATTGGCCAATTAGTTTAAGGAGGAGGATGTAACTTATGGGTGAATTCATATGACATTTGCTGGGCTGTATCTTACTGCTGAGTGATACAATTTTGACATGTGAGGGTGTGTTTGAACCATGCTAATATTGTGCATTGAATGAGTATACTTACAAATCCAGCCTTCTGCACTGTCATATTAAAATTACAACTAGAAAATTGAACACTTTTGGCACTATGACAGAATTATGCCCAAGACAGTACATTGTTGCTCATTGCACAAGTGAAGCCTTACAATATACAATAGTTGACAGGTGACTGAAATTGACTGAATACTACCCAAAAGCCACTAGCACAGACAGAAAACACCAAGTGCAACTGTAGGAAGTATTATATTACTGCATTACATTATTTTGGAATTTATGCAATGGGATACTATGGCAGACACTGGCTTGGGGTGTATGGACATCCCCTTGAATTTCTACATCTAAAAAGCACAACTGCTCTGTAGGGAATCCCTATGCTCCAGAGAGACTTTGTTCCCTGTTCACACTCTCTGCACTCTGCTCTGTTGGAAAAAACTGGTTCTCTGTGGATGTCCCTATGCTCTGCAGAGAGATGCCTGGTGCCATGGAGCACACCTCTGCACTGTGTGAGAGAAAAAATAGTGCTCTGCAGAAAATTGTCTATGCACTGTAGGGTGTCTCTATGCTATTTGGAGTGACTGTGCACCCTGTAGAAAGGGGATGCTTTCCACATGTGGACCTCTGGGGGAGATCCAATCCTCACTGAAGTTTTGGCCAGGTTAACAGGTTGGCTATCTGTGGTCTTCCACTGTTGCAGAGCCCCATAGAATTCACAAGATGCTATATTGAACTGTCTGCAATTCAGTGGTGTAGCCTTGAGGCAGTTTATGCATACAAAGTCTGGTAAAATTGGGGACATACAAGGATGAGATGCTATTTTGAAAAGCAATGTCAAGCCAATGCTTACATGTGTTTCTTGGCTTCTAATTTACAAATTGGTCAAACTGAAGGCACAGCACACCTGAGGCAAAAGTTCCTGTACAGGTAATGGCAAGTGGTGGGTCACTTGGATTCTTAATCATGAGTATAGAGCATTACTGTGTTTAAGGCATGCATTGAGCACAGCTGAATATTAAGCAGAATTTCTGTGATATCTCAAAGTGTATTTGATATACCAGTAAACTTTAGAGGATGCAGTGTCTTGGCAATGAGCCCATCACAATGCAAAAAGTGTTCAATTTTCTAGTTGCAATTGTAATATGATAGCATGGCAGGCTGGATTTGTGAGTATACTCATACAATGCACACTATTAGCATGGTTCAAACACACCCTCACATGTCAAAATTGTATCACTCAGCAGTAAGATACAGCCCAGCAAATGTCATATGAATTCACCCATAAGTTACATCCTCCTCCTTGAACTAATTGGCCAATATCTTCTGTACTGATGAACCAATTTTGGCATGTTAGTGTGCAATCTGCTCTTGCCAATGCAATTCATACAACTAAAAAATTCAGCAGTTCAGATATCATGTTTAATTGCATGCATACTTAGACATGCACAACACTATCCATCCACACCCCCAGCCAGTTTCTGCTGTGGTATCTCATCCCATAAATTCCAAAAAAATGTAAAGCAGTAATGAAACATAACCTGCAATCATGCTTGGTGTTTTCTGTCTGTGGTAGGGTCATTTGGGCTATTTTCACTCTGTTTCACTCCCCTGATGACCATCATATATCCTATAGCTTCACTGGCACATTGAGCAATGTGTTTTGATTAAACACAGTAGGTGCTATAGGTGATTGACAAGTCTGGATTTGTGATCTAGGCTTGTTGCTGAGCAACTTATCTGATTAGCTCTAGATTGAGAGAGAGTTGGCAGACTGCTGTTTAGTCTAGTCTTGTTTGCAATTGACACAAGAAATCAATGCTTGCATTAGAAAAACCCACTCTCCCTTTCTGACACATCAAAAGGTAAGATGGTCCAGGGTATGTGGGGCCCTGTCACTAGTCAAAATGAGTCACTTCCAGTTGGTAGCAAGCTTCATAAATGTCATGGCCTAGACCATGAGCACAGATTTACTCTGACTTATTATGATTTTATTTATCTCTAGTTTTTGGACAAGTCCTGTTTATTCAGATATATGTGTAGAATTATTGACTGAGTCATGTGACCTTGTTGTTGTTGACCATTGTTGATGTATTCTGGAATATTCTGTTGACATGGCACCATCCCTTGTATCATACAATTTCATCTAGCTTCTCATTTCATATGTACAGCCATCCCATGAATATATAAGGGAGAGTCTGAGAGCCTTAAGCCTTGGAACTTGACCTCCTGTTGAACATCCCACCTTCTACCTGAGTGGTCACCAAGCCAATCAGTTCCTGCCCAGTGCTCTTTAGCACAAGTGCACTTCTTACTTCCCTGCATGTTGTTGCAACACCTCCCCTCACTGCATGTCCACCTCTAGATGTCATGGTCTTGATCCTTGGCATTACAGCCCTTGGATCTGCCATTGCCTCACAAGTGTTTGGCATTGTCATTCAGCTTGTTGGCTCTGACAATAAATAGCCAAATCCTTGAACAGCACTTTAGGCAACCCCCTTTTTCCTCAAGTTGGTGGTCACAATCTCAGAACAGTGTCAAACAAAAACTGGCTTTGCCTATCAACTCAACTCTGGAGTCTTAGTTTTCTGAGTGACCATATCATTTATTGCTTATTCCATTGTCATTTGACTCTATGCATATTGACAGTCCAACATGTATGTCAACAGCTACCTGCAAATCTCTCTCCCCTCTTTTCTTCTTGGCCAGACCTTGTCACAGACTTTGGCCTTTGCTATGCCTGGCTGGACCTTGGTCTATTCTTAGAATCAGCTCCACCTCCAAGCCACCCTCTTACAGCCTAATGACACAGACTCAAGGTAGTGCTTGGCTGTGTGCCACCACTCCCCTTTCTTCCTTTGCCTCCTTCCTGTTGCCTTGGCTATGAAGTGCTGTGCTTGGCTGTGTGTAACCAGTGTACAGCCTTGTATGTAGCTACAGTATAAATACAGCTGAGACCAGACACTGAACTCCAGCTTGCTCTTAAACTTTTCAACACCCCTTCTACTCCTGGGTCTCACCTCTGAGTCCCTTGTGACCACTTTCCATAGAGACTGCTTAAGCCAGCCTTAGCACATCTAGCCACCCACCTACTGAGGCAGTGCAAACCTTTGCATCTAGCCATGAGTCACTAAGCTGCACACTTGAGTGACATATACATCATTCCTGCTTTGAGACCCACTTAGTGATACCTAAGTGGCATGACAACCCTATTTGGGGAATCACACATCAGCCTGGCCTTAACTGGAGGCCTTAGCAGACAACCAGGCAACACCAAGTGGTGAACCCAAGCCAGTGATTAGGACTATAAGTGGAGGTATCATCCTTGTTAACTGTACTTCAACAGTACACATCAAGGCCTAGAGACCAGGTTGTGACAGGAGGCATTGTTTTGTGCTCCAAACCTATTACTAATGAACTCCTTGATCAGGGAGCTATTGTCATGACCTAGACCATGACACAGAAATTATTATGATTTTTATTATATTTTATACCTCTCTCTTTTATGATTTTGGACAAGTCCTGTTTTAATCAGATATATGTGTAGAATAACTTACATGAGATCACATGACATTGTTATTGTTTACACTCTGTTTGTATCTTCCAGAATATTCTGTTACATGGCACCATTCTGATATCATATGATAGTTGTCTTGCACCATGGTGTATTTGATATTAGCTACTTGTATGAATATATAAGGGAGAGTCTGAGAGCCTTAAGCCTCAGAACTCGACCTCCTGTTGTATTCCTCTACTACCTGTGAGACACATAGTCAAGCAGCCCTTGCCCAGCTCTCTTTAGAGCATAGTGCCCTTACTAAAAGTCTTCCTCCACATGTCTTATTGCAACCCACATCCTTGTCGCATGTTTACCCCTTGACATTGTGACTTAGATCTCCAGCATTGTCGCCTATAGGTCTCCCATCGTCCACTTAGATGTTTGGGTTATCTCCTCAGGTCATAGCTCTGGCAGCTATGTGCTTGATACAAATAATGCAAATGCAACCCTCTACTCCAGAAGTTCATGACCAAGTCCAAATGTCAGCAGGAGTACTTAAATTGTGTGTACAATAACCCAAACAGCTATAAGTGCTTAATCCTTGCTTTAGCTCTTGGTTTATTATTGCTTGTTCTCTGCATGCTAGGAGTGGTAGTGCTGCCTCAGGACTGCTGCAATTTGTGTGATCCAAATTCCACCACCTGAGTCCCATTGCACAAAGTTCCTTGTACAACAAGGTCCACCAAGAGCTGCTCAGGTTTCTGGAGAATCAATCCTGGCCATGCTCTTGTGCCTTGTCAGTGATGACAAGTCAAGTGATGGCATGGGTGCCTTGGGTCACAGAGGCATAGCCTGTAGACAACTTGGTGTCAATGGCAAGGGGGATATAGGCAACAGTGACATATTGCAAAGTGGAGAGTAAAGGATGAACAAGACTTGTATTGATGAGGAAGTCAAGTTTGTGAGGAGACCTTGTTGAGCTTGACCTGGTTTATATACAATCTTCAAGTCACATCACTAAGTGATAGAAGCTGCTGTGGAGCTGCAAAATTTCACATCAAAGTTGAAATACATCTTGGTAAGCAGTCTGGGACATTCTGTGAGTCACATGATACAGTTGTCCCATAAAAGGAAAGTGTGTTTTGAAAAAGTTCTTAAAAAATGTAATACATTGAGAAAATATTATGTGGTGAATACATGTGTGTCAGGTCATGACATGCCTTTTGTCAGAGCCAACAACATGAACTACTTAGGCCTAACACTGGTGAGGCAAAGGCAGACCTATGGGCTATAGTGGCCTAAGGTTGAGCTGCAACACCTGGAGGGGGACACACAGTGAAGGGATAGGATGCAACAACACACAGGAAGGCTTAGAGGTCTACTTGTGCTTAAGAGCACTGGACAAGAACTAAGCAGCTTGGTGACCAATTCAGGTAGAAGGAGATTGTTGACAGGAGGCTGAGTTCTGAGGCTTAAGGCTCTCAGACTCTCCCTTTATATATTCATGCAGGAGGCAGTACATATCAAATAGGAAGCAAGGGGAAATTGTACAATAAGCAAAGTGGTGCCACATCAACAGAATATTCTGGAATGCATCAACAATGGTCAACAACAACAAGGTCAATTGACTCAGTCAACAATTCTATGTGTATATCTGAATAAACAGGACTTGTCCAAAAAAAAAGTAGAAGATAGAGGTGAAAATAAAATATTAGAAAATTTGAATAAATTTGTGCTCATGGTCTAGGCCATGACACCTTTGCACCTGGCAGGCAAATGTGTTCTACCCTGTATTTGGAGTCTTGCATATGTTCAGTTCATCTGCATTGATTAGCAACATCAAGCATGAGCACATTTCAAATTGCACTCCTGTTCCCTCCATCAATGACCTCCAATTGTATCTCATCAAATGGCCCTATGTCAACTCACAGATTGAATCAATGTGGGAAGCATTCAAAGCTGGGGGGTTTGCCCTGCCTGTTGAGTCACCCAAGCCTATTGCTTCTGGGTCTTTGCTTGTATGAAACTCCCAACCCACACCCAGACCCTCCACTCTAACCACAAATTCAAGTGCATCAAGGCCCTGGTGATCTGTAAGCATGACATCAAAAACACCAGCCATTGACACATGATGGCAAGGATACTTGGGAGAGCAAAAATATGAGGTTTGTGAGATTGCTATGGACTGTATTTGTCATATCTTAGCTCAAAAACCAGACAAGCAAGCAGACAAAAAGCTGCTTCAATACACTTGACCCTCCAAACTTCCACACTTGGACAGTGCATTGACCTATCATCCTACTTGTTTAGAGCTAGGTCCAATGCATTGCTATACAGCTCCATTTCCCCCAATGCCTTGCATTTCCAACTCAATGTTCAGTGCACCTGCATAGCCAGTCGGATGATTAATTCATCAGGAAAAACTGGGTTTTTTATAAATCAGGATTTCACAGATTATAGCAAATTTATGTAAATTTTTGAAATCCATTTTTTATTATAAACCTGCATGTCTCCTGGGAGGCACTTTGAAGATATGTTGGGGGAATTTCAAATTGGTTTATAGCTACAATCCTGGTTTATCAACTGCAATTCCCTATAATCAACACCTCCCAGAGTTTATTATAGGTGATAAAAGGGGGGGGGGACAGCAATTTCATGTTATAAACAATAATAATTTAGGGGGGGTTTTCCTGATGTTGTAACCTCTCAACACCCATTCCCACTCTTTTCCACCATCCAGAACTGCCAGACCCAATTCCCTAGTGCACATAAACACCCCCAATCCACTGCTCCATCCTCTGCCCATTTGCACCTTGAATTTTACATTTTTCAGTGTCTCTCAAAAGCACAATTATGCCTCATCAAAGCCAGTGCCATATTGATTCCCTCACCACCAGCCCCACTTGCTGCAGGACTTCCACAGTCACTGTTGAATGCTCAATGAACTAAGGGTTCTATTCAGGTATCCTGCTAGCTGACCTTGTTTTCCCATCTCCTAGCTTATTTTTGATTTTTTTTGTACACAGTATACTGGATAATCCATTCTTTATTTGTTAAAATTTATGCACTACATGCTCAGCTGTTCTTGGTGCTCCTCTGGCACTTGCTCTGGTTGGTGCCTAGCCTCCCATGCTCAAGGCTTTGAGTCCCACCACAAAATCTCTAAGTTGAGCCTGTACTCAGAGTTTTCAACACAGACAATTTGGGGAGTAACAAGGGAGGGGGATTTGATATTGGTGTGTGTGGGGTATATCAAATCCCACTGACTAACGTCAATTATCTTTTGCCTACCTCCAAGTTTTCTGGATGTTGGAGGTGTCAAGAGCCTGGAATCTTGAACCTCTCTGGCCCAGACACCTCAAGCACCTCAGACGCTCTGCTCATCCTGCTTCTCTTTCCAACACTTTTTCATTGGCCTGGAATGTTACTGGATTGTTCTGTGATACTTGAGCTGCTTGAGCCTTTCAGGGGGCTTTTGCTATAACTGTCTGACTTCTTTTTTCTGCTGTTGGGCTTTATCAGTGTCAACCAATTCATGATGTGTTTCCTATTATATTGTGGTTTCCTATTAGCAGCAATACCTTATTTCAACCAGCTCAATGTCAGAGCAACGGGGACTACATTCCCATATACACTTTACATATCATACACACTATTTCATACCCAATATTTGTGAAACTCCACATTGAACCCAATCAACAAGAGGCAAGTCCAAGCTTTAACATCGTATTCCCAGCCTATGATGATTCAAGAATCAGTCTGCAACTCGGTTCCGATAGAACACGTTATACACACCTTGAGCGCAAAATAGTCGCCATACACGATTCCCGTATTATTCGACCCCGCTGGATTGTTCGATGTGCCGTTGCTCAGAATGCTATCCCAAGTCTGCGACGGCTTGAACGCAAATTTGAAGGTGTCAACCATGAGCTTAGTTCAGAACGTTATGTAAATTATCAGGAGGCAACGGCGTGATAGGTGATATACCTTGACTGCCTGTTGCCGGTAGTATTTTCCCCCAGTCGAATTTCCCGACTGATGTTGCCAGTCAGACTAATCGTCAAACTGGTAACAAAAAAGGCATACATTTATCAATCCGTCGGCTAGGACAAACATTCCTTGCGCCGCGGTCGTCGCGGCAGAGGTATCTGCCAATTTACTCGCGGATGGGGCGTCAAAGTCCCTGTTGGTGAATTAGCGGTGACGGCCAAAAGGGTAATAAGACTTTACCAGGGGACAATGCCGCTCGAGGGTACACGCAAGATGAACAGGTCTGCCATTCTACGAGAGGTAGTGAGGAACTGGGGCTGCTTGGTATAGTTGTACACTTGAAAATTCCCACTGATGAGAATGTATGCACTACCAATGCCCAACATCAAGCCAACTTACTCAAAGCGAATCCGTGAATTCCCCATGCTTGACCTCTTGCCCAAGTACTTGTACCCAAACGGTTAAGCTAGTTCAAAGCATCGGATACAGATATCGAGAACCTACCTGCTATCCGCATAACCCTGGAACGTATGCCTCCAAATAACCTTACCCGTGCGCGCATTGTAATCCACAACGTGATATGACGACGCTATTGTGGCATCAATACATAAAAATCCGGGACCTAGTTCGGATCACGCACCATCGGGGCGAAGGTGATTGATGAGTGTCTTGTTTGAGTGACTGATTGCTATCTTGTTGAGCGTTTCGTTCTTTGTGAGTTGGTACGAACGCTCCAGGACCTTTACGAAACGTCTTAGTTGGGGGAAGAAGGCCAACGTGAGCGGACCGCTACCTCGAGGTTCATCATATTGTCAATGATGACCAAAAAGTCAGGACCGTTCGGATCGGTGACACCTGCGCGAGCACCAGACCAACTGCGTGTACACCCAACGGTGCTGTTGAATCGATCAGCCAATCTCGTGGAAAAGCGATTCACGGCTGCAGCCGCGGTTGCGTTGGATGGGTTCCTGAACAGTATGATCAATTTCCGAGTGCATTCCATAGGCGATCCATGACGTACACCCGGAGCTCGTGCATGAATGGATACGATAGGAACCCTTGGTCGTGTCCGCGCGAGTTGCTGTATTGAAGTGGGGCCACCGAGTCGCTAGCCAAGCCGTTGGATGCGTATCGGCTTGGTTGACCTCGTAGACTCACCTCCAGCGGCGCGCAATTGTCAGCCAATCCACCAAACTTAAGTCTTGACGACTCGGGCAGAGCTGCTTCCGCTCATGCAGGAGATAGAAACTGGACGGTAGGAAACCGCTCGTCCACCAATCGGCTTGGACATACTCCCAAGTTCCTGTAGACTAGGTAAACGACAGCTCGATTCCACGAGAGGGGCAGACACGGACCTTGGGCATTCGTAACATGCGGAAACACGCCCGGACGATACGCTCTACCGACGCGAGCATATTTCTGCGCGATTGCAGGTGAAAATATCGTATCCAAATATGTCGGGGCCTGGGCGAGACCCAGCGGGAGGACAGTAGTGCAGGCGATGAGGGCGAGGAGATGCATGGCCAGAGCGTGTTTGGCCGCGCATGAACCCGGCCCATTTTTATGCGTGGAGATCGGAAAGTCACAGGAGCACTGTCCACGCCAAGCGTTTCCGTACTTGGGATGCCCGGATTGCACAGCTGCTGTATTCATCCCAGATTGACGCCCGGCCCTGCCCGGCGTCGAGCCAAACATCCATTTTTGGTGTGCTTACTCAGCGTCCGGCGGCTCGATCTCGTCTTTGCCGGCTGATTCTTATCTGCCACATTGAAAATATATGACTGAAAGCAAGCAAGGTTGTATTAAAATGTTGACTTAACAGGGTCAGCTCCGAAGAGGGACTCAATCTTTCTCGCCCGAGTCACTGTGGAGGTCTGAAATAGTTTGAAACCCATGGAATCTGCCAAACGACGAGTCACAACTGGTCACGAACCAACCTGGCACTCAAAAGCTTGCGCTTTTCTGGACGCCCAGCCTACGTGAATGCCGCTTTTAATAGTGCACGCCGCTTGAGAGGACGCTTGTATGCACATTTCTCGTCGAAATATGTCAAATCGTTTGGTTCATCGTGCCACTTGCGCCGACCCCTGCCACCCCAAAGACACCCCAATGATTAAGTGAAGGCAAAATAACTTTACATGAATATTGATGGCGGGGCGTGTTACTGAACGCGCATTACCACATTCGTGCGGGTGTCTTTAATTACCGCTGCCCATTCTGATTTTATCTCTGGCGCTTTCTCACCAATCTGGAGCGCGCCTGGTGGTGAATTTCTTCTCATTTAACGAAGCCTCTATACCGTGTTGCACTCTAAGTTTTCAAGTATATTCTATTTTTTCGATTTTTACCGACTTGTGTATGATGGTATGACCAAGGCTACATTTAGCCCCACAACTCAAACGATAACACACCCGCTTAGCAAGAGGCCAGCCCAAGTTTCAGCATAGTATTCCCGGCCTATTTTTTTTCAGAAATCAACCTGCGGTCCCCCACAGACGGGAAGCCTTGTACACACCTGAAGCGCAAAATAATCGCCGTACACGATCCCAGTATTATTCGACCCCGCTGGATTGTTCGATGTGCCGTTGCTCAGAATACTATCCCAAGACTGCGACGGCTTGAACGCAAATTTGAAAGTGTCAACCAAGAGCTAATTCGGTATGTCAGGGAAAGTATTAAAGGGCAGCGGTATGGCAAACGAAGTACCTTGACTCCCTGTTGTTGGTAGTACTGTCCTCCAGTTAAATTGCCAGACTAATGTTATGGGTCAGACCGGCGTTCGACTAAGAGTGAAGAAGAACATACGTCGATCAAACCGTCACCCAAGATAAACATTCCCTGTGCTGCAATAGTCGCGGCGGAAGTGTCGGCTACCTCGCTCGCGGATGGGGCGTCAAAGTCCCTGTTGGTGAATTAGCATCAGCCGTGTAAGGTGGGGGCGTGAAGACTATACCAAGGGACAATACCGCTCGATGGTATTCGCGAGACGAACAGGTCCGCCATTCTACGAGAGGTCGCGAGGAACTGGGGCCGTTTAGTATAGTTGTACACTTGGGGAGATTCGTTGGTGAGCATGTATGCGCTCCAGATAACAAAACTCAACACAGCTCACTCGTAGCAAATCCGTGGATCCCCCACGCTTGACCTCTTGTCCATGTGCTAAAGAACAATTCAGAGCCCAGCCGATTAATTAAATGGAAAAATGCTACCTGTTATCTGCGTATCCCTGATGCTGATGCTTCCAAATAACCTCGCCCGTGAGCGCATGATAATTCAGAACATGATAGGACGAGGCTATCATAATATCAATATATGAAATCCGGGAAAGAGTTCAGACTACATGCCATCGGGCCGGAGGTGGTTCTCCATCGTTTTGTTGGAGTGACTAATCGCCATCTCGTTGAGCGTCTGGTTGTTTGTAAGTTGGTACGACCGCTCTAGAACCTTTACGAGATTTTTATGTTTGTTATAAACGGCCTAGACGAATAAAATCGTACCTCGAGATTCATCATGTTGTCGATAATGACCAAGAAGTCTGGTCCATTAGGGTCGGTCACGCCCTGGCGAGCTCCAGACCAACTGCGTGTGCACCCAACGGTGCTGTTGAATCGATCAGCCAAGCGCTGTGAGAAGTGATTTACAGCATCTGCCGCGGTCGCGTTGAATGGGTTCCTGAACAGCGCAGTTAGTTTGCCAGCGCATTCCAAGGCTGATCTGTGACGTACACTCGGAGCTCGTGCATGAATGGATATGACAAGAATCCCTGGTCGTGGCCTCGCGAGTTGTTGAACTGTAATGGAGCTACTGAGTCGCTAGCAATAACATTAAACCCATACCCATTCGATTGCCACAGAAGACTCACCTCCAGCGGCGCGCAATCGCCAGCCAGTCAACCGAACTCAGGTCCTGATGGCTCGGGCAGAGCTGCTTCCGCTCATGTAAGAGATAGAAACTAGATGGCAAGAACCCGCTCGTCCACCAATCGGCTTCGACAAACACCCAAGTTCCTATGAGCTGGGTAAGTAATGATGCGCATTTGTAAGAAGAATAAAGCCAGACCTTGGGCATCCGTAAGGTGCGGAAACATGCCTGGGCGATAGGCGCTACCGACTCGAGCATATTTCTCTGCGATTGCAGGCGAAAAGATCGTATCCGAATATGTCGGAGCCTGCGCGAGGCCCAGCGGGAGGGTAGTAGCGTACGCAACGAGGGCGAGGACATGCATGGCGAGAACGTGTTTGGTGGTGCATCAGCTTGGCTCACCACATTTTATGTGCAGAGATTTGTAGTCAAAAGATTGCACTCGGCGCCAAGCCTTCGAATTTCCAAGTCTAGATGCCCGGATCGCACAGGTTATGCCGCACCAGACTTCGGCGCTGAACCTGGCTGTGCTAGCCGAGGATAAACAAGTCCCCCGCCCCTGGCTGCCCATGTTGCCTCTCAATAAAAGACTAGGGCTTCTCGCCGAGGCGGGGTGTTCGGGGAAGTCATTTTTGTCAGATGGTGGTGGAGGATTACGTATATCCAGGCTCGAGTTGAGATATGCACCTGGATGCCTGATGTGAGGGCAAAGACAGCGATTAGACTCTGATTCGTCTGTGATCGGCCCTAGCTTCTCCAAGTTCTTGCACCACAGCGAGTTTACAGGGGTAACCCCGGATTAAGGATGATGCAGGAACTTTGCCGAAAATCGGCACCCGCGTGCCGAAATGAGTCAAAATTTGACCACTCCTGCACCCGCACCTGCACCCGCACCTGCACCCGCACGCGTGAATGAGGAATTCCCGTGACATTGCGGCATTTGCGGGCATCCTGAGGAGACATGTTGTGCAAGAGCAACGCAAGAGTACTGAAACTCGTCACAAAGTCATGATGTATATATCATTAAATAGAGAAAGTTCCCAGCTCATAAACAGTATATATCACTCAGTGTTAAAAATTGTAGTGCCCGTTGCCGGGCATTTTTGTTTATAAGACTGCATTAAAAGGGGGCAGGTTTTGAAAACACATTAAAAATGTGACTTTGGTAGCTCAATAAATTCACAAAATTCGTAGCTTTCCAATGATGCCCTTATCTTGGTACACTGCCCCGCAAAATGATTGACCCACGTGACCCTAAAATGCGCTTGTTGCCCATAGCAGTACAAGAGACGCAGCTGCTGCTACAATAATAATAAAATAGATTGTATAAATCTGTAGCTATCGAATAAAAAAATAACTACAGAAATCCATAAGCAGGATGCTGAGAAACAGGCAGATAAGCGACAAGAGGTGGGTCAATCATTTTGCCTGAGAGCATCAGACCAAAAGTATCAATGAGATTTTAGGGCAAGGACTTGGGCAAAAAATCTCATAAAATTAGATCATTATGCACTATGGTAAGGGAGTGATATTACATATGCCAGGAGTCTAGATGTTATGAATTGAATCTGTAATAGGGGTGACTGGTTATGCCAGGTGTTAGCCGATAACATTTTAACCTATTTGAAAAGTGCCCTATACGCACTAAGAAAAGCTGTAGAGCGGTGTGGATTTAGTAGTTTTAGCTCTACTTTGAAGCGCTCTGAAAGGAATGAAGGCGTTTAGAGCCAAACAAAGAAAATGCAAGCAATACCCCCTCAGATGAACGCACTAAAGTGAGGCACCAATGCAGCACATGCAGACAAAACTTCGCGTGCAAGTGCGCTGTATGCCATAGTATATGTGTGCCAAGTATCAGCCCGATATGCTCAAAATTGCAAGTGCTGTGCACACACCATGCCGAAAATAGTGTTTCAGGACAGTGCGCTTCCATCAAACCAAGATCAAACCTCAACTACCAACCAAGCGGCCTGTTCAGCACTTGCAGTTTTGAGCGTATTGGGCTGATACTTGGCACACATATACTATGGCATACAGCGCACTTGCACGCAAAGTTTCGTCCACATATGCTGCATTGGTGCCTCGCTTTAGTGTGTTCATCTGAGGGGGTATTGCTTGCATTTTCTTTGTTCGGCTCTAAACACCTTCATTCCTTTCAGAGCGCTTCAAAGTAGGGCTAAAACTACTAAATCCGCACCGCTCTACAGCTTTTCTTAGTGCATATAGGGCACTTTTCAAATAGGTTAAAATGTTATCGGCTAACACCTGGCATAACCAGTCACCCCTATTACAGATTCAATTCATAACATCTAGACTCCTGGCATATGTAATATCACTCCCTTACCATAGTGCATAATGATCTAATTTTATGAGATTTTTTGCCCAAGTCCTTGCCCTAAAATCTCATTGATACTTTTGGTCTGATGCTCTCAGGCAAAATGATTGACCCACCTCTTGTTGCTTATCTGCCTGTTTCTCAGCATCCTGCTTATGGATTTCTGTAGTTATTTTTTTATTTGATAGCTACAGATTTATACAATCTATTTTATTATTATTGTAGCAGCAGCTGTGTCTCTTGTACTGCTATGGGCAACAAGCACATTTTAGGGTCACGTGGGTCAATCATTTTGTGGGGCAGTGTATATAAAAATTTATGCATGGAGATCATGAGTGTTCTTTCTACAGAAATATTCCCCCTGAATGCGCACTTGCTGTTTACTGTCAAACCAGCCAGTTCAAGGCAAATGAGTGATGTGAATCATTTCAGAACCTTATAAAACCCTCATTTGGCATGTTTTCTCACTCATACAGTATGAGACAAAACAATTCCAGTGTTTTGATCACCTGCAATGAAACACTCACAGAGCTCAAGCCAGAGCACACATTATGATGTAACTAGTACCAATCGATAGCATTTGATCATGTCTACAAAACGCATACAAGTAAAAAACATAAGACATAACAATGGTGGAGCTATAGATGAAACAACATAGGAAAAAGACTGAAACAGTTTTGTCCCCAGCACATGTCAACCATGGCTTGCATAGAATCAATGGGAAATTGGCCTGCCACCTGCCCTTAAAACTAAAGCCATGCACTTGGGCATGCTATTGATTAACTTCTGACAGTAGTCTTTGCCAAAACCATCCCACACATCCTGGATGTGATCCCAAGGCTCCAGAATTCCTCCTGAGGGATCTTCATACTCCCCTAGGAGTTGTTTTAGCTCTGCCCATAGATTTTCAATTGGATTTAGGTCAGGAGACATTGCTAGCCACTCAAGTAGCTCAATCCCATGGTCCTTGAACCAGTTAAGACAGTCTTTTGCCTTGTGAGAGCTGGTGTTATCTTGCTGAAATAGCACCTCCTTGGCTATTTTCTTAAATCCATTCATTTGAGCTTGACTCTTCAACCCCCAAAATATGTGGCTCAATCAATCATCTCTGCATGCTATTGCAAAGTGTGTATTTCATTGGTGTTCCAAATGGATAATGATCTGGAGTTACATGAGACATTTTTGGACTATTACAAGGGTCATAATGAGTTCTATCCTGACAGATGGGGTGTAAGGGTAGTGGTCACATGACTGCTTATAGTTCATATATGCATCACAATTTTGATGTATGGGGTCCAGTATTGTTTTTTCTATCACCATTTGTTTTACTCAAGTAATATATTCTATGTACACATGTTCTATTGCTGCACAAGGCAATTCAAGACCTTAAGTATGGTTTTATTGGGGGCAGAGCCCTTACATGGGGCTACAAGGAGCTTCAACTATCTTATGAACATGCAGTACATGATATATCTCACCATGCATAAATATACAATCAATACTTGTCCTAAATCACTATAGGGGTGACCTATCAACCTTGTCAGCATTTGGTCAGAGCTGTTCACATACAAGATGCCAAATTCCAGCTGACACCAGCTAGCACATCTTGCTATCCATGCATTATCTATTGTAGCTAACTCAGCAGGATGCGAGAGGCTTTTCAGGGAAATGGTCATATTCATATGAAGTGCTGGGCTTGACTTGCCTTTGATAAGGTGATCAATACAGTGGTTGTATGAATGGCCCTAAAGCACAGGCATGCCACTGAAGGCCTGACTTGAGCTTGTCTGCAGTGCCAATTTGGGGCCTATCTCTTGACACCCAAAGTCCAGTTGCTCCTAGTTTAGAGCCCAATGCTGATTAATAGGACAATGCTACTGAAGAAATGGCTGATACTGATATAATGGACAAAGATCCTGCATCCCATGATATTGTAGTGCTCACAGCAAAGCTTCAGCAAGACATTTTGGATGGCAAGGACCCTGCCATGGCCTAGACCATGAGCACAAATTTATTCAGATTTTTACTATTTTATTTTACCTCTATTTTCTATTTTCTGGACAAGTCCTGTTTATTCAGATATATGTGTAGAATTATTGACTGAGTCATGTGACCTTGTTGCTGTTGACCATTGTTGATGTATTCTGGAATATTCTGTTGACATGGCACCACTTTACATATTGTATGACTTTACATTGCTTCCTATTTCATATGTAATGCTTCATCCTTGAATATATAAGGGAGAGTCTGAGAGCCTTGAGCCTCAGAACTTGACCTCCTGTTGAACATCCACCTTCTACCTGCACAGTCACCAAGCCAAGCAGTTTCTGCCCAGTGCTCTTTAGCACAAGCACACATCTAAACCCTCCTGCATGTCATTGCAACCTGTTATGGATTACTAACATTTTCTATTATTTTAGTCTGCTCTGCCAACCTCAAGTGATGCCTCTGTAATTAATTTGTGAAATACTTGAATTTGTATGCACTGCTGATTTGTACTATTTTCCGTTCCATTAAATAGTACAAATTTCCCGCTTTCCAACGCATATTTTATTAAGTTTTTACGATAAGATCTCAGAGAGATACAGAGGTTGCAATATTTCCTCTTATCAGGAGATATTGATTACAACATCGCACCACTCATATCTCGGCAACCGCTTACGCTATCAAAGCGATCTTATGCTCTATCGATAGCTAATCTTCGGCGGTATCTGCTGCCCGAAGATCGTCGCGATCCACCGGATCCTCGCGCCGGAATGGCCCAAAGATCATTAGAATCTTACTGGACCATCAATCAAGATCTAATGACTCCAGTGAGTCAGGAGAGCCTTCCAAATTGATCCAGAAGCTTCTCTGACTCACTTTATGACTCACTGAGATGTAGCCTCCATTCATTACATGTATATACTATGATAATATGATCTACAAGCCAATAGCAGGTCTCAGATGCATCAATGCCTTTGATCCACACCCTGTCTTTACTCTCTTATCCTATACTGGGCTAGGGTGTACCCCAAGTATAGCAGTACCCTCTTTTGATGATTGCACTGGCATGCATGTATCTATTTGGCTCTGGAATGCCCTCCTCAGGGTATAAAAGGACCTCCTCTGAGGCCCTTCCAGACCACCTCCCCTCTACTCAACCCAGACTGGTTATTGGTTTCTTTTCTCTTTCTATTTCTCTTGTCTGTGTGTGATTTCTTATATAACTAGTACTGAGGAATAAAGTACCATATTAGTTATATACTGTCTGATCATTGTATCTTATATACAGAGATATATAAGGATACAATATTGCCTGATTGAGTGTGACATTAAGTACCAGCTATTAGAGGAAATCTAAGTACCTGTAGCTGAGGAAGTACATGCATTAGGCAGCCCACCATCTATCCTATAAGCTATCACTTAAGTCTAGTATTAAGATTAGTATCAGTTAGTCCAAGTGACTAGGGCTGAACTACATTTAAGATATCTAAGGGAACCTGACCATAGTAGTCTTGCTCTTTATACCTATAAATTAGTCAGTTTACACTGTGAAAGATTAAGACTACCTTGAGTGTTACTTGATTGCATTGCAACTACTTTGAGCCTTCTTACTCTAGTCTAAGAAGTATTGAGTATGATTAGTGTATACTAACATATCTACATTTGGTTAAGCTCTAGATATTCAAGTGTACCCTGACCCATAACACAACCCCTCCCTTTGCTGCACATCCTGTTAAATATACACATTTGTATTGGTTGTGTAGGGATGTAATTAATAGCAAGGACTACTGCATAGTCAGTGGCTGTGAGTAGTGAGTATATGTAACAAGTAGCCATCATGAGCCTAATTAAAGGTACAACAGGTGTGAGTTCTGTTCCTGGATCTACTATTGTAATTGCAGATGGTTTCCTTATATGAGACATCTACTGGTGTATGTCTGTTGTATAGTCCTATGAGTCATACAGTGTGGGAGTATCTCTGAAGTGCTTGCCTCCCTTATGTATTGGTCTTCCAGATCTTGCATGCTATGGCTGGGCTACCTGGTCTATGTTGGGACTTACCAGGCCTAGTGACACAGACTGCCAAACTTGCATATGGCAGTCACTATAGGAGTACACTTGGAGTAGCTAACTGTGCAGGCTAATGACAGAGCTGATCTCAACATAGTCAGAGTGGTGCTCAACAATGTCTCTGGCTTGCTTAGGCAAAGCATATAAGAGATGAAGGTGTGAAAGAGGGAGGTGATATTCAATGACCTGGGAGGCCCTCCTTATATACATTTTGGAGACAACAAACACAGGGTCTACATGCTGCTGCACAGTGACTATGGACTGCTGCACAGTTACTGTGGACTGTGTGCACAGTGACTACAGACTGCTGCACAGTTGCTGCAGGCTGCACATTGCAGTAACTGTGGGCTATGCTTGAGCTGGATATGCTGTGGACTGCACAGACTCCATGGCTGCATTCTGCAGCTTGCTGCAGTGGGAACAAGTACAAGCAAGACTGTAATTGAACTGTTTTTGAGTGGATATATGTGTAGTCAGAAAATAGGGAAAAATATAGGAGTATTACTACAAGGTTGTGCAATGACACTTGACTACTTAAGTCAGTAGTTTCCTACATATTCCCCACATATATCACACATCCACCCCTAGACATTGTGTGTCACAAACTGACATGCATATATCCACTCTATAATATTTCCTTGATTTATTACATTTTATGAGATCATCTTCAAAACATACTTGCCTTTTATGGTATACCTGTGTCATGTGATTCAGGGGATGTTCTGGACCAATAACCAAGATGTATTTCAACTCTGATGTGAAATTCTGCAGTTCCGCAGTCGCTTCTGCTGCTTCTATCTCTTATCAGTTGTGACTCACTGTATGGACTTGTTTGTTATGATGTGGCTTGTACTATGTATATAAAACAGGTCAAGTTCGCAGAGGACTCCTCAAGAACTTGACCTCTTGTCGAATACAAGTTCTTTTCCTTTTCTACTATTTTCCTCATTGCCTGACTTGTCATTGTTGACATCAGGTCAAGTTCTTTCAATTGTAAGTCTCAGTGTCGTCTGGGATACATCTGGAACGCTGTTGGTGTCGTCTTGAGATAACTCCCCATTGCCTTCCCCAATCCCACTCCACCTATCCACAGCCACAAGACATCGTTGCCCTATACATGCCTCTGTGAAACCTCACATACCTATATCAGTTGAAGTGCTACCAGTCTTCACAGACGTGGCTGCTCACTGACCAAAGGTTGGGTCCCTCACACATTGTAACAAGCTTTGGTTCTCTAATCTCCTTCATCAACAGGAGGTGGGGTTGCTCATTGCCCTTAAGTAGTTGAGCAACAGAGGTCACCTTCCTATTCCAATAGACTTGGGAAAGGGTCTATTTTCCTTTTATCTTGCCTTGCTCAAATATGTTTCTAACAGAGTGCACAGCCCTCAAGTGGCACAAACCTTTACAGAAGATCAGCGCTGCCATTTGTGTGGGTGGTTCAGACACCCATCCATCCACTGCTTCACCCTCAACTTGGTCGAAGACATCCTTGAACAGGCTGGGCACATTGACTTTAACTGCATGGTAATTGTCAAAGTCCACCCCCAGAAAGTTGGACAAGCCCAACAAGCCTTTGTTACCAAGCTGGGTGCCCCTGAGTGCAAAATCTGCCATTGGGCAAATGGAGCCACCTTCCCAGCACGCTGCCCTTATTGTCCTAAGAAGGACAAATTCCTATACCACTACACCATCCCCTGCAACCAGCTATAAGCTGGAGAACCTTGGCCAACAACTCCTTCATCACCTGTTAAATACCATTGAAAACTTCCAAGACAGGTATTGTTATTACTGAAATAAGTATGAAGAAACTTGTGAAAGATTTCATGAAGCCGAGGCCCGTTGCACATACCTAACTGAGTGGCTGTGTGAACATCAGGAGGACTACTTATCCCTCCTTCAAGACCATCTCAGACTAGAAGCACTAGTCCAAGAAACAATTGCACCCCACAAGTACGCCTTCCCCGTCTTCTCAACGCTGTCAGACCTCCCTCACCCCACCTTTCTAAGTGGCATGGG
The DNA here is from genome assembly GCA_030998015.1 of Ceratorhiza oryzae-sativae. Lineage (NCBI taxonomy): Eukaryota > Fungi > Basidiomycota > Agaricomycetes > Cantharellales > Ceratobasidiaceae > Ceratorhiza > Ceratorhiza oryzae-sativae. The sequence goes on from JARWMV010000028.1 coordinate 20,738, forward strand.
CTTGCCAATTCAGGAAGAAGCACCCCTTCCAGCAGCCCAAATCAATCCTCCCCAAGGAAGCACTCCTTCAGGATCAAACTAAACTGAAGAGGGTGGAGTGCCCATATTGTTGTCAAGACACCAAGAGTTGGGACTTGGATGATACGTGGTTGAGATTTGCAGGAATAGGAAACTTCAAGACTTATAGACTTGTGCAGGGAACGGAAATTCTCTACTATTAAAATAACCCCCAATTTCCTGTACTTCCTTATCGCCTCTGCTGTCTTTAGAATTTACTCAAATCCTTTCTGAAATGGTGTCACCAGCCCCTGCCCCTGCTTGGGCAAGTATGTCTGATGGAGACAAAGTGATCTATATGCTTCAGTCTATGGATGAGCTGCAAGAACGAACCAACAACCTCCAAAATGACATTGGAGACATCGAGCATAACAATAAAACATACACAGACTTGCTTGAAGCAAAACTCACTACCAACCAAACAAAGATAGACACTGATGTGGCTGGGTTGGCCACCAATGTCAACAACCTAGTTGGTATGCTCACAATACTCCAAACCACAATCACGTGCATTGAAGTGCAAATCAACACTTCCTCAGGTGGCCCTGGTGCTGCCCAAGTACCATCATCCTCCAGCATAACCCAACCACCACCAGCCACTACTCCCTCAAGCAGATCAACTGCAAAAGTTAAAATGGCTGCCCCTCAAAAATTTGATGGCACAAAGCATGAAGATGCTATTTCATTCAGAATCACATGTGCTCAATACATCAATACAAACATGAGTGGACACTCAGCCAATCAAGTAGTTGCCTTTATCACATCTTATCTTGAAGGTTCTGCAGCCAAATGGGTCAACTCATATGAGGAATTTGAAATCCTGAACCTGGGAACTGCAATCCCTTGGCTTCACAATGCCAACCTGTTTTGGCAAGAATTTACCACCTGCTATGGGGACTTAAACTGCACTGAAAACAACTGAGATAAATGGCAGAAACTGAAGCAATCCAAGATGGTCCAGGACTATCTCACCCTGTTCAACTTATACTCAACAGGGCTCAACTACAATGATGCAGCTATGCATGACCAATTTTACAATGGTCTATCCTCAGATGTAACAGACAGCATGGTGGCCCAAAACTATGACCCCCACACCAAGACCTTTGCCCAGCTCACCCAGCAGGCCCTGGAAATTGACTGTCACCTCATCTTGTTCAGCAGCAAAAGGACATCCCATGGGGGTAACAAGTCCAGCAGCAACAATGCCTCATCCAGTAGGCTGACAAATAACCCCCAAAGCAATCCCCAAAAGGAGAAATTCAAGAATGGGGAGCAGGTATACAAGATTAAGGAGGGCAGGGCCATAAAGGGTCAAATCATGGCCATTGGGCCCAACACCAAGGGCTTCACAGTTCCAACTGTTTGCTATGATGGCAGCAATGCCAACATACAAGAATCCTTCAAGGACATAAAGAAGGATAATCACCTGCCAGTGGCCCTTAAGGCAAAGGATCTGGACACAATGGATCTGGATAGCACAGGAAAAGGGAAGGGGACAAATACCTGCTATAACTGTGGAGGGTGCAGACATATTGCCACCAAATGCCCCTTGGCCAAGATGTCAGGATATGAGGCAGCAGTCAAGGATGTAGAAACAACTGACAAGGAGTTGGTAAAGGAATGAGCTCAAACTGTGCCAGGGGGGCAGTCTTGGGTGCTATGTTACAAAATGTGCAGAATGAAAATAAAAATATGGAAATGGAATGTATGTTGTTAGGAAACCAATCACAACTTCAGTTTTTCTTTCATGCATTCCTGCTGCTCACAACCCCTGAACACAAGTCTGCATATAATATGAAAAAATTCAACAGATGGGCCATGATTGATTCAGGGGCCACATCAGTATTTATACATGAAGACCTCGTTAAACAATATCGTATCCCCACTGTCTCCCTAAAAACACTGAAAAAACTATGAGTAATCAATGGAAGGGAGATCAACTCAGGGTCTGTGACCCACTATTGCACCTTTGAGTTGTGCATTCAGGAGCACTGAGAAATTCTCAGTGCTTATGTTGTGAACGTTGGCAAAAATGATTTAGTCCTGGGCATGTCATGGCTCAAATTCCATAATCCAGATATTGATTGGGACGGAAAGGACATGAAGTTCAACTTGCCAATACGCTTGAAGCACTGTATCACAAAACCCTTACACATGCATGCAAACAAACCCAAGGGGCTCCAGTTGGACTCCTTAGACTCTCTTCCAGCAAAATATAAAGAATTCCATAAAATATTCACTGAAGAGGATGATGTCCAGCCATTACCACCCCATAGAAAGTGGGATATGGAGATAGATTTAAGGCCAGGTGCCAGGCCAAGGCATGGCCCCATATATAGTGTGGGTGTCAAGGAAGATGCAGAATTGTGCAAAACCTTGGACCTCCAACTGAAAGCAGGGTGTATCAGACCCTCAAGGTCACCAATGGCATCCCCTGTTGACAACAACAAGTCAGGCGATGAGGAAAAGAGTACAAAAAGAAAAGAACTTGTATTCAACGAGAGGTCAAGTTCTTGAGGAGTCCTCTGCGAACTTGACCCAGTTTATATACATAGTACAAGCCACATCATAACAAACAAGCCCATACAGTGAGTCACTACTGATAAGAGATAGAAGCAGTAGAAGCGACTGCGGAACTGCAGAATTTCACATCGGAGTTGAAATACATCTCAGTTACCAGTCCGGAACATTCCCTGAGTCACATGACACAGATATACCATAAAAGGCAAGTATGTTTTGAAGATGATCTCATAAAATGTAGTAAATCGAGAAAATATTATAGAGTGGATATATGCATGTCAGTTCATGACACTTCCCCCCTTCAAGGCACAGGGGTCCTGGGGTGCCTTTGGATGCAACTTGACATAGTCGGCGATGAGTTCTGGTGCGTTCACCAGGTCATCATAAGTTAACCATTGTCACTCATCATAGCCAAGCCATTTGATGTAGTATTCGAAGACATTAGACCTTTTGTTGTATTGTGATTTTATGATCTGTTCCACTTCGAATTCTTCTTCCCCTTCAGGAGTTACCACAGGTGGTGGTGGGGGAACCTGACGTCCATAGGGATCGTCTTTATGTTTGGTCAGGAGCGAGACATGAAATACTGGGTGTATTTTCATGGTTACTGGCAAGTCCAGTTTGAAGGCGTGAGTGCCATGTTGTGCTACCACCTTGAATGGTCCAACTCTCTTGTGGGCCAATTTCCTGGAGGCCTGTTGTGTGTGTATGTTCTTGGTGTCGAGCCAGACTTTGTCTCCCACCCTGATGGCTTCTGGGGTCTGATGCTTCCGATCATAGTATTCTTTGGTCCTCTGGTTTGCTAGTTCCAGAGCAGCCTTGAGTTTGTCATGGCCCTTTTGAAGCCATTCTGCATGGTTGTCTGCTAAGGGGAATTCTTGTTCCTCCTTGTCCCCAACTGCCAGCCTTGGATGGAAACTGTAGTTTGCAAAGAACGGTGTTTTGCCAGTTGAGGCATTGACACCATTGTTGTAGGCAAATTCAGCCAGAGGTAAGAGTGAGACCCAGTTGTCCTGCCAATCTGATACATAGTGTCTCAGGTACCCTTCTACTACTTGGTTGGCCCTTTCAGACTGGCCATCTGTTTGGGGGTGGTATGCTGTGGAGTAGGATGGTTTTATATCCAGTCGTTTGTACAGGTGCCTTAAGAATTTGGATGCGAAGTTGGGACCACAGTCTGAAATGGTTTTTCATGGTAACCCATGGAGTTTCCATACATAGGTTAGGAACAGGTTTGCACAATCCATGGCACTGGCCTCTGACTGACATGGGATAAAGTGGACCATTTTTGTCAGGTGGTCCACAACTGTAAATATAGTGTCGAACCCTTCTGATAGGGGTAATCCAGTGATCAGATCATAGGTGATTTCCTCCCAAGGTTTTTCTGGTGCTGGTATTGGGTTTAGGAGCCCTGGGGGAACCTGGTTGCTGTGCTTGTTCCTAATACATGATTCGCAATGTGTGACATATTTGTTGACTGATTTTTTCATTGATGACCATGTATATTTGCAGTTTAACAATTCGTATGTTCTGAATTGTCCTGGGTGTCCTGCAGCTGGGTTGTCGTGACGGCTTTCAATGATCAGTTTGTGAAGTTCTTTGTTATTTGGGACATAGATTCGGCCCTTGTATTGTAAAAGTCCTTCATCCCATTCCCAGTTTTTGACCATTTCATTGTCGTCTAGGGCTTTTAGCACTTTTGACAGGTGCTCGTCCCCTGGGATGGCATCCCTAATGAGTTGTTCCAGGTCATGGTCTGGTGTGATTGCTTGTAGCCACAGTGATTTTAGTTCAAGAAATTGGTTTTGCACAAGCAGAGCTTGGCTCTCACCCCCCTCTTTAGGGATGTGCCTTGACAGCCTAGAGAGTATGTCTGCCTGGCCGTTCTTTGCCCCTTCAATGTATAGAATCTTGAATTCAAATCTGGACAGGAACTCATGCCATCGTGTGACCTGGCCGTTCAGTGGCCGATTTGTCTTCCAATATTCCAGATTTTTGTGATTGCAAACAATGTTTACTGGGTGTTTGGCCCCTTCTAGTAAATGATGCCAGTGTTTGAGGGCTTTTATGATTGCCAGCATTTCCTTGTTGTAAATATCATGATTTCTTTCTGCCGGGACCATTGCCTTGGAGTAGTAGGAGATTGGGTGGAGCATTCCATCTTCTCCATATTGCAGCAACACAGCACCTGTGGCATAGCCTGAGGCGTCTGTTTCCAAGATAAATGGTTTGCTGGGTTCTGGCTGAATTAGGAGGGGGGCTTCTTTCAATTTCTGCTTCAGCAGGTTCCATGCCTGGTCCCTTTCTTCTGTCCATTCCCACTTTACATCCTTCTTGACAAGTTCATAAAGACACTTTGTAATTTTCAAAAAGTCCTTTATGAAGTGCCTCAACCAATTTGCAAACCCCAACCCTTCCAGGACTTCAGTTGGGTTGGTAGGGGTTGGCCATTCGACAGCCTTTTCAACCTTGGCTGGGTCTACTTTAATTCCCTGGGGAGTCACCACTATTCCCAGGTAATCAACTTCAGTGACATCAAAAACACATTTCTCAAGGGCGCAGTATAGGCCAGCTTTTTGGAGACGACGTAAGACTTCTTTGACATGTTCATCATGTTCTTCTTGTTTTTTGGAGAATACTAATATGTTGTCCATATAGATTACAACATAAATGCCCTCGATGTCTTGGAACTCTTCCCGGATCATGGCCATGAAGGTTCCTGGTGCATTCTTTTGACCAAATTGCATGACTAAGGGCTCATATAACCCATATTTGGTCTTAAAAGCTGCTTTCCATTCGCCCCCTTCCCGAATTCGTATGAGGTTGAAGCCCCACTTTAGATCAAACTTGGTGAATATCTTTGCCCCACGCAAAGTCTCCACAATATCATTGATGTGTGGGAGTGGGTACACATTAGAGACTGTCATTTCATTTAGTCGCCAGTAGTCGATGCACATGTGCAACTTCCCATTCTTCTTTTTGACAAATATGACTGGGGATGCCATTGGTGACCTTGAGGGTCTGATATGCCCTGCTTTCAGTTGGTGGTCCAAGGTTTTGTGCAATTCTGCATCTTCCTTGACACCCATGCTATATATGGGACCATGCCTTGGCTTGGCATCTGGTTTTAAATCTATTTCCATATCCCACTTTCTGTGGGGTGGTAATGGTTGGACGTCGTCTTCTTCAGCGAATATTTTCTGGAATTCTTTGTATTTTGTTGGGAGGGAGTCTAAGGAGTCCAGCTGAAGCTCCTTAGGTTCATTTGCATGCATGTGCAAGGGTTTTGTGATGCAGTGCTTCAGGCATATTGGCAAGTTGAACTTCATGTCTTTTCCATCCCAATCAATGTCGGGGTTATGGAATTTGAGCCATGACATGCCCAGGACTAAATCATTTTTGCCAACATTCACAACATAGGCACTGAGGATTTCTCAGTGCTCCTGAATGCACAACTCAAAGGTGCAATAGTGGGTCACAGACCCTGAATTGATCTCCCTTCCATCGATAACTCGTAGTTTTTTTGGCGTTTTTAGGGAGACAGTGGGGATACAATATTGTTTAACAAGGTCTTCATGGATAAATACTGATGTGGCCCCTGAATCAATCATGGCCCATCCATTGAATTTTTTCATGTTATATGCAGACTTGTGTTCGGGGGTTATGCGCAGAGGGAATGTGTGGAAGAAAAACTGTAGTTGTGATTGGTTTCCTAATGACATACATTCCATTTCCATAATTTTATTTTCATTATGCGCATTTTGTAACATAGCGCCCAAGACCGCCCCCCTGGCACGATTTGAGCTTATTCTTTTACCGACTCATCGTTGGTCGTTTCTACATCCTCAACCACTGCCTCATATCCTGACATCTTGGCTGAGGGGCATTTGGCAGCAATATGGCCCCGTCCTCCACAGTTATAGCAGGTGTTTGTCCCCTTTCCTTTTCCTGCGCTATCCAGATCCATTGTGTCTGGATCTTTTGCCTTGGGGGCCGCCGGTGGGTGATTATCCTTCTTTATGTCCTTGAAGGATTCTTGCACGTTGGCATTGCTGCCATCGTAGCGGACGGTTGGAACTGTGAAACCCTTCGTGTTGGGCCCAATGGCCACAATCTGGCCTTTTACAGCTTTCCCGTCCTTAATCTTGTATATCCATTCCCCATTTTTGAATTTCTCCTTTTGGGGAGTGCCTTGGGGGTTATTTGTCGGCCTACTGGACGAGGCATTGCTGCTGGACTTGTTACCCCCATGAGATGTTTGTTTGCTACTGAACGAGATGAGGTGGCAGTCAATTTCCAGGGCTCGCTGAGTGAGTTGGGCAAAAGTTTTGGTGCGGGGGTCATAGTTTTGGGCCACCATGCTATCTGTTATGTCTGATGATAGACCATCATAGAACTGATCACGCATGGTGGCATTGTTGTAGTTGAGGCCTGTGGAATATAGGTTGAATAGGGTGAGGTAGTCCTGAACTGTCTTGGATTGTTTCAATTTCTGCCACTTGTCACAGTTATTTTTGGTGTGGTTCAGGTCCCCATAACGGGTAGTAAATTCTTGACAGAACAGATTGGCATTGTGAAGCCAGGGGATTGCAGTTCCAGGGTTTAAAATTTCAAATTCTTCATACAAGTTGACCCATTCAGCTGCTGACCCTTTGAGATAAGAGGTGATGAAGGCAACCACTTGATCAGCTGAATGCCCACTCATGTTTGTATTAATGTATCGGGCACATGCTATTCTGAATGAGATGGCATCTTCTTGTTTTGTGCCATCAAACTTCTGAGGGGCGGCCATCTTAACCTTTGCAGTCGACCCACCAGAGGGAGCAGGTGCTGTTGGTTGTGGTTGGGATGCACTGGAGGGAGCTAGTACTTGAGCAGTGCCTGAGCCTCCCATGGAAGTGTTGATTTGCGCTTCGATGCACATGATAGTGGTCTGGAGAATGGCTAACATCCCCACTAGATTGTTGACGTTGGTGGCTAATCCAGCCATGTCTGCATCTATTTTTGTCTGATTGGTGGTAAGTTTGGCCTCTAGTGAGTCCGTGTAGGTTTTATTATTGTGTTCGACATCTCCAATATCATTTTGGAGATTGTTGGTTCGTTCTCGTAATTCATCCATTGACTGGAGCATATAGATGACTTTTTCCCCATCAGACATATTTGCCCAAGCAGGGGCAGAGGGTTGTGACGCCATTTCAGAGAGGGTTTGATAAAATTCTAGAGGCGACGGAGACGATAAGGAAGTACAGGGAATTGGGAATTGTTTTGGTAGTATAGGATTTCTGTTCCCTGCACAAGTCTATAAACTTCAAAGTTTCTGATTCCCACAAACCTTAACCAAGTATCGTCCAAGTCCCAACTTTTGGTGTCTTGGCAACGATATGGGCACTCCACCCTCTTCAGTTTAGTTTGGTCCCAAAGGAGTGCTTCCCTGGGGAGAATTGATTTGGGCTGCCAGAAGGGGTGTTTCTTCCTGAATTGGTGAGCCTGTGCCACTTAGAAAGGTGGGGTGAGGGAGGTCTGACAGTGTTGAGAAGACGGGGAAGGTGTACTTGTGGGGTTCAATTGTTTCTCGGACTATAGCTTCTAGTCTGAGATGGTCTTGGAGGAGGGATAGGTAGTCCTCCTGGTGTTCGCGCAACCGCTCAGTTAAGTATGCGCAACGGGCCTCAGCTTCGTGAAGTTTTTCACGGGTTTCTTTGTACTTATTCTGGTAATAATGGTACCTGTCTTGGAAATTTTCAATAGTGTTTAGCAGGTGACGAAGAAGCTGTTGGCTGAGGTTCTCCAACTTATAGCTGGTTGCGGGGGATGGTGTAGTAGTAAAGGAATTTGTCCTTCTTAGGACAATAAGGGCAGCACGCTGGGAAGGTGGCTCTGTTTGCCCAATGGCAGATTTTGCACTCAGGGGCACCTGGCTCAGTGACAAAAGCTTGTTGGGCGCGTCCGACCTTCTGGGGGCGGACTTTGATAATTACTACTCGGTTGAAATTGATGTGCCCAGCTTCTTCAAGGATGCTTTCGACCGAGTTGAGGGTGAAGCAGTGGATCGACAGGTGTCCAAACCACCCACACAAACGGCAGTGCTGATCTTCTGTAAAAGGTTGTGCCACTTGAGGGCTGTGCGTTCCATCAGAGACGTACTTGAGCAAGAGCAAGATAAAAGGAAAAATAGACCCTTTCCCAAGTCTATTGGAATAGGAAGGTGACCTCTGTTGCTCAGCTACTTAAGGGCAATGAGCGACCCCACCTCTTGTTGACGAAAGAGATTAGAGAACCAAAGCTTGTTACAACATGTGAGGGACCTGGCTATGCAAGGTTTCACAGAGGCGCGTATAGGGCAACGATATCTCATGGCTGTGGATAGGTGGAGTAGGATTGGGGAAGGCAATGGGGAATTATCTCGAGACAACGCCAACGGCATTCCAGAAGTATCCCAGACGACACTGAGACTTACGATTTGTCAAGAACTTGACCTGATGTCGACAATGACAAGTCAGGTGACAAGGAAAAGAGTACGAAAAGAAAAGAACTTGTATTCAACAAGAGGTCAAGTTCTTGAGGAGTCCTCTGCGAACTTGACCCAGTTTATATACATAGTACAAGCCACATCATAACAAACAAGCCCGTACAGTGAGTCACTACTGATAAGAGATAGAAGCAGTAGAAGCGACTGCGGAACTGCAGAATTTCACATCGGAGTTGAAATACATCTCGGTTACCAGTCCGGAACATTCCCTGAGTCACATGACACAGATATACCATAAAAGGCAAGTATGTTTTGAAGATGATCTTATAAAATGTAGTAAATCGAGAAAATATTATAGAGTGGATATATGCATGTCAGTTCATGACATCCCCAGTCATATTTGTCAAAAAGAAGAATGGGAAGCTGCACATGTGCATCAACTACCAGTGGCTAAATGAAATGACCATCTCCAATGTGTACCCACTCCCACACATCAATGATATTGTGGAGACTTTGTGTGGGGCAAAGATATTCACCAAGTTTGATCTAAAGTGGGGTTTCAACCTCATATGAATTCAGGAAGGAGACAAATGGAAGGCTGCTTTTAAGACCAAATACGGGCTGTACAAGCCCTTAGTCATGCAATTCAGCCAAAAGAACGCACCAGGGACCTTCATGGCCATGATCCAGGAAGAGTTCCAAGACATTGAGGGCATTTATGTTGTAATCTATATGGACGACATATTAGTGTTCTCCAAAAATCAAGAAGAACATGATGAACACATCAAAGAAGTCTTGCGTCATCTCCAAAAAGCTGGCCTATACTGCGCCCTGGAGAAATGTGTTTTTGATGTCACTGAAGTTGATTACCTGGGAATAGTAGTGACTCCCCAGGGAATTAAAGTAGACCCAGCCAAGGTTGAAAAAGCTGTTGAATGGCCAACCCCTACCAACCCAACCGAAGTCCTGGAAGGGTTGGGGTTTGCAAACTGGTTAAGGCACTTCATAAAAGACTTTTCAAAAATCACAAGATGTCTTTATGAACTTGTCAAGAAGGATGTAAAATGGGAATGGACAGAAGAAAGGGATCAGGCATGGAACCTGCTGAAGCAGAAATTGAAAGAAGCCCCCCTCCTAATTCAGCCAGAACCCAGCAAACCATTTATTCTGGAAACAGACACCTCAGGCTATGCCACAGGTGCCATATTATTGCAATATGGAGAAGATGGAATGCTTCACCCAATCTCCTACTACTCCAAGGTGATGGTCCCAGCAGAAAGAAATTATGATATTTACAACAAAGAAATGCTGGCAATTATAAAAGCCCTCAAACACTGGCGTCACTTACTACAGGGGGCTGAACACCCAGTAAACATTGTTTGTGATCACAAAAATCTGGAATATTGGAAGACAAATTGGCGACTGAATGGCCAAGTCACATGATGGCACAAGTTCCTGTCCAGATTTGAATTCAAGATTCTATACATTGAAGGGGCAAAGAATGGCCAGGTGGACATACTCTCTAGGCTGTCAAGGCACATCCCTAAAGAGGGGGGTGAGAGCCAAGCTCTGCTTGCACAAAACCAATTTTTGGAACTAAAATCATTGTGGCTACAAGCAATCATGCCAGACCATGACCTGGAACAACTCATTAGGGATGCTATCCCAGGGGATGAGCACCTGTCAAAAGTGCTAAAAGCCCTAGATGACAATGAAAAGGTCAAAAACTGGGAATGGGATGAAGGACTTTTACAATACAAGGGCAGAATCTATGTCCCAAATAACAAAGAACTTCACAAGCTGATCATTGAAAGCTGTCATGACAACCCAGCTGCAGGACACCCAGGACAGTTCAGAACACATGAATTGTTAAACTGCAAATATACATGGTCATCAATGAAAAAATCAGTCAACAAATATGTCACACATTGTGAATCCTGAATTAGGAACAAGCACAGCAACCAGGTTCCCCCAGGGCTCCTAAACCCAATACCAGCACTGGAAAAACCTTGGGAGGAAATCACCTATGATCTGATCACCAGGCTACCCCTGTCAGAAGGGTTCGATGCTATATTCACAGTTGTGGACTGCCTGACAAAAATGGTCCACTTTATCCCATGCCAATCAGAAGCCAGTGCTATGGATTGTGCCAACTTGTTCCTAACATATGTATGGAAACTTCATGGGTTACCACAGAAAACAATCTCAGACTGTGGCCCCAATTTTGCATCCAAATTCCTAAGGCACTTATACAAACGGCTGAATATAAAACCCTCCTACTCCACAGCATATCATCCCCAGACAGATGGCCAGTCCGAAAGGGCCAACCAAGTAGTAGAAGGGTACATCAGACATTATGTATCAGACTGGCAGGACAACTGGGTCTCACTCTTACCATTGGCTGAATTTGCCTACAATAACGGTGTCAACACCTCAACTGGCAAATCACCATTCTTCACAAACTATGGTTTCCACCCAAGGCTGGCAGTTGGGGACAGGGAGGAACAAGAACTCCCCTTAGCAGACAACCATGCAGAATGGCTCCAAAAGGGTCACAACAAACTTAAGGCAGCTGTGGAAATAGCAAACCAGAGGATCAAAGAATACTATGACCAGAAGCATTGGACCCCAGAAGCTATTAAGGTTGGAGACAAAGTCTTGCTTGATACCAAGAACATACACACACAACAGGCCTCCAGGAAACTGGCCCACAAAAGAGTTGGACCATTCAAGGTGGTAGCACAACATGGCACACATGCTCTCAAACTGGACCTACTGATAACCATGAAAATACACCCAGTGTTTCATGTTTCACTCCTCACCAAATATAAAGACGACCCCTATGGCCTTCAGGTTCCCTCACCACCACCTGTGGTAACTCCTGAAGGGGAAGAAGAATTCAAAGTGGAACAGATCATAAAGTCACAATACAACAAAAGGTCTAATGTCTTTGAATACTATGTCAAATGGCTTGGCTATGACAAGCAACAATGGTTAACTTACAATGACCTAGTGAATGCACCAGAACTCATCACTGACTATGTCAAGTCACATCCAAAGGCACCCCAAGACCCCTGTGCCTTGAAGGGGGGAAGTGTCATGAACTGACATGCATATATCCACTCTATAATATTTCCTCAATTTATTACATTTTATGAGATCATCTTCAAAACATACTTGCCTTTTATGGTATATCTGTGTCATGTGATTCAGGGGATGTTCTGGACTGATAACCAAGATAGATTTCAACTCCAGTGTGAAATTCTGCAGTTCCACAGTCACTTCTGCTGCTTCTATCTCTTATCAGTCATGACTCACTGTATGGACTTGTTTGTTATGATGTGGCTTGTACTATGTATATAAACTGGGTCAAGTTCACAGAGGACTCCTCAAGAACTTGACCTCTTATCGAATACAAGTTCTTTTCCTTTTCTACTATTTTCCTTGTCACCTGACTTGTTGTTGTTGACATTGTGGCCTTGATCCTTGGCATTATAACCTTAGGATCTGCCTTTGCCTCACAAGTGTTAGGTGTTAACAATCAGGTCATTGGCTCTGAAAGACCCACTAGATGACAATATCAGGAAAAAATGGATTTTTTATAAATCAGGATTTCACAAATTGTAGCAAATTTTCAAAAATTTGTGAAATCCATTCTTTATAAACCTGCATGTCTCCCACAAGGCACTTTGGGGATGTGTTGGGGAAATTTCAAATGGGTTTATAGCTATAATCCTGATTTATTCACTGCAATTGCCTATAATCAACACCTCAAGACAGTTTATTATAGGTGACAAAAGGGGGGGGACAGCAATTCTTGCAACTGGTTTATGCACAGTTATTTCATGTTATTTACAATAATAATTCAGGGGTTTTTTTCCTGATGAAGTTGGGTGCAGCAATGAAACCAGAGCACAACACTGGCTCTTGACAGCTGCAAACATTCTTCAGCACACATACAGTAATTATTTCACTTGGTGAATTATTCAACTATATGAGGGCCAATGTCAATGGCAACAAGTCAAGTGACAGTGTGGACACCTTAGGTCACAAAGGCAGAGCCTGGAGACAACTTGGCAGTGACAAGGAGGAGGGTAAGGGCAACAACAATTCATTGCAAGACAGTGAGCAAGAGAGAACAAGACTTGTAATTGACAAGGAGGTCAAGTTTGTGAGGAGACCTTGTTGAACTTGACCTGGTTTATATACAATCTTCAAGCCACATCAAAACAAACACAACTATACTACAAGTCATATCACTAAGTGATAGAAGCTGCTGTGGAGCTGTGGAGTTTCACATCAAAGTTGAAATACATCTCAGTAAGCAGTCTGGAACATTCCATGAGTCACATGATACAGTCATCCCATAAAAGGAAAGTGTGTTTTGAAAATGTTCTTAAAAATTGTAATAATTTGGGAAAATATTATAAGGTGAATATATGCATGTCAGGTCATGACAGCCAAGGTCTGGATGTCTTCATGAAAGGCAGGCTTGTTAACTTGCAGAAAGAGCTTGAGATATATCATTTAGCTACAAGGGAGATATTTTGCCCAGTTTTATCTAAGTAGGGTATTTGGGTGATATTGTGAAGTAATAGATTGTGTGTATCTCTGCTCTACACTTTGTCTAGGGCCTGTTTTGTTATGCATGTAATCACATGACTCTGGCATATGACATTAACTTTGACATTACATTCACTGATTACATAAGTAACATGACTAACACAATAACATGTGCTATTGCCAACACTGACAGCAGCTATACAGTGGCTGTGTCATCACTCAACTGAGGCTGGTGGAGGCCGAGAAGCAAGTGGTGGGATTACTAAGCAAGAGAGCCGACTCGCGCTCCGGTGTTTCCGGTGTTTACGCTGCTTTCTGCATATCGAAATCTGCGTATCAAGAGATTGGACTGTATGCCACCGATTGCGACAGGCTTTAATCATCTCTATTTTGGGATGTCGCCGGATGAATGGTACAAGCATAATACATCTTTTAGCCCAGATATGTCAAAACAAAAAAACAAGTGCACAGAGAGAGAGAGCAAATGGTATACGATACGAAAAATTTCATCAAATGGCATGTCACAGCGATAATTTACGTCTCCTTCAACTCTCTAAATGTCCTCAACATTCGTCCTCTTCTTTCACACCTCCAACAGCTTCAACAACTGCACAAGACAACATCCCAGGTAACCGTGCAGCACCACCGGCCATTCCTCCAGCAACCCAAGCGTCCAAGCTAGGTCTTGGTCTGAAGCTCTGTCGGCGGCCTGCTAGTTTCGCTACCGGCGTCTTCTCCCCGGCTGGGTCTGCTGGTTTAGGAAATGCAGGCCGTTTGCTAGGCATGCCTAACCCAAGACCCATGACCACAAAATCACCTCCTGGGCCTTTAGTCGGAGACTTGGGTGGTGGCTTGGTTGCCCCTGCTCGTTTCGCACCATTCGCCAAGGGTGCAACGGCTGTCGCGTTCTTCGTTGCTCGAAGCGGGGTTGCCTTGACCGGACCAGACACCGACCTCTGCTTCTCTGCAAACACACTCCCTCCCGACGCGACCCGCGGTTTCTCTCCAGAGACAGTTCGTTGTTTCTTCGTAGGCGGATCCTGACTTGGTGCGCGCCCTTGACCTTGCCTTGATGGAGCCCGCTGCTGTTGTGGCGCCTGGGTAGGTGTCACAGCTCGCCCGCGCTGGGATCGATGTCAGAAACATACAAGTAAAAGAGGCGGGTTGGAGCATACCTTTCGATTCTCCTTGTCGATCTGCTCGGCCTCGATCACTTCCTTGATCGTGTCCAAAAACCTGACTCCTCGACTGTAAATGGCCGACCCCGCTCTTCCTCCCAAGCCGTCAGCTCTTTCAGTAGTTCCGCCTCCAACTATGCCAACCACATCAGCTTCGGTCTAACTTCATTTGAAACACTAGAGCTCACTTTGGGCTTCTCCCTCTGAACTCTCTTGCGCATCTTTTCCTCTCTCAACAGTCGACCAGGATCTCCGCGCACACCTCTCCCGGTCAGTCGACTCTGGTCGGCGGCAGCCGCTGCCAATGCTCGTTGCTCGCCCACAATAGCCTCCCATTTCTGAGCCTTAGCGAGAAGCGCGTGTTTGGACGTAAGATCGGATCGCAGCCGCGCCGCTTCATCCTCGTGGCGCGTCAAAAGATCTTCAGAAGGTTCATCTTCGGGTAGGAGTAAGTATAATGTTACTTCAGCTAGCCAAATAAACGTACCATCCCAGAAACAAGCAAACTCTGCTCTCTCCTCTTCGCTCATCATCAACGCCTCCCATAGCTGAGATATCTCGGTTCGAACGCTCGCGATAAACGTAACCATCTGCTCGCTCTTCAACGCTTTGGTTCGTGCGAGCTCGTTCTCGTACTAAACAAGTCATTAACTTTTTCGCCAGGTAGAAAATGAGCAGGTGACGCACAGCCAGAACAGAATTCTCGGAACATCCTTGGTTTCTCTCGATAAATTCTTCAACTTCCTCTGGCGGAACGCCTAGCCGCGCCCAGAGCGGCGCAAGCTGATTATACAAATCTTGTATACGTTGTTCTCGAGACGATTGTTCAGTCTCCAGCTACCAAGGCAAAGCCCCAACCATCAGCTCGAGCCCTGAGGTCCTAATAGTAATCACACTCACAGCAGCAACCAGTTCAGTCGCCCACGCCACAATCTCCACCTTTGGTACAACCCCCTCCACAGCTTTCATTGCGGCTTTCACTCCATCATCTTCACCCATTAGTTGCCCGCTCGCCTCAATTTCGGCTTCGGCCTCTCCCAGACCCTTCAGGAATTTGACAAACACTTGATCGCCTTCGTCCCCACTGTTCTCCCATCCGTCCTCCTCGCACGGGAGAGTCATACCCATTTCGAGCATAAGCCAAGAGGCATGCAAGAGCGTACGTGCGAGCTGGAACCGTCGTTCCGTGAGAGCTTGTTTCGCTCGCTGAAGTTCCCGATCAAGGCGCGCAAAATGGGCTGGTGAGACATCTTGCGGCGGCGACGAGGATTTAGGAAGTGGAAGTGGAAGGGGCAAGGTCGACCCAGATGGGGGCGATGTGGACGCATCGGCTGGCGACAACGATCGAGGTGCCACGGAACTGGTCGAAGATGCGACAGATCCTGGAACAGGACCCAGCGCCGAGAGCGTAAGGTCCGGGTGCCGATTAAAGGTGCTAACGGCAAGCAGGGAAGATCGAGCAGACGGCCCAGCCGAACTCGATGCTGCTGGCTGACCGGACGCGTCTTCTGCACGAGGAAGCAGATCTGCCGGGAAAAAGTCGTGACCAACGACCTCCGCAAGTGCTTGGAGCCTCGTATGAAGGGCTGATAGCTGTTCTAGCTTTGTCGCATGAACTCGCGCAACAGCCTGCAAATTTTTCTGAAGGAGTTCATATCGCTTGGGATAGTTCTATATGGCCTATTCGATTAGCTACTGATACAGATATGAGGCTGAAATAACGACCAACCTGCTCTTTGGCAAGCTCCGCGACATTCCTCACACCCTTGATCGTCGAAATGATCGTCGGGCCCCCCACAGCGGTCGCATATTCTTTACACCTCCTCTCCAACTCTTCACACCTCTCCGCCCACACCGCGACATCCCTTCTTCTCCTGTCTACCCGAGCTTCGACAGCGTTAGCTAGCACCGTCCTCAGCTCTTCTAGTTCCGTCGCCAGGGCCGTCGCAGGCAAGCCCAGCTGTGCATGAAGTTGTGGGAGGAGTGCAGTGTGGAAAGCCAAGTGCTCGTGCAGAGACGCGAGGAGCGTTTCGGCTGTTAAGCTCATAGCGGCCGATGTCGTCGTTAGGAAACAGTCCAACAGAAAGTCACGTGTCGACACGTTCGCACGTGATCGTGTCTGCGATAGCAGCACCGCCACAATGCGATCCGTGATTTCAGTCGCATAACTGCATAGATGGTGGAGAATGCCAAGAGCTATGCCACACAGGCCATCGTTTCGTATGCACAAAATTAGCGTCAGAAGTTCTCTGTTTGGCTATGGACTCGTCCAACCCGGCCCCTACAAGCGAGTCTTGCGTTGTCACACGCCCCTTGATGTCGGCTCGGCTCTGTGGTTTAAGCTTGAAGGCTGTGTATCCCATCGCACAGATTTTTCTGATATAATCTCAAGAGCAGAGGCAAATTGCGCACCTGTTTCCCTCGTCCCTGTTGCCCACTTGCCTGATATTTTACCATTCAATTCAGGCTGAACTCGGGTGCGACTCAAGTGAACAACTAACCCCAGCGTACGCACGAAATGACCACACGCGCTTAGTTCTGTTGATTTTACCTTCCATCATTCTTTGATTTTCTTTCTAGCCGTAGACCCCCACTCAATAGACACAACTCAGAACGTGATGGATTCCCAAGAAACCGAACCCGAGTCTAAAAAGGTGGCTATGCTTCGATAAGATCTACTCAATCAGGGAGAGAACTAATCGCACGACAATAGAAGATAAGAGGCTTATGCGCCTATACTATTCCTCACCAAGCCTGCGGTGGGCTTTGCACGATTGTATGTGGTGGACTCCTATGCTTATGCGGAGGGCTCTCATAGTCCAACGATTTGAATTCCATGTCACATGTTTACTACCACGTATCGCTAGAACCGTTTCGATAATTTTGTTGTCACAATGTTGTCTAGAATTCAATCGTTTGTTTGAACTGAGCAGCCGTACCTAAATTTACGAATGGCTGTTCGTCAGGAGCAGCACAGAACCATGAACAATAGATGCTTGGAATTCAATTTTCGCTCATAGGTATGATGTTACTCGTTGAAAGTTAGCCAGGACCACCGCCTTGATTGGCAGAGTATGTTCTGCAGTGCTCTGCCGTGCTCTGCGTCTGACATCAGCTACAGCCGAGACGACAAATGAGCACATACAATGGGCATCAACCAAACGTTCCTCACGGCTCCCCCGCCGCTACAAATACGTTCATATGATAAATAAGCATGCTGCATAAGCAATGTGGAGGATCCAAACCACTTCGCTGATAAAGCAAACGTTTAATGATTAGTGATACTTGCGGGAGAGGAACGATAAAATCTCTCCCCCCCCCCCGCCTACATCACCAAACTCATCCACGAACATGTCTCTAAACGCTTCTACCCTTTTCTCTCCACTTCCAATTGGGCCAATCGCGCTCGCGCACCGTGTAGCCATGGCTCCAATGACACGTATGAGGGCCAACGACGATTTTGTTCTCGAAGATGTGACAACCCAGTACTATGCTCAGCGATCCATCGTTCCTGGCACACTACTCATATCTGAAGCGGTGATAATTGCCGAAGAGGCTATTGCATTCCCTAATGTGCCTGGAATATGGAACAACGCTCAGATTGCTGGCTGGGAAAAGGCAAGTGTTGCGTCATCTTATAATGTGTCCCAAGTTGATTGCATTGATAGGTGGCAGATGCTGTCCACGCAAATGGGTCTTTTCTTTATTTACAAATAACTGCAGGTGGACGGATAGCACATCCCGATCTGCTTCGCACTAGGGGTCATCGTTACGTCTCTTCGTCTCCTATCCAACTGAAATCCCGCTCCGAGGTCCCCGTAGAGTTGACCAAGGCTGATATAAAGCGGTATATCGAGCACTACGCCCAGGCAGCTCGGAACGCCGTGTACAAATCTGGAGTGGACGGTGTAGAAATCCATGCTTGCAAGTAAGTATTTTTCCAAGGCTCCATCGACCTATATAATTACAAAACTCCGTAGTGGTGGACTCTTAGACCAATTCATCCAGGATGTGTCTAACCAGCGGACAGACGAGTACGGGGGATCCATCGAGAATCGTGCCCGCCTTGCGTTGGAAGTGGTTCAAGCAGTCGTCAAATCAATTGGGGGGAATCGAGTGGGCATTCGGTTCTCGCCTTGGACCAAAGGCCAAGGTGAGCCGAGTACCTACATATATATGCGTGGGGGTAACAATTGATTTTTCCTAGGGATGGGTATGCGCAACCCAATCCCCACTTACAGTTACCTCATATCAGAGTTGGCCAAATACCACTCGGACCTGGCATATATCCACATGGTCGAACCTGGCATTGAATCGGTTACAGAAGGCACGCCACAAGAGCTGGACGAGGGAGTGACTGTTCGTTCTCACATGTTACACCCTTTTTAAACGAGGCTGACAAACGAAATCTAGCCATCAAATGAATTCGCATATGACCTATGGACACCTCGCGTTTACATGACCGGCGGAGGGTACACTGCGGAAAAGGCTACACAGACTGCCAAGAGTTTGAACAACACTGCCATTGCGATTGGCAGAATGTTCATCTCAAATGTCAGTGGTTGATATGGCTCTTATGTCCTTCAAACCTACGAGGCTAACAAGCATTATTGTAGCCGGATTTACCGCGTCGGATATGCAGAAGGGCCCCACTGGTTGTATCAGATAAAGGCACGCACTATGCCAAGCTCGGACCTAGGGCTGTTGAGGGCTACATAGATTATCCTCTAGAAATATAGTTCGAACATGAAAAACTGCCAACCCGCTGGGCGGCCACTACATGAGTTTTTAATATACCTTTTGAAATTTTATTACAAGGGCAAATGTGGTTGTAGTGGCTGGAGTTTAGTCCTTGTGCTCGAAACCCGATCGACAGGTCAGAATTCAACTGAGCTTTGCCTATTCTGGGTCCTCCGAATTGTGCTCATCCACATAACATATAATAATTATGGGATAATGAGGTCAAATTCTCTTCGCAGCCTTGCGCTCTAGCTAACAGTGAGCGCTGAACCACTGTATCCGGATTCTCAGCCGCACGCGAAATGGTGCTAACCGAGTCTCTAAAGCCCGATCACGTGCCCCGAACGCGGAGGGAGCGATCATAACCACGGCTCACACAAACACACAACCGGAATTGAGACCTGTCAAAATGCAGGTTCGTCGGTACCTCAAGCTCGCTTTGCTATCCCCTCCCATGGCTGAGGCAAATGCCGTGCCCGTTCTACACATGCCACTATCTTTTATATTGCATGACAAGATTCCGCGCCTCTTATGGTCCACATTCACTGTTGAGGACGTCGATTGAGATCGCCCGAAGCGGTGCGAACCGCTGATCGCTTCGATCTACTTAGCGTTGATGTGACGTCTTGATGACATCAACGCTTTGATGGTGCGTACCATCAGCCCGTGGATCTCGTCTCTGCTCTCCCATCTTACTCTATGTCGCTTTCCTCCGTGTATCTCTCACACATTTGTCTCTCGCGTCCCTCGTTCTCTTACTAAATGTACGGATGGCATAAATACGCCGGCACTCTGTCTCTAGTTAATCATTTGGTTTAATTCACACTTATTCACTCGTATATCTAGTTCCTAAGCGCTTTGCAGCTTCATCCCAATGAGTGGCGAAACAGTCAATAGTTACCCGATCACATAATTCTCAACATTCACCTCCATCTTGTTCTTGTAGACAAATGTCTACTGAGGTTGTGTCGAGCTGTTTGCCCTCCTTTCCTAGGGATAGTGATACGACACAACCGAACGCATACTTAATAGCGATTCCAGACCGTTTCCTCTATATATATTACCGACAGACACGCTCGGCGACAACTCGCATACAACCACTTCCAGTTTCGGACGAGCCGACATATCTCACGTGAGTGTATGCGTTTGCACACCGCTGCCACCAGCCATGCCCGAATTTGCACCCGCGTACCAGATAAAAAGACCTCAAACCTTATTCTCCTTCTTCGTACGCCGACCATTGACCCAGAAGACACCATGTACTTCACAAGGATCTTGGTAGGCTTTTCAACGGTTGTTTCAAGAGTCTCGGACACCCTCATAGGCGACGTCCGACTCTCGACCGTTGCCACGCTGGCATTCCCAGGTAAGTGCTGGTGGCCGTCTGGAGCTTGGACCATACGCTGACGTGGCTTACCCCTAGCGCTCTGCTCGAATATTATCCCTCGGTGCCACATATTTTTATTACAGACGTGCTACGGGTGCAGTCATCCGCAGACGTACTCCCGTATGCGGCCCCATTAGCACGCTATACTTGGCGGTGCTCATCCCCTATTCTACACGCTCGGATTCGTGCCGTCACTGGTCTTGTCAATGAATTCTCGACGATGGCCGTGAATTTGAGCTCCGTCCTGCGCGCCGAACTGAGCGCGCATGATGCGATGTATGGCAGTCTTCCTGCCGGCTGGCGCACCGGCAACGCCGCGACCAGCTGGTGGCGCTCTCAATCCAGGAGATTCGGACTTGCATCCCCCCACCACCCATTCTTACTCTCCCGGCACCAACCCCTCTCCTCACACTCCCGGGACCCACTCCTCTCCTCACACTCCCAGGACTCACTCCTCGGCTCACACTCCCGCCCTCCCCCCAACTTCTCTCCCTTCCAGCCTCGCCTCGCCTCCTTATGCTACCGGCGCCTCAGATTATTCGGATATTGACTCTGCCCGGCCGCCCAGAGCTTCTAGGATTACCAGGGCCCAAAACGCCCCTCTCGTTACCGGCTGAGCCCTGCTCCTGGCCACGACTCATGCCCGACCTGACGATCACTGCACGAGGACCCTGGGATATCGACACTACTATTTTCCCTACGTCGGTATTTTCGACATGGAAAATCCCTACGAGCCAAAACGATGGCTCCGTAGGAGGTGTACAATTTACTGGCGTCCCTTGGCTGGAGCTATTAGTGTTTATGATATGTGTGGTTTTATTGTCTTTGGGTAAGTGTCATGACTAATCACGTGGGTGGCTATGGATTGATTTGCTGACGTTCACTTTTCAGCGTTCGATTTAGTGATATGCCGCCTACCCCGGGGTAGTATCCAGACGTCGGCGAACATTCTTCAATACGCACTTGATCACGCCTGTTTGGGCTTGGACATTGGTAAGTGGTATTCTCTGGCTATGCCATGTTTTGGTGTTTATTTCATGGTCGCTATACAGTCCCATGCGCCCCAGGACCGCGTGATGACTCGGCTGGCAAGTTCACTCGGTACATATACGTTCTGAGTTTTACTCATGAGCTCTTTGACATATTAGGCCGCAAGAATGGACCTGGACGAGTGATAGATCCGCTTACGCCACATCTCAGCGGAGGACCTGGCTCGCTTGGCGTCGACAACGAATCAAAGAAAGCAGCAAATGGACCAAGCGAGTCGGGTCTGCGTGATATAGACGCACCACCCTCACAGGGATCAGCTACAGAGAACATGGTCAGCACCGTCGAAGATCGGGACAACAAGGCAACTGAGCGGCTAGAGAACCCACCCGAACTCCAGAGCGCCGGCTCGAACCAACGCCCACGAGCGGGCCTCGTTGTGCAAGGTCAAGAAACGTCCCCTGGAGCTACCGCCGAGTCCGAGGCTGCGCCCCCTTTGCCGAGCCCCCCTGGATCATCAGCCAGATTGAAGGACTCTTGCTTGTTGAACCCTGGAGTGTCACCCCAAGAAGATCGACCTCTGCCTGGCTCTGGAGCGGTCGAGCGCCCACGAGACACAAAGGTCGCAAATCCACCATTGGAGATACCCAATCCCCCCGGACTAAAGGTGATCCGGATCAATATTGGGGGTAAGGCGAGCGCGCCACGCAAGGAGGTCGCGCGACAAGTGGATCCCAAACCGGCCGTTGCTAGCTCGTCCAGCAAGCAACAAAAGCCAAGGACTTGCAGATCGGTTGGGTTTAGCTGGTCCAACGTATACCAGGGACTGGAGTGGGACAACTCGAACGTCGACGAGCGACCGTGGGCGCTCCCTCCCCTGCCTCCACCCCCGCCACCTCCACCATCTCCACCATCTCCGCCTCCGCCGCCTCCCCCAGAACCAGTGCCGGCGCCAAACACATCACCGAAAGCTGCTCCAGCACAGGAGCCATCTCGCCAACTCGAGCCGCGCAACTCGCGTCCCCCAGCGCGGTCCTCTGGAACGGGGTCTAGTCGGTGGGCTACGCACTCGGGGTCTTCAAGCGGCAGCCAACGGCGTAATGGATCCGATGGGCTAGCAAGAAATCACGAGGGAAATGGCAATCGAGCGAAACAAATACGGAACGGTGGAATGACGGATGGGACTAGTCGAGGGCCTGCTGTCGTTGGAGAGGGAGGGAGGGTTGCTGTCGTTGGAAATGTGGAAGGAAATGGAGAAGGAAGCGGAGTTAGGAGAGGTTCTGGTGGTCGTGGAAGTGGAAGGAAAGGCACGGGTGGTAATGGAGGCGAAGGTAGTGGGGGTGGAACCGGAGGGCAGACGTCTTCGAGCCCTCAGTGGTTCGCCCAGAGGAGAATCAGGCGGAAGCGAGGAGGCGGCTAAGTAGCCAACGGGTTGGATGGAATCTCCGTAGAGACGACGATGGTGACTGAATACCCCAGTGACATAAAGCATACCCGGCCGGCAGCGACACCCCACTCTCCCCCTCTCTACCCCTTCCAAAGTCGCTCGCTCCGTGCATCAACAGCCTCTAGGCCAACCGTCGCTGCTGGTTCAGCGGCGGAGGGGCTGTTTGTGTATCGTGAGCGAGTAGACACTGCCTCGAGTCTGGCCCGCTCGAGGTGGATGTCATGTCTAGGGCCTGGCCCGTCCTAGACTGGGAGGTGAGGTAATTGGATACCCATTGCTGCCAGGTCCACTCGTAACAACATCGACTCGTTGCTGGAATGTCACTCTTTTTGGATCGTCGCTCTCGCCCCCATACCCGGCCCGGCTATTGTTGCTGTTATTCGTGTATGTTGGTGTTGGTTTGGGTGTGTTGAAAGATCATGTGTATTCGTCAGGTTGGTGTTTTTTTACGACCAGTTGTATAGCTAGATACACGGAATGTCAACGGTTGTTTTCACCAAAACGGGTACGTGCGTATGGAGCGTTCAGCTTCGCGCGATCGGGCTCATGAGGCCGATCACTGCAGTACTCTAACACGAGACTTGGGGGATGAGCGATAGCCACAAGCTGGGTGTACAAAACATTCCTGCGGTAGGGAGTATCCAAAGCTCTGCCCACAAGGATACTCGATGTATAAGATATTCAATCGTGGGATGGGGGATGATAGTCGATATACCACTCTGTTGAACCCAGCCTTTGATTAAGTAGAGAGGGTCGCTGGATTGTCGTTGAGTCTCAATCCACTTGATTTCAATCCGAATAAGAAACGAGAAACAAGAGATTGATGTTAGCTCCAAAAAAATGTAGCCTCCTTCTGAAACACCTCGGCACTAGGCATTAATTGATAAATAAAGCCAAGTATATGCGGCATCCCGTGATTAGGGGTTTTTTTTTTATAAAAAAATTGCATACATATTTAAATAACTACACCAACACAGTGCTCGAACCGGTCTAGCACAACAAATTAAACAAACAAACGGGGCGATCAGGACACAGAGGGGCGGAACGGGGGACAGAGGTCAAACGGCCTAACGGGCCGTGACTGTGTAAAAGGTCTCGCCTCGAGGTAATTACAAACCTGGTAAAGCAGGGTATTGGGTAACATTTTCGATGAATTCTTTTTCACCCAAACCATCGTCGAAGTCGTCGTAGGTTTTTAATACAGGCTTAAAGCCGAACGCCTTTATCCATTCTGTTTGAGCTTCAATTATTGGTTTGCTAAAAGAGCATCGCATTCATTGCTTGTTCTATATGTTCTTTTGCCGTTCTATGCGCATCGAAACCCGAGTTTGTAAGGGCCCTATCTAGTTGATAATGGACGCCAGTGGGTAGTATGGGTCGGCTATTATTGGGACTCGTTGGGGTAACGAGCATTACTGTCGCCTGATTCGGCGCGTGGGATATGGACCGGTATCCAACTTGTTGTATTCGATAAAGTAGTGTTGTCTATGTTTCACGCCCTTCGAACCAAGCTCGCCTATATGTTCATAGGACGCTCCGTCGATATTGAGTGCTGTGTGCAAATGCCAGCCACATTGCATTTTGGAATCAACACGGACAAAGAGCTACTTGTTCCGTAACTAGCTTACGTTCCGGCTTGCGAAGTGAGGTCAATTCATTGAAACTAGGTGTTCGGTGCACGTGACATGACGCAAGCCAAGTCTCCCAAGGCCCGATCTTCATGAAGGGAGTGACTTGGCCACGACGACGCGGAGGGACAACGGAAATTGCAGCTCGTCAAAATGCGGGCGTGCCGACACTGCTCAGCCCCGCTTGCTCTCCCCCTCCATGGCTGGGCTGGTCGCTGTCTTGCTCGCCCTGCACGCGCTGGTCGCGTCTGCCCAGGACCCGCCCAACCACGCCAACTCGACGGTCCCGTACACAACCCCGTCGACTCCAAAGTACGACTATGCCGAGGTCTTGCACAAGGTCTGACTATCATGGCCATCAAGGACAACGGTGACTGACGCGACCACAGAGCCTGCTCTTCTACCACGCCCAGCGTTCAGGAGACCTCGGTCCGAATCGTCGGCTGGCCTGGAGAGGCAACTCGTGCATGGACTGCATCGGTCTCTTTGGCGAGGATCTGCGGGGAGGATATTATGAGGCTGCGAACACCATGGTGCGTTTCGCACACGGCAGTACCAGGCCGGCTCGCTCATCCCCAGGATAGAAATGGGGTTTGCCGCTGGCATGGACGATCACCCAGCTCGCGTTCAACATCCATGTGTTTCCTGATGGCTATAGGTCTGTCAACGAGGTTGGTCACATTTGGGTACATGAGTATCTGAGCTTATAACTATGATCCCCATAAGTGGCAAGAAGCGATGGAAGGTGTCAAGGTACGTGCTCTTAGCCTTTGCCACAAACAATCTCTCACGCCTCGACAGTGGGGAGCCGACTACATCGTCAACTGCATCGCCAACAAGGACCAATTTGTGGGGCAGGTGAGTCAGTTCTCATCTCGGATGTTACGTCTGCCCACTCGCTTCTTAGCTTGGCGTCTCTGCCGTCGGCGAGACTGACGTTGATTTCGGATATTTCGGACCCGTACGTAACACTATACCGTTGTCCGTACTCGGTTGTATTCACTCTTATTTCAGCCCGAAGAGTACAATCTCTGGGTCCCACTAAAACTCACCCACACTGACGGCATCGCATATATCAACTCGTCCAACCCGTCCTCTGAGATTCTTGGCGAGTCTGCCGCAGCCCTCGCTGCTACATCTGTCATCTACAAAGACACGGACCAAGGTTACTCCAAAAAGCTCCTCGATCATGCCATCGACCTATATACCCGGGCGACCACATACCAAGGCACCTACATGAAAAGCACACACCCAAATCTACAGACCGTGAAAGAGTGGTACCCAAGTTCCATCTTTACAGACGAACTTGCGTGGTCGGCAGCGTGGATTTACGTTGCCACTGGGGACGAGACGTATCGTACAAGGGCGGACCAGTGGATCGCGCAGTCGTCGAGCCATAATCAAGAGGTACGTTCGGGCTTATTTTCAATTAGCTGCATTGACTAATTTTGGAATATAGTACTCCTGGGATGAGAAGCTTCCTGGTGCCTACGCACTCCTGTGGATGCACACTAAAAACGCGACCTACGAGAGCGGAGTCGAATCATACCTCAAAAACTACTTCCCCGGCGGCTCTGTCAAACAAACAGCAACAGGACTATCGTTCTTCTACAGCTGGGGGTCCCTTCGGTGCGTCCCCATAGCCAAGTCCAAGCCCCCATGACCTTACCCAAGCCCACAAATAGCTACGCCTCAAACACGAGCTTCTTGATGATGCTCTACGCCAAACTCAAATCCTGGTCTCCTTCGAACCAAGCGCTCTCGTTTTCGACTCAGCAGATCAACTATATGCTCGGCGACACAGGCCGTTCCTGGGTTGTAGGGTTTGGCGAAGGCTCACCAGTTCGGCCGTATCACAAGTCATCTTACAACTCGTTTATCGACTACCCACTGAGGGGGAAAGACAACGGTATTCAGGGGGATGATTTCTTGAATTCGCTGACACTGAACCGGTTCATTCTGTATGGTGAGTTATCAAGGGGGTCTATTCGAGAACCAGGACTTATATTTTTGGTTCAATTTAGGTGCCCTAGAGGGTGGACCTTCTTGGGATGACAAGTTCAAGGATGATCGAAGTGCATACGAATACACAGATAAGTCGATTTCATATGTCCCTCCTCCAGGTTTTTATCTCTTGGCCAACACAGGTGACCCAGGACTACAATGCCGCATTCACTGGCGTCAACGCCGCCATGATCGAATACTATTCGAACACAGGCAACCAGTTCAAACTGTTTTCCGACTGTGGGCTCGATCTTGGATGGAGTCATCCAAACGCGAGCAGCCCACCGAATTGGCCCGAGGGAGACTGTTATCATACGTGCGCAACAACGTGCTTGACTGCCGTGCCGGGCGGAAACAGTACGGTCACAGCGCCGAGTGGGAGTGGGGGTGGGGATGGAGGCGGGAATAGTGAAGGCTCAACGGGGAGTGGTGTTGTGCTTGTGTTTCCGGTTGGGTTTACGGTCGCTGCTATGGTCGGTGGGCTTATCGCTTCCTTGTTGATTTGATACCAGGACACCTATGGCCGGACATTGATGCATGGACACACTCCGTTACACGGAAACATTCATTTCAGACACATTGTACATAAGAGATACATGATACCACGGGATACTACAAGTTACAGTTGTATTGTTTCGCTTATAGGATGGACGGATGAACCATGCTCGACTATTGAGTATTTCGGCGATGACGCTCGAGAAGCATTCATAGAGATAGTCTAGATGATGAATATTACTGCGTGGTGTCTCACCCTGAAAGTGTCATACTTGGAGTTCTCGACTACTTGCATAGACTACTCGTCCTTAAATGGCTACGTACACATTATGATAATTTAGTAATTCACATTTCGATTAGTCCCGCATATAATTACTCCTCAGCGCACACGAAACGCGCTTTCCTCGTTCCATCCGGTTGCTAAAATCAACCGATCAGTAAACATCTATATCGAATACAATCACGAGGATACTCACCGTTACGAGTACCTTTTTCACTCCCCAAACCGCGTAATGCTCTGCCCAGTGCAACTCGACGATTCTCTTCAGTAGCTCTGAGAGAGTTCATCCCATGGACGGGCCCCGTTAGATCTTATCGGCAAGTACTTCCGTAGCTCTGTGTCAATGGGTTCAGCCGAGTTCGATAGCAGTCGAATAACGTCGTCAGATGGTTTACGTAGATCGATCAGAAACTTGCATTTGTGGCTACTGGAGAGCGACTGTGGCGCTGAAAACGGCATTGACATCGGCGGACATTCGCAGTGCCATGGTGCCCAGCTTTCGGGCATCTCCAGGGGGTAGAATACCACCTTTCAAACGAAGCGAGTGAGCACGGTCAAGAGGGAGAATATGAGAAAACTCACGTCCGCAAACTTCCTAACCTGTTGATGGATGCCTTCTGCCTTGCGCCTCTTGAGGTCTTCGGGCGTGTAAATAGGTGTCCGAGACTTCTTGATGTACTTAGATTCGGAATCGCTGCTGTGAGCGGCCGATTCAGCCTCGCTGTCAGGGATCACTTCTTCATCGTCTGAGCGGTTGGGTCGGTCTGAAAGTTTGGCACTGGAGGCTACGGATTCACGTTTGACCCGCACGGGAGGGGCAAGATTCCGAGATGGAGGCGGTGAGGGAATTGGGTCGCCCATTTCTTCATCGCTAGACGATGCGATATTCTGAAGTATCATGTTCAGCATGGCGGTATATATAGCGACTGCCGACTCACTAATGTCGGTGCCGAGTGTTCCCGAGTTGGTTCATCATCATGGTCCGATGATAGCACGATGACTTCGACATTTTTCGTTGGACCTGAAGGATGGCGAGTACCTGACGGACCAGCGCCTCTCGTAGACGAACCATTTGGGCCCACAGAGGTTGGTCGGAAGGGTGAACGAGAGAAAGAGACCCGCGGCCCTCCACTCAGCGACTGGTTTGAAGAGGGACCGGCCCCGAACGACTGGTTGTGCCTCGGGCTCGGAGCTCCAGGTGGGCAGGGCCGCGTCTCAAGAGATGGACTAGGGTGTTGATAGCCCCATCCTGAACGACTAGGGCTGCTCGTTGGTCGGGTTGATGCGCTCTGTCGCGACCAGAGGCTCGTGCCCGAGTTTGATTTGCGACGTTTAGAGCTCGAGCCGTCGTCTTCTTCATCTAGCGATGCTAACTCGTCTTCTTCTGCTACTTGAAGCTGAGCTTGACCAGGCTTATCCGTGGACTGCATGCAAAGTTAAGATATTGCACCGGAAATCAGTTGACGGGAAGACGTACCCGGTTGACCTGTATCCATGCGTGCATATAGTTTCCACCTTTGACCTTGCCTCCCCGAGTAAGTACATCGTTTCTGTATTCCTCCCGAGAGCGTATGGGTGTCATTTCTATATCCCCATCCTCATCCCCTGCCTCGTTCCCCGAGCCCACTTCTTCCACCTTGCACTGGATCTGAGTCATATAGTACTTTAAACGCATCATTTCCTTTCTGTTCTAAAATAAGGTTCAGATTGTTAGATGTTTTACGTCCACAACAATGTACTAACCACTTCCATCACGTCATCTCGGTCCCACTGAGAGTCCCACTTGCCCCACCCATCACGGCCGTCTCGCGCGGCGCCTTCGCGTTTAGCAGGAGCCTCCGCAGCCCATTTATCGAGTACCTTTCGGTTGATGACTCGATCCTACTCAGTGTAAGGCATCTCACAAGCAATAGCTCCGCGGATTTGCTTACTGGACCACTTGAAAGTCCGGCGTGATGCAACAACCACTCTGCATGAACGACGAAGCAGTGCCGAACTTCCGACGTATGTTTACGAGCCCCACGATACTCCTTCGGTTTACGGATTGCCGTTTCTGCGAATGGGTACTTTTCCATATACTGAATGGGACAGTTCATTGGCCATCTGACCGAACCTCGATCAGGACCCACCATACCTTTGTAATGAACCACTCCACATCCCGTTCGTCTACAGGCACGGCATCTCGGTTCTCCCGATGAGTGTTGATCATGAAGCATCTGAGTTTGATTCGCTCGAAATATAGCATCGAGCGAATGAGTGTCCGTCCGTCAATCGTACATAGGTGAAGGTTTCGCTCCGCCATTCGGTGCTGGCTAGAGGCAGTTCCCGAGTCGAACTGGTGAATATACTGTAAAAATAGAGTACCAGACTTGCGTGGTCTGTCCGCTGCATTCATGATTAGACCAGACGGTGGAGAATCCTCGGAAGCTGGACGTACGGTAGTACAAGGGGAAGTTATTGTACTTTCCTGTCACCGCAACCACCAGCGCCCCCTCCCGGCAAGCTGCCTCGCTCACATCCGCTCCTGCATCCCGTAGCCTTTCAATGCCTTCGACGGTCAAGTGCTTCACCTTCTTGACACGAACGAGAGCCCGAAACTCAGCCCTCTCCCGAAACTTGTCACGCCGTTTGATCGCCTTCTCAGAGAGTTCAGGATCGACAGGCCATACGGGAGCAAAGTCATCGAATCCGAGGAAGATTGGGTGCGAAGATTTGGAGGGAGTTGTGCAGATGTAGAAGAACTCGACATCTAGAGGCTTCAAGTGCTTTTCGATAGGGAAAATGTCGTGTATTTCGAAAGGACCCCAATGATCAGGAAAATATTCGTATGGGAACTCTTTGGTGCGCAATTCGCATTCGGGATGCTTCATCGAATAAAGGGAGACAGTCTAGGTGTTGGGGGTTTCAAGTGGCCGAGGGAGTGGTGGGACGCGGGGGAGGCAGGCGCCGAGCGGCTAGCGAGGGCCTTTCCACCCACAACTTTCACGTGCACCCTACCATGATTTACAAAGGCACACTCCTTGTGCACATCCCTCCATCGATATTTTCTACGCCTCTACAACAGCTCATTCCAGCAAGTTTCTACATCTAAATTAAGCTAATATTGAGCAAATAAATTCAGTACCTGTTATGTTCCCCACTTTGGCAACTCTGCGCAGGCTTGTGAATCGCTTTGGGCGTCTCGGATAAGTACCACTCAGGTCGGGCTATTTACGTATTCAAATATTCGGACTGAGAATTAATTTTTCAAGCTTTAACAGTAGCGGTGATCAACCAACGCTAGACAGCGGTAACATCATGTACTATTCCTATCCGTGCTTCACGTACAGCACCTTGGAGCCCTAGACATCCCTGCCAATGCGAAGGACCTGGATGCGCGAACCATCGATCTCATGTTCATTCAGCCTAAGATTCATATTATATTGTTTATTTCGACGAACGTGAACGGGCAATACTCACTGGTTCATAGCGATTTCCGCTTCGTCATGCGCGGCGAATGTGACGTACCCAAAGCCGCGCCCGTGATCAGCGCCAGGATCACGAACCGCATTTGCCTAATCACAGAAATCAGAAGGCAGGAATGGCAAGAGTAGGAGAACTGACCTCGACGACCCTACCGTACTGCGAAAAGAGCTGACAGGAGTACACCGATTTTAACATCAGTTTATAAATAAAACAACCGAACACAGACAAGTGGCTAACCTGACGAAGTTCTTCATTATTAGTCTTTGGAGATAGGTTCGCTGCGTGTGGACAAAGATTTCGTGAGCCAGGAAGTTGAATAGATCATGTTGGCGCTCAATCATGGCTGAGACTGGTGCGTCTACTAACCAATATATAGCTTATTGCCTGCCTGCGACATATCAATTAGGATAATGAGAAAGGGATGGAAGGCAAGGTTGATTCGGGATTTAAATCTGCGTCAAAGTTGACCTTTAGTAGGCTGGGGGATCGCGCCCTCTTACTAAAGTAGCAACTCAGTTATATGCGTAAACCTATGACGCCAACGCGTTGTTACTCACGTAACGATGACTTGCCCTTTGGTCGTGATCCTGTTGAAAACGAACCCTCGGGCGTACATGACAAGATCTGTGATGGTAAGAAATGAATGGTGATGAGATTTGCATTCAGAGTCATGCTTCTCGCTCGTCTCCACATCATGGCCTGTTTCCCAGCTCGGGATGGTGGTGGCGTTTGCTGCACGCCTCGGACTCGGGAGGCCTAAGTTCCTATTCGGAGAATGCATTGCAGAAATCAAACGGGTCCAAAACCATCACGTTCGTGGACATCCAGGAGGGCGAGTATGCCAAAGTGAGGCCAAACAGGGCGTGTCTACCGGATGCGAGCTACAGAGCATCTGAAGCGCTGCCCAGTTCCTACGCACATTGCAAGGAGTCGTCAGGACAAACGAGCCTTGCCAAAATAGCACGACTGATCGTTGTTGGGGAAAGAAACCAGCTAAGGGCAAGGGCAGCTTGTTTCAGGTGAACTCGACCCACACAGGTATATTCGACATGGATTTCGAATGGTGCTGCTTATTGCGCTCGCCCATACATAGCATACAAGCCATGGTGAGACGTAGCCGGCGTCGATTACTCCATACGTGGAGGTCGGGGCGAGGCATGGGGCTGTGTGATGGAGGATGCGTAAAGGAGCTGTGTGAGAGGATGGGCGAGTGAATGAGTTACAATGTAGCAAGACCGGACGACTTCTTTGTCGCATATCGAATAGCGACCAAGCGGGAGTCATGGACATATTTATGCTATTCCTCTATTGCAGCCCGTGAATGGGGTTGCTCGTGAACGCATCACTGCATCAAGGTCACTGGGTTAGACCGAGTAACAAGCTATATTTCTGTTACCTAAAACACACAATATACGCAACTCAAAGCGGTGCTCCATAGCCACGCCGGCAACATATATTCCCGTGGCTATGCTGACAAGTCATCTCCCACGTGACGCACCGGGGCTTATGACTCGCCCCTGGATCAGCAACGCCAACTCATAAGTCTTGTCTTCACGACCACGGTCATCTGCGCCCCCTATCCACACGATGATACCGCGAATATAGGCCTGATTTTCGAAACCAGAACCTATATATTCGGAGAACGCTTGGGCTTGAACCTTTACGCCTGAAACCTTACTTGGATCTTAAACCGCGTCGAGCGCCCATACTTGAACTAGCCGGCCTTGAAGCCTAGTGCACGAATAACCCGCCTTTGGAATCCAACGGAACAGCCTAAAACACATAGCATGTTTGGCGAAGACGACATCGACTCGCCTCCGCATCTGTCCTCGCCGTGGGAGGCATTTTCAAACTCCCCCTCGCCATGTTCTGGCATCACCTTTGGGTCGAGTGTCGAATCCAGCGTCAGCAGCTCTGATATAGAGGCTGAGCTTACGAGACGACTGAAGTGCGAGGTGCCGCGGCTTGTGCCTGAAGTGGAGGAGGTACGTCCGCTTTCGTTTGCCAGCTGATCCATGTTTTTATCGTGCTCCGGCTCACAGGGCAACGTGGAGTACAAGCTCAAACTCTCTCCCTCGCCCGAACGCCTCACACGGCTCATTACCCAGTTGAAATGGCGACTGCTGGAAGGAGGTGGCCAAGCACTGTACGAGATTGGAGTCGGAGACGACGGCCAACTCGTCGGCCTACCACGAAAGGAAATGGAAAAGAGCATGGATGCGTTGGAGAGGATGGCTGGAGAGCTCGGTGCCACTGTGATCGTCGCTCGGGAGATCGTTGTTCCGAGAGGTGTACTCGAGGGCACTGAGAGCAGAGCAATGGATACGCCGAAGTCTGGCTCCTCGGCGGATGATCTCGAAACGTTTTTATTGGAGCTGGAGAGCCCCGGGTCGACGCCTCCCTCTTCGCATAGCAGCTCCCAGATCAACCTCAAGAGCTCCTCGCAAACTCATCTCAAGCCGACCAAGAACAATCGACGGGCTAAGATTGCGCAAAAGGCCGAGCACAAGCGGATTAGGAAAGAGGTCAAGCGGAGTGTCAACGCTGCGTACGCGAATCCGTTAGGAACGTCCCCGAGTGAGGTGGAAGTGCCAAGTCGAGCCCCACTTGGGTTGGGCATACCCGAGATCATATTCCCTATTCCCGTGCCTGAGGTGGTAATAGATTCCACCAAGGTCGTCGACGTGGTTGGCCCGGAGGCTGTAGTCCCGGTTGATTCAGCTCCAGTTTCTACGACTCTCGACCCAGACGAGGTTATTATCGTCGAGGCGCTCGTGGTTCGCAAACTCGCGCTTGAGGAAGCATTTTTGGATTTTGGGGGATTTTCAGTGCTCGGGTAACAGTGGTGGGAAAGAACAGGCTGAGGGCCGTGCGATGAGATGCGGGTGGTCAGGACTAGTTTTATGTGATTCATACGTTTTCTTAGCGATTCTTGGTTATACGCTTTTGTAGTTGATTGCTTTTGCGAAGCGGTACTTGACTGTATCGATTACACCTAATTTTTTTCTGAGATGTATCTTCTGTGTTCAATATACGATACTTTCGCCTGGCTAAATATAAATCAGCGATTAATCTGGAGTCGGGATGATGTACCTGATGATGACGCTCAGGGTACTGATCATTATTTACACCCACGGGCGAATGAGCACCTTGTGGTCGACCACCACAAGCAACACGCGATGCCCGCCCGACGGATCTCGTACGTGATCCCCGCGCCACAGGAGCCTCCCCCACAGCTGGCTCTCCCGCCCCCAGGTGTCCCCCGCAACGGCCAGACCGCCCCGCTGCTGATCCCGGCCCCGGCCCCGGACACAGACGCACGTGAGCCGCCGAGGTCCGCTTTGCGGGCGAGCCACCCCCAGCATCGCTTGGCCGTGTCAGCTCTCGCGTTGGATACCAGCACCCAACTCGTCGACCGCTCGACACCCGAAGGCATATTGTATACCTCTGGGCGAGATGGCCTGGTTGCTGCGTGGGAGCTGGGTGTTGCTATGCGCCGGAGGCCGACGAGAGTAAGGGATAAAAAGAGGCACTGGGAGGCGTTGACCGGCTGGGACGACAGCGACGACAGCGACGAAGACGACGAAGACGACGAGGGAGACGGGCTGGATGGGATTATTCGGCCACCTCGGCAGAAGAAAGCTCGGCCACCTGTTGACGAAGGGGGATGGGCATATGAACACCGATGGGAGGCTGCGAGCGACGAGCTCAAGCCTGCTCAGTTTCGCCAGTCGGTTCAGCTCCATACGGACTGGATAAACGATATTGTCTTGTGCAATATGAATCAGACTGGTACGCCTACTCCCTTTTATCGGTTTGATATTGCCGTTATCTCATGGTTGTGATTACAGTGGTATCGGCTTCGTCGGATGGAACACTCAGAACATACAACCCACACGCGTCGGAGACACCGAATATCCTAGGCACGCATACCGACTATGTTCGCTGTCTGGCCTACGCACCCGGCCCACGTTTCGTTGCATCGGGGTCATTCGACCGGACCGTTAAGCTCTGGGATATCTCTCGTACTCAAGCCACGTCTACCTCCGCCTCTCAGTCCTCTCCCGAAATCTCAACGCTCTCACTAGGTGAGGCAGACCCTAAATCCTCTATCTATGCAGTAGCAACAGATCCGGCTGGTACGGTTGTTGTTGCTGGAGGCCCGGAGCGTGTCGTTCGAGTCTGGGATCCTCGCATTGGATTGAACAGCAGTGAACCGAGATGCCTTAGCGTCTCAAGAGGCCACACAGACAATATTCGGGCAATGCTAGTTAGCGAGGACGGTAGATATGTAGGTTCGCTCAATACGACTTCTAGTTTTCCTTGGCTAATGTACATGTGAGGTAGATCTTGACAGGCTCTTCAGATGGTGCGTTTGCTTTTCTCCAGCTAGATAAGATACTGAGAACTGGTATCAGCATCAATCAAATTATGGTCCCTCCCTATGCGCAGATGTATACACACATTCTCAGTACATGCAGACTCCGTGTGGGCATTGCACTCTACACACCCACAGCTACACACGTTCTTTTCGGGTGACCGAGCAGGATGGATCTGCCGGTTGGACGTCACACAGCCTGTTCCTAACCCCAGCTCCCAGCGTCTTGGATTTAGTGGGTCCATTGGAGGTGGCGGTAGACATTCGGTTGCTGGGACGCTAAACAAAGAGCCAGAGATGGAGCTTAGCGACGCATATTGCGTTGTGCTTGGACGGGCCGGCGCGGATCCGGATTGTGCAAAAGGGTGCGTCCATCGCGACTTTAGTTATTTGAACTAGTAGAATTGACCCCTGCCTGCATTCGAATGGGTCTTTTTGTTTATCCGTCTGCCATGACTGGAATGCCCCTACTTCGTATTCAATACCTACCTACCCGAGTAGAAACGAAACAAGCCGTGGTATAACAGCTCTTACTGCTATGGACGACGCCTGGGTATGGGCTGCTAGTGGAGATTCTAGCGTGCAGCGCTGGAGAGGGGTTGGCGCTGTGAGTGGCATGGTCAACAATTGGGGTTCGAGAGGAAACACTGGAGGAACGGCTTCGCCTCAACGAGTTGGGTCTCCCCCACCAAGGGTGGGCTCGCCTAGTCCGAGAAACCCCAGCTGTCAAGCCTTCATCTCCTTCGTCAATCGCTTATTCTAGCCCTCCTTCCGCGATGGTACATAGTAATTCGGGACCAGGGCGCAAGCGTGTATCAATTGATCTATCTCGTCATGACTCTGCCCCAGCTCCTCATACCCAAGCCGACAACGACGCAACATTAATTCCGATACCCGCTCGAGTGCCCCGGTTTCCGGCGATACAACTGTTCCGATCCCTTATACATCGCTCGTCCGACTGGCTTCACCCAGCCCCTACCAGCTTCGCGGGCGGATCCCGAGACGGCCACTCTCTACTCACATTCTGGCGTGTCGGTTCATCGAAACGCGCACCGCGAGGATCTCGCGACAGGTTCTGGATTTTTCGGTTTACCTGGAACTGGCCCAGCTACAGGAACGACGTACGCCGCCCCGGTCTTGAACCATACGAACTCGTTGCCGTTGGTTTCTACTCCTCCGGGTGCGCCACCTTTGAATCATACAAACTCTAACCTCCCACTCGTCACGTCACCAACGACTGCGACCGTACCGAATCCGAGCACGCTTCCCATAGCATCGGACGTCTCCGATTCGAATGTTGTCCCGCTCTGTGCCGAACCCGCGGACGAAATAGCTGGTAGCTACGGCTTGGTCCGAAGTGTCGTGCTCAACGACAGAATACACGCTCTGAGTGTGGACACTCGTGGTGAAGTTGCGGTGGGACGTCGTGCGGGGCGTTTGCCGAGGCGTGTTTACGCTCGATCAACCTACCTCCAATGGTAGCGGACCACAGAAGATTAGCCCGCGCGAAGCTCTAGACCTAGTTCGAGATCGAATCGAAGGCGAATCGATGACCCCCGCGTGGGCGAGTGTGGATACGCGTGTGGGAGATTTAACCGTGCATCTGATCGAGCCGAGATGTTTCGACGCCGAGGTGTATGCGGATGAGATTGAGTGGTTGGATGTTAAAGGCTTGGGTGGGGGTGAAGAAGAGAGCGAACATCGATGTAAGTTTTCTTTTCCCATTTTGTTCGAAAGTGGTAGTAAACGGACATATAAAAAGTGAACTTGGGCAAGTGGGTGCTTGGAAACTTGTTTGCAGGTGAGTGCCCGTCTCTAGGGTCTATCGTGTCCGATGAGTTCATACCACCCCGACACAGAATTCATACGTGCCGAACTGGCTTTGAGCACTGAACTTACCGCTCCCACTCCTCGAGCCAACGCATTGGGACTTCCTGCTCCATCGGCCATACCTACCCTCCCACCCGTCTCGGAAGGCCAGGCAACCGCACCCGAGGAAGGAATCAATTCGATCCCCGGGTCACCGAGATCCCCAATGTCTCTTGGCGGTAATGGGCCACTTGTTCAGAGAGTCAATAGCTGACTAGCGAGTTTGTGTAGGCTTACCGCCCCCAAGTCCACTCATCCGTACCCCGCGCGGACGGCCGATGCATATACCTCTCCCAACACGAGCACGCTCGGCATCCGAGGCCAGCATGAGCGGGTTTGGTCTTGGATTAGGATTGGGGCTGATGACTCCATCTGGTTCGTTCCATTCGTGACTTGAAAAAGGACACACCTTGACCATGCGCCCAGGCTCTGGACTTGGCTCCGCAACTCTGGCACCCATGATGTCCCCCGCTATTCTCCCCGAAAACGAGCTCCCGATAGTTCCAAACCTGAACATCCTATCCCCAATCCGGGAAATGAATAGCCTAAACATCACGAACCCTGAAGCTCCCAGCACTGTGAGCACAGTCGGCCCAGGGACTGGACAGGCCGACTATTTTTCGTCTGCCAAAGTTGGGAAGGATAAGGACGCAGATGTTACTACACCAGGAAACCCGTTGGCGACACCCGGATACCCTGCCACGCCCGGCGGAGGTGGCATCATGGGGCGGTTGAAAAATTTGGGCAAGACGGGAAAGAAGGGATCTGCCACGCCTGGTGGAACGCTCTCGGGTGGTGTGGCTGGTTCAGATGCTGCTACTGCAGGCGGAGAGGCGGAGGTCGAGGAAGACAAAGATCCAGTAAGACATATTCGACTCAAACCGTGCACCACACTCATTCCTTCAAGGAACGTACAAAGCACCTCAATCTCCTTACAGCGCTCCTCTCAACCCCGCTCGTACCTCCGCACCCACATGACGCACCGCCCATCTCGTTCCCACCCAACACCGCCATTACTATATCCGAAGCAACAGCCGACGCTTCTGGGTGGATGGCCGTATTCGCAGGGTCGACTGGCACGTTGGGTGCAGACGTCGAAGCACTGGAAATGGCAATCCCCGGATGGCTGTTGGAATATCTGTTGTCTGGCAAACTGAATATACCCCCAAGTCCTGCCGCCGGCCAAAAGCTTGGGTTCATGTTGGTCCCCTGGAAAGGCGGAAAGGAGGTTTTACCAGAGCTTGTCGGAAGGTATGCGTTTACGTCTGCGAATCGCATGTTAAGCTAACTCGATCGGCAGTCAATCACGGCTAACAGCAAGTCGATTCCTGCGCGTGTCCAAAGTGGTGTCGTACGTGCACGACAAGTTACATGCTGTCCAACAGCAACAGTCGTCAAGTCAGCCTCCAATCGAGGACGAACGGAAATCTCATGAAAGCGTGGGCGAGGGTGAACCCGGCACGATTCAACGCGAATACGAGATTCTGTGCAATGAACAGGTGTTGAGCCTTAGTATGACACTGGCAGCAGTGCGGCAATACGTGTGGCGCAACGCTAACGAGCTGGTAATGCACTACCGCGTCAAGGAGACGTAGACATTCCTACTGGTTGGGATAGCGTGTATCTAGATATTATAGTTCATCCAAGCAATTGCGGTGTTTCCTTTTCG
Source organism: Ceratorhiza oryzae-sativae (assembly GCA_030998015.1). Classification (NCBI taxonomy): domain Eukaryota; kingdom Fungi; phylum Basidiomycota; class Agaricomycetes; order Cantharellales; family Ceratobasidiaceae; genus Ceratorhiza; species Ceratorhiza oryzae-sativae. The sequence continues at coordinate 59,874 of JARWMV010000028.1, forward strand.
AGGATAACCTTGGTTGATGCTCCGCGAAGCGCTGAACAAACAAACAATTTGGTTCCTGAGGGTAGCGCCAGCGCAGTGTATATAAAGGTTCGACTGGACTCCGGCTGAAACGTTGGACTCCCGCGACCACCGCTGATTTGACGGCCATGTCCTCGGACGAGCCCGCCCCGCCACCGCCCAAACGCGCCACGCGCGTGAACGACGGCGACCAACCCAACGCAGAGATCGACCCCGACGCGGCTGGTGAGGAACCTGTGGCGATATTGTTGTTGTCTTATGTAAACAACTAATATGATTCACAACAGAGCTCGACCGCTCGCATCGGCTCGCCGCTAGCTCGAAAATATTGCTGCGAATGGCGGCTAAAAAGGGCGCCAAGGGTCGGGGTACGTCTAGCACCTCTTATAGGAAACAGGGATTGACCTCGCGCATATATTCAGCTTCAGATGCATCAGGGCACAACTTTGTTGTTGACCGAAATGTGGCGCAACTCGACGCGCACACGCGAGAGACAGCCAAGTATGGAGAGACAATCAACGGCGAAGAACTGCAGTGCACCAGCAAGTCGAGTTCCCATTTCCGCATGTTCAATCCCTTTCTCACCACTCCACTAGATTGCCACCATAACGAACGGCTCGAACACTCCATGAAAAAGATGGAGCACCACATGTCCAAGGTGGAGGAAGAGATCGCAGAGCTCAGGGCTGATTTTCAGGGTCTCCGCGCACTACTGCTCGAACGTCTTCCCCTCGCTCCGGCTGCACCTACTCTAACCGCCCGTGCTTGGTCCCCCGCCTCTACAGTCTCTCCTGGCGTTGACCGATCTAGCCTCTCTTCATCTCGCCCCCCACCTCGACATCGCGCACGCGAAGGAGCACTACCCCCCACAACGCGCAAACGTAAGCGTGATGAGGAACACCAACAATCACGAGAAGTCAGAATCGAGAAACAGAAGAGTAGTAGCAGGGTCGAGAAGGAAAAGGAAAGGGCCGCAAGGAGAGCCGAGGAAGAGCGGGCGAAAGGGGCAAAAGACGCCAAATCGTCTAAGCAGACACAATTGGTTCAGCAGGCTGTAGCAGACAAGACACGACAGAAGAACAGACCATCACAGCCCCTCACATCTGTCCCAGTGTTCGACCCAAACCAATGCCCGAGATTCGACAAGTTTTCTCTATCTCAGTATGTCCTCTCCCTCTCTTTTTTTTTCGCCCAACTCAGTTCCAAAGACAAATCCTCGCCCTTGCAAGTCCAAACACAACACCCGAAACACCAGACGCTCCGCCTCTAAAAATAAGCCTCGATAATCTGCCCTATGCAATGTTCTTACTTATCTCTGAGTCCTTGCCTGCCCATTCACGAACCTCGCTCGCCGATCTGCGCGTACTCTGGAGTGGGAGCTCAACAGCTCGTCGAGTGGGCGAATGGGCACCAGTGAAGATGCCCTACCTGCACGCCGCAATGAATTTTTCACTAGTCGGACCTTATCTGACGACACCCAGGGTCGGGCACAGAAATTTTGAGATGAACGATCACAGGTGGCCAAGTATGCGTTGCTTCCTCTCACACTTTGTTTCGTACTAACATCCGTCTCCACACAACAAGACGAAATCCAGGTACCCAAACTCACAGCCTCGATCATGGCGGTCTCCGTTGGCCTGATGAAGGATCCCATGTCTAGAACAGGCGCATTCATCCGCGATGCGTTCACGATATGTGACCAGCAGAGTGCAGAAACACCCCAGAACTGGCGGAGATGGTTGGACAAAAAGACATACGACCCCAGCATGCTCCCGAATTCGTGGCGAAGCCCATTCGAAAACTTGTGTGGGATCCCATTTGTGGCGTTTTTGAAGGATGTCAAATCGGGTGAAGCGAGGAGGAGGCGCTACTCGTACGCGTAGATAGAAAAGCGTGGGGACGAACGGGTTAGGTGACTAAGGTTATAGATTTTCGGATGTGTACGATGAGAAGTTGTATGTACACTATAGTCTTTGTTGCTCTTGTGATTTTTTACGACGCTAGCCATCAATTTTAGCTCGGCCAGTAACCGACTGACATACTGCCACTGATATCCACTGAGTTTCACCATTTCTTTTGTTGTACAAGCTGATTTATGCTAATTGGAATTGATGAGCTTTCTCAGGAAAAGCTTGAGGTGTAATGAAACCGGGGGTGTTGCAATGGTATAATAACATCAATTTACATTTAGTTCTATGTCATTACGTCAGTGTCATTTGGTGTGGCGACACCACTACTACACCCTGCTTTCATTACCCCACTGTACACCTAATTATAACCCATGACCCCCACTGGGTTTTCCCAAGCACACGGTCTAGGTATCCCCTTACGCATATACCCATCCCAAGAGGGAGGGAAGCACACAGGTGCCTATCGAGATATCATTTGGCATCAGAACTGTATGCAGTTATCACTTACATCGATAATGATAGAATGCATCCTTGGCCATAGACATGCCAAACCAAAGGATACCCCATGAAGACATAAAACATAAACAAAGTGAATTGATAAGCCACTCGACTCTCCCCGACGCGACACGCACTGACTCATTTCGACTGCACACTCGTCAACTAAAAATGCTTTTCATGTTCATTGCGCTCACCACTACAGCTGACGATCTTACTGGCGACGTGCAGCCAGCTTCCAACCAACCCACACCATAAATCAATGCTGTCCCAGAGACAAACGCAGAGCACTTTGCGCTTGGCTTGTTGCCACTCAAACCCAGGTTCCACCCTAAGTGTCTCGGTAAGATTGCTGGTAGCCCAATCACATAAAACCTATTTTGCTAAGCCAAGCGGGCTCTTTACACTCAGACTTCCCCCAGCCCCCCAGCTTTGTGAGATGCTCATAGAGCATACCTGTCGGCTTGAACCTTATTAGTGAGTTCACAGGATGTCATACGACATCTTCGCTGCCCGCTACAATACTGGCAGATTGCTCGAACACGTCTCCCCATTTGGAATGCAAACAACGCGCACTAATCATTTCAGGAATACCCAGAGGGCGCTTTGCTTGTTCCCTTCCCTTATACCCAAGATAGCTATCGCAATCTGACACTGTTTGCATCCAACGCTCCTGAACATACAAAATATCCTAACCTTGGTGGAGGCAAATCATTTTTCAACTAGATTCATGGTTTTGTTTTATGAGACTGAACCGAACATCCCTATAGTTCTTGCACCCGAATCGGTAGATGGCAAATGTTGTCGGCCTAGCAAGTAAATAAATTCGCTCCACAGCCGCAGATGAAGAGCGACGCCTATTTTACAAGTAAAACTGCAGCAAACCTGGGCTCGGTCGCAGTCTCTGGCCCGAACGCTTTCGACAACAAACAGCATATCAAGGCCTCTATCTAAAGTTACGGAACTATTGGCAACGGCCTCTACCCACAGTGGATCAACTCGGAGGATTTGGGGTACAGCACCAGGTTGACGACGCATATCATGTACCTTTTTGACGAACGTAAGAGCTGCCAGTTGATGTTTCATGTAGCATCTTCGTCCGAAGACCATATAGACAGGTTGATCATTATCAGAGACTCACTCACCGCATTCAATGCCCATCCAATGCGCGCTGCTGATATCCTGGTGAGTTCGTGATCTTAGAAAATTGTCGTTCATTGGGCTTCGAAGATATTTGAATGCCACCCGCCGGAGACTCCGCCACCTGCATGGTTTCCTTTTTCTTTGACTAGTATGGCTTCCCGCGAAAGCCTTGGTTCGAACGAACATCCACATCACATTTCATCTCGTTCACAAGAGTTTGGACGGCATCTTGGATTCGAACCTGAGCGAAATGTTAGAACCATTGATTCTCTACAAATAAGCATTCAAGCTATCCCTCGGACTAACAAAACACTAAGCCAGGCCCACGCATCTCGCAATGAAGGGACATGTTTCCTGTCTTCAACTGTATTATGCACATGATCTTGCCCAACACTTGAGCATCGCCCCCTACCGCCTGAAATACGACTCTTCCCCACACTGAACCAGGGACTTCGTTTGCTAATACTAAACTCGGCCACAAAGCGCGATACGTATATTCTTCTACTCGGCGACAGCAGCCTGTTGCGAGGCTGACTCGTCGAATCCGGTGCGAGCCAGCGATAGAAGAGAAGAAGAGACCATATTGTGTATCGTGCCGTAGGCACAAGATGAACCTTATGCATCCCCAATAGGGGCCAAGAAGCCTGCTTCGGCATCCAAGCTACGTATCGGAAACTCCAGGCATCAGAACGGCACACAATTGTCCCTGATGTTCATAATGATAGAACGTATCTCCGGCCATGGATTCACCAAACTCAATGATATTCTCTTAGGATATAAAACACAACGTGGGCAGAACCAAACGACCACCCCATTCTCCCTCAAAGTGATATCTACGTCTGCCTACTGTCTTTTCCGCCGCATACGCACATTCGTTACTAAAAATGCGGACCCTGTTCATTGCGCTCGCCACCACGTTCGCCGTTCTCGCCCACGGCGTAAATTCAGAGTCCAATCCAGGTATACCCGATGCTCCCGAGACCAACGCGAAGCGCTTCGCGTTGGGCCTGCCGCCACTCAAGCCTAAATTTCACCCGAAGCGTCTTGGTGAGGTTTTCGACACCAAATTGAAGCATGTGAGCCTAACATATTGGTGCTGCAGGGACTGGTGTCCGGACAGCGCCTCGCCCCCGAACTTCTCCTCCTCCCCCCAACTAGTAAGTCACGCATACAACACCATTCTCCTCACACGACTCACGGGCATATCCATAGTATATCATGTCATATCTTTGCGACCCGTTACTCTGGGGGTACGCCATTCGGATACCTCTCTCCCGCCTGGAACGCGAACAACACGTACTACGAGTTCCAAGAAACCCCAGAGAACGCGCTGCTCGTTTCTTTCCCCTACAGCGAGAGTAACGATCGTCAACTGTCGTTGTTTGCTTCCAACGGTCCTCAACATGAAAAGTATCCCTACCTTGGCGCAGGCAGAGTTTTCTCCATTTCAACAGGATCCATAGCATTTACTCCTGCACTAAACCAAAACTCCGCAGTCGTCGCACCCGACTCTCCAGGTAACAACCTGGGCTATGGCAGCAACAGGCAAGCCGATCCCGTTCACACGACCACAGCTCTCTAAAATCGACTCACAAACCCATTCCAACCAGTTACGCCTACCTCACGGGCACAACCGCGACGCCCCCAGGTTCAATTGCAGTCTCCGGTCCAAACGCGTTTGACGACAAGCAGCGCATCCAGACCGCCATCTGGATCTACGGCCAGTTGGAGCTCTTGGTGCAATGGGTCAATCCGCAAGACTCGCCAAACCCGATGCCAACGACGCATTTCATGTACCTGTTCAACGAGAGTACGCGCTTCCATACGGTCTTTGTGTGGGGTTATGTGATTAAATTTGGCGTAAACAGAAAGGTTGATCGTTACCCTGGACCCGCTCTCGATCTTCAACGCTTATCCTTCTGGCTCTGTTGATATTCTCGTGAGTTTGTCATCCACGGGAATCCCTGTGGTTCGACTTACGTTTCACTCTACAGAGGCTCAAATGTTTGCCATCTGGTACACCACCGCCTTCCTAGGCTGTTTGGCAATATTCGCCATCTTTCAATAAGCGGGTTTGTTGCTTATACTTCGCCTCCCGACTCTCTCTGGTGTAGCAACGAATTTGATCTCGTTCAAGTGTTCGGTCTTCAAAACGAGTGTGGCACAAAGCAAGAGGCAACCTCCAAGGCCAACATCGTCCTACACAAGGGCGTGGCCGATGAGTTAAGACCACTTGTAGCATTTATTCGATCGGACTGTGTGGAAAAAAAGTTCAGGAAGGGATGTGCGGATAAAGTTAGAACTGCCACACGCGCATCATTGTCCAACGAGTCTTAAGGATTAGATACGATTTGCGACTTCAGCATGGAGCATCTCGTACCTGAGAACCAATGTTCAGCCCGGCGTATGAGGATTGTTTTCGACGGGAAAACGCCACACGCTTCCCCACGTGCTCGCTACCCCACTCGAACAAATAAACAACCATAGCCGAGCGCAAATCCGATCCAGGACCCAGAGCCAGGAACTCCGATCACACGTGTTTCCCCCCGTCGTGCGAGCTGCTCACTTGCTTGACAGGTTTAAGAAAAGGCACTAGAATCATCCAGTTGAAGAGCACAACACTATATTTACTACGGTAAACGAGTAAGGACCGACACCAAAAAAGAAAAAGAAAAGGGCAAAAGGACCACACAACACGAGAAGAAAAGAAAAAAAAAGCAAGAATGGACAGAGGAACAAAAACCAGGACCAGCTACGCTCGATTTTTCGCCGAGAGCCAACAATATATGAAAGGTATAACCCGGGTTAGATAGATGTGGATGGATGAGAAAACAGGATTGTTCGTTTGGTTTATGCCCAAACCTGATCGTTTTGTCAGCAGAATGAAAAACGTAGACTGAATGGGGGAACCTTGAGCGTGGAATCCCAACTTCCGGTGCAGAGCGCCATCCCATCAGTGCTCACCCCCAAGCAGCTTACTCGGTTCTCGTGACCGGTCAACACACCGACTCGCTCGCCCTTGAGCGTATCCCAAACGTTGCACGTCCAGTCATCATACCCACCAAACAACACACGCCCGGAAATGCTAAACGCGACGGATGTGATGCCGCAGAGTATGTTATCGTGTGTGTAAGCATTGAGTTCTCGATCGGCACGAATATCAAACAGACGGCATGATGCGTCGTCCGAGCCGGTGGCGAATGCGTCTCCATTCGGGAAGAATCTTCGCGAAAAAAAGGAGTGAGCTGAGTTGGCTAGTGGCGAGCGCTGAGGCGGCAACTCACTGTACAGCGTTGATGTCCGAGTCGTGGCCGGTAAACGTTTGTGTCGCTCTGCCGCTGCGAATGTCCCAGAGCTTGGCCGTAGCGTCGCAGGCACCGGACACGAACACGTTTGGGTTTGGGCCGAGCGATAAGCTGTGTGAACGTCAGCCTATGGTATGTCAACAAGCGCTGGGCGACGAACCTCATGACGTCGCCCGTGTGGTCGTTGAACTCCATGACACGCAAACCAGCTTCAATGTCCCAGAGCATGCACGTCATGTCGCCCGAGGAAGTGACGATCTGGCGATCGTTGATAAAGCGGCAGCAACTGAGGTAGCCCGAGTGAGCGCTCAGCTCGCGGGCGCTCTTGTTCCCGCCGCCCTCCTTGTTGCGTAGATTGTAGATCGAGCAAATGTTGTCGAGACCTCCGCATGCGACAAAGTTGCCCGAGGGGGAGTAGGCGCAGGTCATGACCCAGGACGAGCGGAGGGGGATGGCATGGACTTTGTTTGTGGTGTACGCGTCCCAGACAATAAGCTTGCCGTCCTGCGAGGCAGAGACGAGATGGCGCTTGTCCGCCGCCCAGTGCATTGCGTAGATCTTGGCGAGGTGGCCCTTGAGTGTCCTGCGCGGGCGCATGACCACCCGTGGCAGCGACTCGAGCTCCTCGGTCATCGCCCGCACTAGCTACCGCGGTGAGCGCCCAGACAGAAAAAAAAATGCAGAAAACGAGAAAGACGTACGATTGGTGTCTGCGGTCGCATCCCGTTTTGCCCGAATCTTTTCTTTGAGTTGCTCGGCCTCGCGCCGGGCAGCGGCCATGCGTTCTTGGATATCGCCTTGCTGGGACATGTCGCAGGTGTGTGGTGGCGGAAAATGAGAAGAAAAGACCACTGGGAAAAGGAGGGCGGTGGACCGAGTCTGACAGCGGTGGGTGGGTGGAAACAACCGGCCAACAGCACTGGCGGAACCAACCTCTTCCGGCTTACGTCATCCCTCTTCTAGGCAAGGGCTGCCGCCGACCGTTCGTCGCACCAACCGCCTTGGTCGCATCGGACGGTCGCTGTGTCGCCGTATGATATGGGCTGAACACTGTTGCCAGGTCTCGACCGAGGCTGTCCGATGGCTCTATCCCAACTGCAAAAACCTCACCCGCCGACAGAAGCCCCCCATCGTTCTGCTGCCTACTTGCACTGCAACACTAGCCGAGCCAGCATCCAGGACCCATCGCCCACACACACCGATGGGACCAACGACACCGACCCGCGACGAATCCCGCCCACGGCCAGCGGCGTCCAACCCAAAACAGGCCAAAAAACCTCATTGCTCGATTACGACTGTGTGTAATTTCTCATGTCCTGTTCGCTTCGTGCGAACGACTTGTGGATGCCTGTGTCGATCTAATATCGATAACCCTTGGAGAAAGAAAAGCCCCGGCGTGTACATGCGACCCGTAAAGGTTTTGGCTTTACGTATGAGAATACAAATATTATCAGAACTCTTTCCGGAATTATTGCCGTCTGGGTAGGACAGGATGTATCCTCGAGATGATATCCAAGTGTCTCGAAGACAGACTGGATCCTGGCTCCCGGGGCGTTGCTAAATTAATCCCGATCTGTACATTATTATTCTTGGAAGATACCAGGTTTAGATACATTATGCGTATCCTCTTCCTCTTTGAAACCATAGACCCCCTGGCGTTGAACACCATACTGTTGCCATATCCCCCGAAACATGCTCGGCTCACGACGACCGACCCTCGAGAAACCTTCTTTGGTCTCCCTCAATCGTAAATGAAAGATCATCGTTGAACCTTCATTCATAAATATGTCGCACAGCACAGGATGAGATCAAGACACATACATCAACAGCGCCCGAGCCGAATTCAAATCTCCGGTTCGCAGCCTCTTATCGCCGAGCGCCTAATCACAGCACTGCCGATCAGGACCGATATGGACTTGAACAAAAAGCAAGGCGCCGGCAAGGACAAGTGTGGACGGTGTAGGTGCCGAAACCACCACGAAAGTTAGACGGGAAATCTCGGGAATCGAACGTATCATTGACATAACTCGGTAAGACTGAGGCACGCGTGAAGAATGCCTCATGGTTTTCAATGGCGCTAGAGTGGGTTGAACATCTTTTTGATTCGAATCTTAATCATTTATGTACGACGATCTCTTTCGCAAGCGGAATAATGGGGATCAAGCACAGCGCACATTTTGGGGGTCATTTGACGGAAAAAAGCTTCCTCTCTCTTGCGTCTGAGGAGTGTGTATCGCCCTGGGCACCAACCGAGGGGGTCAACGAAAAAGCCTCAAGGCGGGTCAACTCATTGGATTATTATTACCACTGAGCTTTTAGGTATCATCCAACTACGAATTGAAATCCAGGATATTCGGCTGGTGCGACCCGGTAAATACCACCGTGTCAAGTTTGGTACTTGCATGGATAGGACGCCCTCGGCTCGAAAAATATTTGTACCCACCAAGTAGAACAATTAGGATTTGGGGTCAGTGATGGTGCAAAGAGCGATCTCGCGGTGTTCCAGTGTCCTAGCTAGTGCAATGTATCAAAACGGTTTGTCACATACTCATGCAATAGGGTGCGTGTGCAATGTATCTGCAGTTGCTGGTTTTCCGTTGAAAACCGCAGACTAGAAGCTGCATATCACACTGACGGGTTTCGGAGTGCATTGTACAAGGTCTGAGCCTCTGAATCCCCTGAAGCTACCCAGAATCCTCGCTCTTGTTCGTTGCACTCGTTTTTGCCCATTCCGGCGTCTAACTTAAAGTTATGCCCATTACTCCGGTGGCCCCAGTTCAAAGAGGATGGCATCTCGATAAAAATACAGTTCCTAATTATATCTTTTGTCATGCGTCAAGGGCGGTTCATCAATTCAAAAAGATTTTAAAAAATCAAGCGCCGAGAGCTGGGAGATCATTTGTATGCGCCCACTCGAGATCAGATCAGTACATCAAGCGGCCATTCAGGCGCAGCATTTTTTTTTTGAAAATTATGCGCCCTCATGATATCCGTGAGGAGGTAAGTGTAGGTATATTATGCAGAGCTTCGTGGCCACCCGCATCAATCCCTCACCACCCCATCCCTCTTCATCACTCTCCGTGTATCGTCGTCCGATTCATCAATGTCATGCTACATCACCAGACGGTCGATAGGCCTCATAGTCAGAGGCAACGACACTGGCCATCGTCGTGGCCTCGAGGACTAAGTTGCGCATGGTCGACAAAGGTGCCAACTGGCACACTACTGTCTAGTTATCATGCTGGAAGAGAACGAGGTTGGGATGCGGCCGTCGTCCTATGTACATGCTTTTGGGTATCTTACCGCTGGCGCACGTCATGATGTGGTGTGATGGGCTGAGGCGTTGTTCGTGGTTGTCATAGTGCGGGCGAGGGGCAGCCCTCTGGTCCAAGCAACGGTGTGTATCCGCAGAACACATGCGCGAACTTGGATGTTTTCTCATCGATCCAAGTTGTTGAACAGACAGTGGGGAAGACCAAACACCGAAAATCCCACTTTTTGTCTGGCACACGTGGAAAATGTGTCTTCGGCGATAACAGAAAGTGGGTTGTACGGGACATGCGCCATAGGAGGAATAGATAACAATGACGATCTTCTGTCAGGGACACAATGAGCTGATGATGTTTGGACACACACCGGAACACCGCCACCGAGACTTCGGCTCGCTATCAGGCGATCGGACGGCGATGAGACCAGCTATTGTCTGTGGTGGAGATGCCATCCATTGGTCATTGTGGTGCAAACAAGCGGGCTGGATTGGGCCATCGTTCTTTCCGGATGTAGCTAGGCTGGCGTGCGGATGATGTCTGGCTGTTATGGCCACGGGCTCGTTGCGTCCGTCCGTCACATTGTTGCAGACGGTCATAAACCATGTCTGCGGAACCCCCCAGAGAGCACGCCGCACCCGCGTTTCACTCGCTGCCCATCCTACTCGCTCCTCCGTCCAAACCTTGCCTCCCGAAATGGCCCTCGCCCCTCCCCCCCTGGTCAGTCCATCGCAATCAACCGTGGTTGCAGTCGACTAATCCCATTTTCATCTAGTCATATGACCTCACCGCGCCCACCGCGACCCCCTCTCTCCTCTCCAGCCCCACCCCCTCGCTTGCTCTTCCTGCGAGCGCTAATGTCTGGAACACCGGACTCGACTTTCCCCACCGCGCGCCTACTCTGCCCACATCCTGCGCAGCCTTGATTGCGTTCATGCTTGCCCTCGCTTTCGTCGCAGCGTTCCTTGCTGTCGGTTGGCGCCGAGCCAGCAGGGCAATCGAAGATGAGGAAAAGGCCGTGAATGCGGTAGAGGACGTCGAGAGGAGCAGCATCGCCATCACGGTCGTATCCGACACTGAGGTGTTTTCGTGAGTCACTCGCCTCTGCCTATCTCCCACTGCGACTGACGATCCGGGTTTACACAGTACCGAGAAGAAGCTCTAATAACGTCACAGAGCTTGTTGAGAACTCAACCGTCAACCGCGGGGGCTCCTCGCCAGGAACCACGATTGGCAAGCCAATTCCGTAATACCACGAAGCGCAGAGATCGAATTATTCGGCCAACATGGCCAGAGCGCGCCAGGGCGATAGCGTCCATCGTCTGGTGCAAGAGTTTTATCGCTGATTATGGGAATATTGAACTACGGTCCTTTGGACTCTTGAGACTCCACACTCATTGATTTTTTCGATTGCTTTCTCTCTTGTATTTTTGACCTAACTTATAACCTTATTCTATCTGTTGCCGTTTTTCATCAATCAAAAAAAGTGTTCATCAATGTCAAGGAGCGCCCATCACAGCGCCAAATCGCCATCTCCGATTCCCCAGTTTTCGACCTGGCTTCAGCGTCACCACAACTATCCATAGTCGATGGATAATGTTGAAATTATGCCACAATCTGAAGGCCCGGACGCGCTGTTCTGGACCATTGACGCCCAATAGCTTCTACGCGGATTAAAAGTTTTCGTCACTCGCTTGGCTCTTCGATAGTCCTGTGTGGAAAATACACTTGGAGAATAATTACGACCATCGCTTTCCTGACGTCTTCCGGCAGAACCATACCACTGCATCGGGCTCAACTAGGGTATCCATCGCTTAAACACTCAGTTGTCCCTGCTATTGTAATGGCCTAGTCTGCCACCAGTGATTCTATCGACTATACGAAAGCATGGTATGAGACGCGAGCATTTTAAAGACCTTGGCTAATGAGATTTGTCCTCTGACTAGACTGATGATTGAGTAGGGAGTAGTGTTTGTTCGAACGGGAACTTCAAGATCGACTCGGCTTGGAAAGACCATGGTTTGATCCTTGTAATTCCCCCAAAAGGACATAACCCCTATGTTCCTCTGGCGGTGTTGATGCCAACAGGTTGGGTCGTTCAAGGTTTTCCGTAAGTTCCTGCTCTTCACGGACTTTCCTGGACCCACGCAGTTGTGGTCCTCGTAAAGGTAAGTCTTAATTGGCTACCGGGTTTGATATCCGACTAGACACCCGAATACCACAAAGCGCTTTTGTCGACTACACTGTACGCTTCACCCCAGACGCTGCTCGCACGTTGCCTTTAGTGACTCGACCGGAAGATATGCGGTGAATTTCATCATTGACGCTCTTGAGCGAGGCCAAGATAAATGCTCGCAACGCGACTCGATTTCTCTCCAGCCATCTTTCGAACCGTCTCCCACCTCTATTACTATCCCCACCAACCAAGCCATCGATACGGATATATTACCTCGTGTTCAAGTTCCCACCCGCTGTAGACGAAGCCATATCTAGCATATCTACTCGATAAGGATCTATCCGCTATGTGTCTAGTAAAACATGAGGCACGCTCCCCGACACTTGTTACCAGCCGCGCCTATTATCGGCCTCCATCTTGCCCACGTCCTCGGCCCCAGCCGGGATCGGCTGATCGAGGCGTCTCCGAAGCCAATTTAGAGCATCATTCAAGTTCCATGTCTCACGCTGGTCATGTCACTGGTGCGGACCAAGACAAATGTCTACTTCCAACAGCGCGTTCCTCCAAGGATATTGCTCACGAGCGCGTGGTACAGTACTATTCTCGGGGAATTTGGCATCGTCACGCTCACCCACATCTACTTGCAGCCCAACGGATCCTTGGTACGAAATTATGCTCCAGCATTTGGCCTAGAAACCCTGAGGATCAGCCAGGCGATCTTTGCTCTATGTCAATTAGCCTTTTCTTTGGCTAGCATCTACGCCGGTAAGTTTCCGTTATCGCCGGCTCTTGTATTTGTTCCCTAAACTAGCACAGTTATAGTAAATGCTGTCTGTGGTAACAATGTCGTAACTCCTCCGGTTCAACCTGAATTTCAGCCGGTTGATACTCTACGGAAACGACCCAGCATTCGTACACGCGGCCGCCCTCGGCCAAGTTCATCCTCTGATTCTCGCTCAAGCCCCGATTCGAACACTGAGGCTAACCCCAATAATCAATACGACCCGGAATATCATGATGCGAATATCGCTCCCCCGCATGCTTATAGCCACACCCAGATGTACCACCCGTCCGAGACGCAGATCATGCCCCTGGAATTTCAAGGACCAGACTACGCCTCGCCATACTCGTCCGCAAGCTCAAGCTCCTACCAGACCCAGGATCGATACGCGTCTCCGAGCTATAGCTACGGCTACGAAGACCAAGGCCGTTTCCCAGACACGACTTGGAACACAACTTGCCCTAGTAATGGCGGAGCCCAAATGCTACATCCTTATCAGGAGGGGGTAATGGGCTCGTTCCATGGTGCGGCCCAAGTCGAGGGTAATTTACATCCTTCTTGGGAGCAATGCCAAACGTCCGAACCATACCAATTCAGTAACCAAGCCATCGTTCCTTCGCAGCCTTACGCTCCTGAGCATCGTCAACTCAGTTCGAGCAATGAACCACCAGAGATATTCCCCCGGGACCAGTGGGATCATGGACCAGTTCGGGGTCATCAATGTGATATCTGCGGTCAAGGCCTCCGTCGTCCAGGTCTACTTGCCGATCACTTGAACACGCACATCGGCCTTCGACGTGAGTACCGCATTAATTAGAGGTACTGAAAAAGTATTCATCATTCATATGTGTTTACCCAGCCCACAAGTGTCCTCACTGTGATATGGGGTTTGCGCAGCGCGGAAATGTGGATCGACATGTACGCACGGTCCATGGCCATGGCCAAAGCCCCGGTAGCTAGGGGGTTTGTCAAGCCCTACGGCGGCCTGGTAGATACGATGGTTGCCGTAATGAACCTTTTTTATTATCGTTTTTAATAGTTGCTCCCTGATTGTTGCATGTTTACCATACTAATGCCATTATGATTGTCACGAGAGTCGCTATTTGTGAACTTCAAGATAGCTTGAATGCGAAGGGGGTATTCCGAGGATCTACTACTCACAAAACCGCCGAAGTCTCCTATTGTCAGTTCTTCCTTCCTATCTCCAGGACAGGGCTTTTGATACGAAGTAACAGGGCTGAGCCGACACGTGAAATGCTCAGGTGGGCCATTGTGTTGCCCAATCGGCACGGGGTCGTCTCAACGCGGTGGTTAGACCTCGCAATGCAGGCGGAGAATATCATATTCCGTGCTTTGAGCACAAATTCAACAAAGGCGTATGCATACATGCAACGGGCATTTGATAGTAATTTGTTACGCCTAGATAGAATAATACTGTGTAGGTAAAGGAAAGGTCTTCCAAACGTAGCCTCATCCCCAATATAATTAATAAAAGGTGGGTAATTCTTACATTTTTCTTGTTGTTTAGAGTCACCAGGATCGCTGAACTTTACACCAAGCAGCTGGCGGTTAAGAGTAGGCTGTGCATCATCCACCCATTATTTGCTAGCTCCATTGATTCTTTCAAGCAACGGTCCCAATTTGTGCTTGAGCCGTATAGAGAGAATGAAAACAGGGAAGTGCAGAATGAGAGAACGGTGACAGGGAGGGTCATGTGACTTCATGACCGTGCTCTGTCTTTAGCACACTGTTTGGCTGTTTGACCTCTGTCCCCCTTTTGTGTCTCTCTACTCGCTTTTTTCGTGTGTTGGTTTAGACCGTTTGGACCGCTGTGTTCGTGTAACTCACTAAATATGTATGCAAAAAAAAAGGGGAGGGTCATGTGACCTGTGATATGCCAGGCAAGCTTGCGGCTCTCAATTATGGGTCAGCCACTACGTGGAACGGAAACCAACCGCGGGCTGTCATATTGGCCGCAGCCCAAGCCACCAAGCTACGGCTTATAACAAGCCTAGCGTCTTGATCATGCCCCCCGGTCGAGCAACCAGACACTTCGTCCAGAGCCGCCCTTCTGTCGAGCCGATCCTATTCCTTTGATCGACTTACATCGGGGGTGGGGGTGGTAGGTAATTTGAGCGTGTTTATTTTTGATTGATCCCCACTCTCGTTCAAAGGCAGGTTATTCTGGGGGCGTGAGTCTAGACTTCACTCATCAGGGCGCGCTAGCGCCCGGTATTGGTCAAGCGCTTTCGTATGAGTACCCAAGGGGCGAACACGGGAACAAAATCCAAAGAATTGGTCCTAACGGGTCATCCAAAATCGATACTCGATTTTGTTGGCTGACTACGAGGAATCTATAAATACCTGTAAAAGCGTGTATCAATTCTTACGGGTCATCCATGATGCATTGTCTGGCACGTATTTAGCTCCACTGACACACAACTGTTGACTATGAAGCATAGCCCAGATTAATCTCGACAATACCGACTGATTATGCACTGTAATATATGCAACGATACTATCGGTTAGTGTCTCAGGAAACAGCGGCTCGAAAAGCAAGCACAGCACGACCCTCAGTAGTTCGTTGCTCCTTACATCAAAGTACTTTTGGACGAGGTAAGCACAAGTGAAATTCGAGCGTTTCGATGATAATAGTGTGATAGCCCCCCGGATAACCTCAATCGGATCGCGGAGTATGTGATCACAGATGTTAAAGAATGTGTTGTGCTGCTGAAGGAAGAATTGTACAAGGATTCATCCACAAAGACAGCGAGATAAATTCCAGCTATTTATTGGAGAAATGAAAGCGCTAACCGAGCGGCAGGAGGTGGCTGGCTTTTCAGCACGCTCTGTTGCCCAAACGAAGCTTCTCTCCACAATGGCACCTGCACGAAGGCTCTTGGGCTCGGGCCGGTTCTCCAGCTGGTGCATCAGCGTCTTGTCGCGAGCGCCGGGGATGTTATCCAGTTCTTCGCCATCCAATCCCTGAGAACGTGGCCGCTCCATCACCGGAAGGTCCGGCTCGCTCAGTCCTCTCGCTTCCTTCGCCGGTTCACCTAACAGCCTATGTGCCTCGCTAGATGGTGGCGCGAGTGGACCTGCCACTCGCCCAGATCCATCACAATGGTCTAAAATTTTCACACTATCACAAGCAAAGCAAGTGGCGAGTATGCGCCGAACAAACTTGCCAGTTGGTGGGTTGCATGCTCCAGGGATGTACGAAGCTAAATGGCGATGATGAAGTAAATACCGAAATCCGTCATAACCAAGGTCACACCACCAACTGGCTGCACCGTCCCCGGTGCACCAGACAGCAGGAAGACCGTACCCGTACATCGCGTCATGCGCGCCAAATCGAGCGCGCATGACGGAGCTTAAGTCCATCGACAACGCCAGCGATACGAAGAAATCTCGCATGTACAATAGGGTTTGAGCTCTGCCAAGTATACCGTGCGAGTGGAACCGCATACGGTAGTACATCGGCACGCGACTGAACCCGTAACACGTCCGTGACAAGACGTTACGGGAGAGCAGGGTAATAATCAAGCATAATGCTAGGGGTAAGCCACTTCAGCGTACGGTCCAAGCTCCTGACGGTGACCAGCACTCACCTTGGAATACAAGTGCGAACAATGGCGGGGAGTCCGATCTCACCGATAGCGGTGTCCGAGACTCTCGAAACAACCGTTGAAAAGCCTACCAGGATCTTTGGGAAGTGGATTGTGTCTTCTGGGTCGACGGCCGGCGTACGAGGAGGGAGAATAAAGTTCAGGTCTTTTTATGTGGTGGGCGGGTGCAAATTCGGGCATGGCTGGTGGCAACGGCAGGCAAGCGCATACACTCACGTGAGATATGCGGACTCGTCCAAAAGTGGAAGTGGGTGTATGCGGTTTTGTGTCGTACCTATTTCTCGGCGATATAGCTCAACAAATCGGCTGAGAAGCCCCATTGTATGGGCGTTCGGATGGGTCTGTTACTTCAATCCAAGAAAGGACGACAAATATCGCAACGTTTCTAACTTCACCACACATTTGGCCGCGAGGTGATGGTGAGATGTAGACTACACGGTTGCCTAACTCGTCGCCCAATGACAGAGACAGGAGTCATTCCTGAGGACCTTTTCGGATCGGTGAGTTATGCTTCATTTACCTTAACCATAGCATTCTCCAAAATGGCTATGCTGGACGGCGTCTTGCTGGAATTCTAGCAAGGTTCAGAGGTTGAGCCTGAGCTAGAGTAGAGAATTTCAAACCCAACGGATTGTCGCGCGTCGAACGAGCAGGAGTATTTGCAGCGTAGCCCTAAGAGGCGCAAGCCTGCGACCGGGGGCTATAAATCAAGAATTGATCTACTCCCACTCGGACATTATGGGAAGCATACGATTTTATCGCGGGCTACTTCCCCCTCTCGTTCGAAATCAAAATTGTGTATGTCGGCTTCGATCAAACCCAAGGTCAACCAATAACTGAACGACTCGTATAATATATACATGTATGCATGTTAGGTGTTCCAAGTAATTGCGCGTTCACATTTCCGACAAGCACTGCCGATAAGTCCAATCGATTCGACTTTTTTTTGTTCGTGGGAACTCGTAAGCGACACAACCGAAAAGAGCAGGGAAAAACGCGTAACCACCCGGCTGCCGACTGAAAAGATGGACGTCCCTTGATAAATCGAATACTCGTTTGCGGTGCGGCATTTGTCCTTTGCTGCGGGGAAATCTAGCTCTTTTTTGACGCGTGGATTGCCGTCAAGTGACAACAGCGAAAGAGGCTGCACAGCACCACTCGGCAAACGATCTCCGGAAGGTGAAAATGCATATTTCCGGCGGTTTGGATGGTAATCCCGGCTGGGCTTGTGCGCTCGCGGGGCGAGCTCCTGGTCGTCCAAAGGGAGGGGAGAAGACGAGGGAGCGCCTTTGTCCCTCGCATCTGGGGCCGACGGCCGGAAAAATCCATGCGTGATCGAAGGGAAGTGTCATCAACGCGAGTTGTATTGTGGTCTGTTTGGTTTGGGGTTGTCGACGACGAGGGGTGCGCAGCTCGCCCCGAAACACACACGAGACCCAATGCGCGGACAGGACGGACGCCGTGAGGGACGTGGAAAATGAATAAGATCGACAGGAGCGATGACGCATGATGCGACTAAATATAGGAGGCGGGCGGCGGGATGCGGGTGTGACGGTGCCAAGCCATCGTCGCTTCCGATGCCCCACGACGTTTCACTCGCCCAGCAGGAACCAGCGGAAATCCTGAACTTTGCGGTGCATGCGGGCCAGACCAACAGTGCGCCGGTTTTGCCGGGCGTGTGCGACGCGGTCGTCGGGGTGCCTCATCCGGCCCACATAGGCCCGGATACAAAAAAATCGTGTAATATCGATGCGACCCTGGTGATGTTCCTGCACGGGCCTGGGGCGATGGCAAACACTGCTCAGGCAATCGTGGGGTTGCGTGAAACGACTTCGAGCCATCTCGCCCGCTCACGAAATCGCCAAGAAAGGCGAGCCGAAGACTGAATTCGCCCGCAGCCGCGTGGTAAAAAAAAGGATCCGGTCGGTAAGGAACAAAGGCCCGGGCTTGGAAAAAAGTATATAATGTCGCCGCGCTGGCCAACCGTCGGTACTTCCCTCCCCCCTTCCTCCCCCCTCCGCCCCCCTTTTTCTCTCAACACCCGCACGTCTCGACGACGCTTCGAATCATCGACTTTCGCTCGCAGGACCCTTCTTTTTTCGCGTTCATTCAGCCTAATTAACTCTATTGAAATGCATTTCAAGACTCTTCTCCTCGCGGGCTTGACCTCGCTTGCTGCTGTTGCGGCTCTTCCGTCCGGTGCCTCTGCCCACGACGGCCACATCGCTGCCCGTCATCATCGCTTTATCCGCCCCCGCAAGGAGACCGCCCCGTCGTCCAAGAAGCGTTGCGCGGCGTCGACCACCTCGTCCAGCGCGGCGCCAGAGCCGACCGACGACCAGGTCGGCAACCTGGCCATCAAGCCCACTTTTACTCTATCCACCAAATCGGCCAAGTTCACCACGATCAAGACCAAGTCCCAATCGGCGACCGGCACCGATACCTCCGATGTTGCCGCCCCGACTGGAGGCACCGGTGGGATCTCGATCAACGACAAGCTTTTGGCGATCTTCCCCGCTGGTGTCAAGGCTGGCATGCCCAAGTGGTCTACCAACCCAGTGCGTATCCGATGCTCCCATTCGGTTACCGACACTTGCTTATATTTTGTCGCGTTTGACAGGCTGTGAGCGGTGCGATCGCGCTCAGCGACTCTAACCTTGGCGCGACCAAGGTCATGAAGACTCTTTCGCACCCGGTCGTCACCTTCCAGGGCAAGAAGGCTCAACAGGGTATGTCAACACTGCGGGAAAAAAAAAGAAACAAACGTACTGACATGACCAATAGTCTCATTCGCCAAGAACAGCTACGCTTACCGTGGAAACGCTCCGGGTGGCATCTCCATGTACGCGCTCGGGCCTTCCGACCAGCAGATCAGCAACGCCAAGGTCTTGACCTTTTCCTACTCGGCCTATTTTGAGGATGGCTTCCAGTTCAACAAGGGCGGAAAGATGCCGGGCATGTTTGGCGGCACCAGCAGCGACGATACCGGCTGCTCGGGAGGCGAGGGTCGTGTCGACTGCTTCTCTCTCCATGTGGCGCGAGGGCGGCAAGGGTGAGCTCTACGCCTACCTCCCAACCGACTCCAAGGCCACGAACAAGGCTGCCGTCTGCTCCAAGACCAACACCTCGTGCGACGCTGACTACGGCTGGTCGCTCGGCCGCGGCGCGTGGACCTGGACTCCCGGACAATGGCACACTATCGCACAGAAGATCACTCTCAACGATCTTGGCAAGGCCAACGGTGCGGTTGACGTTTACCACAACGGTAACCTTGTCTACTCGGCCAAGAATATCATCATCCGCAGCCACAATACTGCCAAGTTCCGTGGTGCCATGATCCAGTCCTTCTTTGGCGGCCACACTGCCGAGTGGGCCTCTCCAAAGGACCAGAAGGTCTACTTTGCCGACTACTCGCTCGCTGTCCTCGAGTAAATGGCTCCACTCGACTTCATGCCCTCCCTGCACGACAGTCTTTTCTCCCCATAACTGCACTTCATTGGCTGTCCCCTCCCCCACTCCTGCACTGAACTCGTGATTCCAAGCTGAATCTACGCTCTCTTAACACATACAGTCTTTTTTTCGGGTTTTATTCTCTCAAGACAGGTTCTCGATGCTGGTCTCTTTAGTTTTCCCTGGGCTGCGTCCCACTGGTTTTTCCTTTTTCTCTCTTGGTCGTTGTACGGCCCTAGTACGAGGGGGAAGGAAGAGAGCTATAGTATGGCAAGCCGGTTGGTGTATTGTATACGCTTGTCTTGTTCGCTTTGCTGTAGCCCTTTTTGTTGTTACAATTGATTTGAACCCGCTTGACGGGCACTTTTGACTGAAATCAGTGCATGTGTGATCACAAACATGAGTCACTTCTAAATATTTGACATCCGGTCCCTCTTTTGCATATACACTGCAGCTCCCGCCAATATATGCGTTGGGTTTGAACTTGGATTGTACGAAACATCCTAGTGTCCCGTTGGTATGGCCAATCGGAGCCCGCCTTTTCTAACTCATTGTCTGAACGTGAAGGGGTAAGAAATTTGAATGAATCTTAGCAAGGCTAGGACAAAAATTTGAACGACAAATGGCATCCCGTATGTGCATGCAATACTGCGACTTCGTTTAGCGATTTCATGTCAGAATTGCTCGAGTCACGAACCATCACTTGTCCTTGGACTTTAGTGATTCGAGAGCCTCATTCAGTTTAGCAACAGCCATTTTATGACTTTCCGCCTCGCCATAGCTCCATTTCAGCGAATGCGTTTCGCATCTCACGTTTGGCCACACCCCATATATGTACCTGCACCAGCTCGGATATCAGAAATTCGGCCACGGGGATTCAAAATTCAATCAACCGACCTGGCAGCGTTGAGCACACTTTCCGGGTCAGGAACCTCGTCGTCCGCGCGTTCTTTGACGGATCTAAAGTACGACCAGCTTGACAGAACCACGTTATGTCCAGCCGCGGGTTCATGAGCTTCCACATGCGCATCACCAAGCGGAACGGTCCCGATTACGAGCACTCGCAGACGCGGAAGCGAACTAGCGAAGAGACGAAGATCTTGGGGTTTGATCTCCTGGAGTTCCATACGGAGTTCTTCGAGATGGGGAACCGAGGCAAGCAAGTCTGGCCACTCGACTGGTGGAGGTGGGATGTTGCGGACCTTTGGCTTTTCTTCACCGTCTTCGTCGTCTTCGTCGTCCTCGTCGCTTTCGCTCTCTTCTTCGCTCTCGGAGTTGGCTTTCGAGTACAACATGACTTCCCCCAGGTCAGCGACTGGAGAGGCATTTGCTTGAATACTTCGATCGCTGGCCAAGAGGCTACAAAGTAACCATAGTTGCCTCGCGGTAGGATCATCAAGTCTTTCAGATGTGGGGTATTCTGTCCCAGACTGGCAATAGCAGCTTCAGATCGTGTTTGGTCGGACAGGTTTTCGTCAAACGACGTGTCTTCAAACACGATGGTTGCAGAGATCAAGTTTCGAAAGAGTACCGGGGCCTTGCACAAATGACTCATAGTGAATTCATACAAGCCATGTAAGCAGAGGTGTCGAAGCGACGGGAACAAACTGTCAGATAGGTTCAGCGGAATGTCGTCAAAGGCCCACTCCTCCGCCCAATCGTTGCATAGGGACAGCGTCTTGAGATGAGCGAGTTGCCCAATAGCCTCAAGCAGCTCTTGGTGTACATGAGCTCCGCTGATGGCTAGTGACTGAAGCTCGTGTAAGCTAGCTAGATTGTTGTATACAGGGGCGCATTTTTCGATGCTGGACCCGCCTATCTTGAATGGGAATAAGCTTAGCGTCTGGATCTTGGGGCAAGTATGCACTATCCGGTCGATGAGATTGAAAGAGACGTCTTGGTCGACCCAGATATGTTCTGATTGCGAGTTGTCGAAGCAATGCCCTGCGCCAGCTTGCATAAAATCAACCCCTAGTAGACCGGGATACAAAAACCGGGAAATCCAGCCAATAAGACGACCTTGTATCGCGTGGACGATGATGTACCGCAAGTTCGGAAATGGGTTCCTGTTCGCATCGTTGCCTAGCCAGTTTTCTGGAAAGTCGATGGAGTATGGACGAGATGCTCTCAGTGTTTTCACGAATGGTGCGTGGTTGTTGAATTGGGTCATATCGGCATTATTAGGAAAGTTAAACACCTAAACGCGTGGGTTTAGCAAAGGTATCCAAGCAGCAAATAGTAATTGGATTCACATAAGAGTTCGGATTATCCTCGCTGGGTCCTTTGATCCTCATACCCGGGATCAGGCGGAGCGCAAGCCCAAGGTCGGCGTCCTCCCAAACAATGGGTAGGGTAGAGGCGTAGGTACGGCGAGACAAGTAGAGCAGCTTGACAAGTTCTTCCTTTGGCAACAAGTGGCAGATCATGCGCGAAAGCTCTGATACTTCTAGTACCCGCTGGGCAGAGGTGACCCGAGACGGCGATGATGCCATTGAAGCCGGATGAAAAGAAATTGAGCGAATTTCAGAAAAGAATATAGCGTTCGAGGGCAACCGCCAGGGTGATGGTTGTGCACTGCAAGACTGCAGTGTGGTGCGTCATTGTCAACGTGAGCGAGCGAATTCGGCCACGACCACGAGCGCGTGGAACCCGGCCTCAATCAACACTGGTTGATCGGGCGTGGATCGAACTTTTTGATTCCGATTGCACTGCCATTTTCATGTGTGGTCTGGATCCTCATAACTAAGAACGAGTGTTTTTCAAGTAATTCACAACGTGCCGAATTCCGAGTCCACTATTCGGCCGATGCACCAAATGTCTAGCCGCTAGCCCCGATGGCAAAGGCAGCTGCACCGAAATCCCTCTAGTCGCTCATGACACACCAGCCTCTTCGTTTTTCCGGGGCAGCTCCCATCGCAAAGTGAACATATTGAGGCACCCCAAACCCGTCGCTTTGAAAATCTCATCGGTGCGACCTCAGAATGGCGCGTACTCTAACTTGTTGCGTCACGGAGAATCATTCGTCCTCCTCGCTTCAACCTCAACTGTCTCATATACTCTTGACTAGGTCCAAATGTGCTTACTCATATCTGGCATATCCATCGTCTAAATATTTTCCCTTGACACACCTCCGATATCTCCCCGATAAACGGTACTCAAAGGCTTGTATCACGAATAAAACTCCCCTCTTTGGTGGGCTGCAGGACGAGGGTATGTTATACAGGAAATCCTAAATTGGTGGTGCTCGGCACTATCGGCCCCCAAGCCCCGCCCAAAACACTCCAAGTACAACTTGGCGACGTGCAGATCCAGTGTTTCATTGAGAGCACTCTTTATCCCCTGAATTTGAACACCAAGATCCTCAGCTGACTCGGCATCTACCCAAGGACCCCCGTTTGATAAGTGTTCTAATTGCCAAGCTTGACAGCGAGGATTTGTGGCGCCGATGGGCGCTTGACGTTTGAAGTTTATTTCCCAGGCCAGACAACTAACAAGCCATCGAGGTATAAATGCCGGTGCGGAACACGTGTGGGGCATGAACTGCGGGGAGTGGCGCGACGGAATAACGCAAATGAAGGATCGGTCCGTGATTCCTCGAACCGGTTGGTGTAGCGACTTGGGCCAGGATGACATGGCATTCGGAACATTCTGATGACAGTGACCCCGGATATAAACTCAGGCCTGGGAAGAACTCCTACTTGGGAGACGATCATACCCGCTACAACATCATGGACTACGCGGACATGACACCCGAGCAGCTCGAGGAGCTGGCAAGGTCAAGTTTTGCTTCTAACAAACCAGTTAATTTTGGAGTGAGGATCACCCAAACGCAGAACGTCTGAATCAACATGCTCACCAATTCCCTTCGGTAGCCTTTTATTATCGGGAAACGCCATCGACGCGATGCTGTGCGGCGTCTTGTTGATGCAATGCGGCTCGTACGTCGGTTCGAGTCCTCGGGACCGTTGGTGGCTGAAAGCGACGGTTGCTTATGTAGTGGCCATGAACATGTAGGTCTGACTTGTTTGTGCCGGGGTTCGGATGGCTAAAGTGTCTTCTAGATGGGCTACTGGCTTTGCTTGGGCTTGGGTGTGGGATTTGTTCGTAGAGAATTTTGGGACCTACGTAAGTCTCGATAAGAATCCCACATCTCCAGTGTTAATGTCATCTCTAGCGTACATTCTTTTCAGTCGAATATGCAAGTTTATGCAATCAATCTCCTAAGCTAGATACTGAACGAACCTTCAGCTTTCGTGGGATGGCGTGATAAACACTGGAACTGTTTTTGGGGTCCAGGCGTTTTTCGCTTTGAGAGCTTGGAAGGTAGAAGTACACTTGGAAATTCAATGAACGCGCTTGCTCACGAGTTTTTAGATACTAAACAGAAATCCATTTTTTGGAGCTATGATTCTCGCCTTGATGCTTGCGGTCGCTGCCAGCGGTTTATCTCTGAAAGTGCTGTACTCACGCTACCCGTACACGTTGTATTCGGACAAAATGAAGGTTCCAACGTAAGCAAACTCCAGCCTCACCGTCCAATACCATGGCTTATCGGTTGCATGCAATCTGGTATTAGATATATTTGCCTTTGTAGCATGGTAGTGACCGATTTGGCTATCACGTCAACAAGTTAGCTCATCCGCCTATCGTGTCATTCTGTCTAACATTATCGCAAAGTTCTTCTTCACTTCCTGTATTGGCGTGGCGTCAACCAGCGTAGCAACCGCCTCTTGAACAAGCTCGCTCGAATAACCTTTGAGTCGCAGCTGCCACCTACTGTTGGTGCAATTGGGCTTTTGGTAGTCTACAGTA
The DNA here is from genome assembly GCA_030998015.1 of Ceratorhiza oryzae-sativae. Taxonomy (NCBI): domain Eukaryota; kingdom Fungi; phylum Basidiomycota; class Agaricomycetes; order Cantharellales; family Ceratobasidiaceae; genus Ceratorhiza; species Ceratorhiza oryzae-sativae. Next base: position 84,859 of record JARWMV010000028.1, read on the forward strand.
TCAAGGTGATTTCGAACCCACTTCTTTTGGACTCAGCATCTCGTTAACCCCGTGGTGCTAGTGCGATAGCTTCTTCATGCCTCCCTTGATTTGGATTCAACCCAAATTGTATGGGATTAGCCTGTTACATACTCTAAACACGTACGTATTACTATCGTTATCTTGTGTTATGCGTGAGCGCTGACGGATGTCCCTGGTTCGCAGACGCCCATCTCTAGCTCCACCGTCCATAATTTTTGGAAACAGTTATGTTTCCTCGATCGGCTCGCGATACATGGGTGGATCTATGACCGGAATGGAACAAGTAGCCCAGCCAGATATCATATCGCGTGGAACCGTCATTAGAAATCAGCGAGAATGGACCACTCATTCTCTGTCGAACGAACCCCCTAAACGACGCTTTTCTATGTCCTTCAACGCTCGCTCTACTTCAACTTCGGAAGTCATTGAGATCCGAAGCCTAGGCTCACCTAGGCTTCCGTCAGAAATGGATGTCGAGGGGGCCATTGTTGGTTCAAAATTCGATTCAATGGGCTGAACACTAGGTGTCACCCTATGGATGCGTATGAGGGCGGGTCTTGGCCAATCGATTGGCGACATTCGTACGAGTGTGTTGCATGTCGTTTTTTTCTTTTCTTTTTATTATGCTGAGTTATACTTGGTCTAAACTATGAGTCAAGTGTGTCAAGTAGTTTGTACACATCACCCACTCGCGGGCGATTCTCGGATATAATAATGAGGTTTGCGCTCAAGAATGAAATGGGCGATTATTTGGACAAGCAACAAATTCTTGAAACGTCTAGACTCACAATACTCATTGCGACAGCAATGGATTCAAAAGGCACGCATCTCATATACATGGCCACGGTTTTGGATAATCTCTGAGGATAGGACAAAAGCTAACTAGAAGAACCAGATCCCCACTAGGAGCTCCTGTTGCTTCTATCGGGAGATTTGACGCTTGACAGTACCATCACTTGGCCGGATATTCAAGTGTCTGCCGCACATTTTTGGAGGTAGGCGAGGGGCCTGTCCGGGCCCCCACCCTATTGGCATCCTAAACCAGTTGGTCTAGACAGGATACCGAGAGCAGGGCGCAACAAGAAACCCCATACACGGAATTCCACTTTTGGACGAATCCACGTATCTCACGTGAGTTTATGCACTTGCTCGCCGTTGCCACCAGCCATGCCCGAATTTGTACCCGCCGGCCACATAAAAAGACCTGAACCCAACTCTCGTCCCTCGTACGCCGAACATATAACCAGGACACAATGTACTTCCCAAAGATCCTAGTAGTCTTTTCGACGGTTGTTCTAAGAGTCTCGGATACTTTCATCGGTGAGTTCCGACTCTCAATCGTTGTCTGTGTTAGCATTGCAAGTTAACGCTAGTCACCGTCAGGGGCTTGGACCATAGGCTGAAGTGGCTTACCCCTAGCGTATGCTCGATCATTACCCCGCTCTCCTGCAACGTCTTTTCACAGACATATTGCGGGTTCAGCAGCCTGCCGACGTACTACTGTATGCGGTTCCACTCGTACGGTATAGATGGCAGTGCTCATTCCCTATTCTACACAAAAGATTTATTTACATTTCCAGCCTTGTTGATGATGTATCGGCATTGGCTATGAGCCTTGGCTCCGTCGTGCGCACTTGACCGGACACGCCTGATGCGATGCAACACTCCAGTCTTCCCGCCAGCCAGTACACCGGGAATGGTGCGAGCATTGGGTGGTGCTCTCAACCGAGAGAGACTCAGACCTGTATTCCCACTCTTCCCACCCTCATCCTCCTGGGGTCAATCCCCCTCTTTACATTCCTGGGGCCGACGCCTCTACTCACCCTTCTCGCCTCACCTGTTCTAACCCTCCCTGCCTCGCCTCGTCCCCTGACTTTGCTGGCGCCAGGGTAGTTCTGGTCCTAACTCTACCGGGCCGCCCGAAGCGTCTAGGGCTATCCGGTCCCCAGACCGACTCTCGCTGCCGACTCAACCATTCTCATGGCCGCACTTGATGCTAGATTTGACGATCTCCACATCCTGGGACATCGACACCTTTACTTTCCCTGTCGCTAGTTTCGAGATGGAAAGTCCCTGCAGAACGATACGGTGATTCTATAGAGGGTGTTCAGATCCCCACCAGCATTTCTCGATTCAAGCTGTCAGTATTCCTGATATGCTTGGCTCTATTGTCATTCAGTAAGTATCTTTGGCTTATCACGTGGGTGGATATTTATTTATCTATTGATTTCACTTTTCAGCATTCGACATGGCAATCTGTTGCTTATCCGAGGACAATATTCGGTTCTCGGTGGGCGTTTTGCAATGCGCGCTAGATTTTGCGTGTTTAGACCTGGATATTGGTCAGTGGTCTGGCCTTGGTTATGATGGATTTCAGTATTTATTTCATCGTCGCCATTTAGCTTCATACATCCCGGAGCATGCAACCCGCCTACTGGCAAGTTCGTTCGGCACATACTCGTCACTTGCTTTGCTTGTGATAGTGTGAAAAATTTAGACCATTGTGATGGATCTGGACAAGTGGCAGGTCCGAGTGCGCCACTATTGAACTGAATACATGGGTTGTTGGACAACCAGCGAAGGAAGCAGAAGAGCCGAGTGAACCAGAATTTTCAGAGATGAGCCACGACGCTCGCAGGGATTGGATGAGGGAGAACTAGATATCATCCCCGAGGCTCGCGACAAGACACCGCTGGAGAACCTGCCCGAGCCCGAGGGTCCCCGTGCAGACGCCATTGTGGACGGTCAGGACACCTTTGGAGTCACCCCTGAGTCCGAGTCTCCGCCTACCGCACCGAGTATCCCTGGGATAAGGACGGAATCGGTGGATTCTGGTCTATTGGATGCTGGAATGGCTCCTCAGGATGCTCGACCCGACCCGCCCAGCTCTGGAGTCATCGGGTGGCTATAGGAGTCCAAGACCGCAATCCCGCTGCTGGTTATACCCGCTCCGCCTGGACGGAAAGTACTTCGGGTCAACATCGGGGCCAAAGCAGGTGCGCCACGCAAGGAGGCTAGACCACCAATGGGTCCCAAGTCGACTGTCCGGCAAGCAGCAAAAGCCAAGTTTAGCTGATCGAGTTTATACCCGGGACTCGATTGGGATGATCCGAACATCGACGAATCGTCGCAGGTGTTGGATCGTCTAGAGCAGGCGCAGACGTGGGGAGTAACTTGAACCGGCAATGGATGAGATCCCAGGAACAACGGCTGCGACCAATACCCCAGTGATCTCAAGCACACCCATCGGGCTGCGATACCTTCCCCACACTCTCCCATCTCCCAAGTTGCTCACTCCGCACACGAGCAGCCCCTAGGCCAACCATCGCCGCTAGATCAGCGGCAGAGGGACCGTTAGTGTATGGCGAGCGAGTAAACACCACCTTGAGTCTGGCCCGTTCGAGTTGTGTGTGTGTGATGTCTAGAGTGTAGCGCGAGAAGAGACGCAGAGGATATTCATCACTGGTCGGCACATTTATCTTCAACTCTACTCGTCCTGGATTGTCGCTCTCTTGGACCCTCACTCTCGCCTTCGACTGAATTATTATTATTGGTATTCGTATTAGGTGTTGTCGTTTAGAGTGTGTCCTGAAAACGGTTTGTGTATCTGTCGAGTTGGTGCCTTTTTATCACCGGTCGTATATCTAGGTGTATGGAATATCAACGGCTATTTCCACCAAAATGTCCACTTCCATTTCGATCCAGCTTCGAACGATCGGACCGGGTCCACTGAGCTTGTCTGTGCTGTACTGCAATCCCGGGTTGCCCATGCTATGCCAAGCGGATGGGTTAATATCGCATTTACTCAACTGGATCATGTTGCATTTTACAGTGGTATCTGGCAGTCACTATCGAGCACTCTATTGTCCGGGTCTTGAAGCTCCTCTCGCGTCATCCAGTGACTCAACATGGGCTCCGTGACAAATACAACGCGGCTTCGTCTGCTCCAGAGTAGGAAGAGATCTAGCGTTTCCGCGTTTGGATATCGATGGCGAGAGATGATGCGTTCGCATTCAACGGCCACTACGGTCGAGCGTGTTGGAAGAAAGCAATGGTTCGCATGTCCCCGGTCGCTCTTTAGGGGGAAAGCCTGAGAAGGATATCAAAGGCCCAGAAGGACGCATATGCACTTGGTTTTAACGACTTGACATTGTTATCATGCTCCAGGCAGGTGTGTCCTCGGCGGTAGGGGTGCTAGTTGATGAGGTGTATGGCCACGGATGATCATCCCAACGGGAATCAGTCACCGCCCCACGTGTGGTGTGTATTACCCCAATTTGCATCAACGACTATGGATGGAAGAACTGTCACTATTGAATAGGGGCATCGCGGATGGACACGATAGATTGCACTGCTGTAAAGAGGAGCTGGCTCTGACGGACGCGAATAGGCTGTGGAGTGCAGTTTTAAAGCCCACTTTGAGATAGCGATTCAACGTATGTTAAGCTATATGCGCGTGTGACAGCGATATATGGGAGCCGACTGGGTTTGTGGTCTATACCGGCACTGTGAGCGTTCTACCTCCCGTGCAACAAGGAGGAAGACTAGCAAGATACATAGACCTTTTCCAGTGAGCTTCTCGCTTCGACTCCGATAATCGATGGAGGAATTATATTACTTCACTCTAAATGGTTATGTGGCATTTGTCATAACTCATGCCATCGATCCCATCTTGCCGCTGTTGAATCAACTTTTGCGCGTATGCGTCTCGAGATATACCAAAAGTACGAGAACTTGATCTTCAGAGAGTGCTCGTTGGGGAAACGCTCTGTAATTGTGGGCCTGCGTGAAACGACGGGTTGTAGCCAGGTCTCGCTGGATATGAATGACCTATATCCTCGATCAAATCACCATTCTCTGATATTATGTCGGTCAAGGTTTATGTTGGTGACTCGCTACCCCGGTGATGCAGGTAGCCTATCGCAGAGTGTCACGGGGATGACGTTCCTGGTGTCTGCCTTTTCAATACGCCCCTCTGTCATGTCTTAGGTAAACCTTATATCCCCATCACCTCTTTTCAAAGTTCGGACGTGCCATCGATGTGAGGTCTTCTGCTGTACATTGCTCTATTATGGAGGTATTATACAGGTGAATATGATGTACGAACGTGTGACGGGTTGGTCGCGTGGTTCCGGATACGCTGCATTCAGTTCCAGGGCTGGAGCTCTTGCGCCTAAGGACGAGTGTGTGCACTCTATTTCGTGCCAGTCGAGTTGGATCCGGTGTCCGTTGGACTTGGTGGATTAGAGTATGCTGGTCAAGATATTAACATAGAATTGCTCAATGAGAAGGGCAATTCTAGTCCAAGGAGTCGCAGGTTTTGTTAAACTGGGGGACAGTGTGGGGTACCTGTATGTCGCGAACCTGTCATGGGTTGGCGTGATTTAATAGGTGTGCTGCAGGGGTACAACCACGAGATCTCGGACCTCTTGAATGCTGCTTCGATATAAAGAATATTTTGCAACGGATTACCGCCCTATGCTTGTTCACGTGCGAGTGGAGCGGCCCCACCTGGCCCAGATAGCCGCTGACATAATGGATGGCTCCAATCGGACATATCACGGCTGTCACGGCAGTGGAGTATTCAGCGATGGAAGGGCGCAAGTGCAGAGACGCGCGACGTGACAGCACGAGCGGTGACAGGCACGTTGTCCGCGGGTCTGTGCGCAACCGCACGGATCGTTAAAAGCCAGCCGCCATCGCACCTCGGCTCGACCACACCCCCTGCCCTCGCCCTCACCCAGCCATGTCCACAAAGGTTTTCGTCGGTCGGTCCCGCCCCCGTCTCCCCGTCGCGCTTTGCTCACTCTGCACCGTCCAGGCAATCTCTCCTGGCACACCACGGACGATTCGCTCCGCACAGTCTGTCCTTTCCGCTTGGTTCTAACGTTGCCCTAAGTCAACATCATATCCCACTCAGGCCTTTGAAGAGTTCGGCCAAGTCACCGACGTGAGTGTGTGCACCCCCCAGTCGCCTACCCGTCCCTGAGATCCTCCACAGTCGATTGTGATGCGTGATCGCGAGACTGGTCGGTCGCGCGGTTTCGGATTCGTTACCTACAACTCTGGCGATGAAGCCAATGCGGCCATAAACGCGTAAGCCCGCTTTTGAATCTTTGGTCGCTGAACCTGATCATTCTCGTTCTCAGTCTCAATGAGCAAGACCTGGACGGAAGGCGTATCAGGGTAAACATCGCTAATGCCAGGCCCTCATACGGTGGTCGTTGAGGTGCAGCGCATCGGCCGGCAAAGTGGTACGCCTGTCAGTTGTTGGCTGGGTTGCGCGGCTAATTTTGATGCCCTAGCACTGATCGAGAATGTATCGAGCTCCACTGGGTCAGGTTTCCTTTCAACTATTTTGGCATGATGAGAATGAGCTTCTGTAAATGTTCCCTCTGCGCGATGAAAAACGGCATTTGTACTGTACTGTACCCCATCAATCGATCGCATTGTGTATTATGCAGCGCTGCGGTGATCACCAAAAATAGGCAACGGCCAGTGTCTGGATATCAGCGGTTGGATCCTGGGACTTTGACAACTGACAGAAGCCAGGTTGGGCATAGGACAAGAAGCAGCAAGGAAAAATTTCCGAGATTGCACGCATGCGACTAGTGCATGTTAAAACCATTGGAACTTTAACCCCGCTTAGCTAACGTAGAGATCCCAAATCCTGTTGTAGATTACCCAGGAACCACGCAACAGGAGGCGTCTAGAATACTTTCTGTTCAGTCTGGGGCACTTCAGGCCTTGTTGCTATCGATGCCATCTATCAAGCCCTCTCCCATGAGTTCCATCTCGGCAAGCACGGCCTTTTTGTTGAACACTACTTTACCCTCCTGAAGGCCCGTAAGTTCATGCCGGCTTATTGCGTTTCAATCGCTCACCTCTTTGGCTGGCACGCTCGAGTAGCCAAGCATCACCTTGAATCCTGTCACTCGCGTTGTAGGCTTCGGATCCCATAGTCCTGCAATGATCGCACCGCCGTGCGGATCATGGAAAAACAACGCAAGATGTCCGAAAGCGCGCTATTAAAGCCTATTTAGGGGGTGGACAAAAGCCGTAATAGAGCCCACGTACCTGCAGATCGGCCAAGTACTCTGCAGCAGGGTCAAAGCCGACGAGAGGTTGTGTCTCTTCACCTCGATTATTCGCGAAACCACGAGTGGCGGTCCAGACGCTCGACTCGGCGTTGATATTCTCGCCATACCGTGGAAGCACTTTGGGATTTAACCGAATGATAAAGTCATAGTCGGAGAGAGGATGGACAAATAACGTCTAAGGGGGGGGGGGCGCATATATATTACTCGGCTTGGTGTGATACCAAGAGACAAACACGACATACCTTTTGGACGAGCTCCTGACCCAGGATATATTCCAAGCTTGCCTTGGCAATTTGCTGTACTCTAGCAGCAACAATCGGCCTTGGTCCTCCGTTTGCACACGCACTCCATCTGAGCCCGCTCTTGTCCTCTTCGGTCACCACCACCCATGCGGCGCGGCTCATTGTAGGATCCTCCCGACGAAGCGCTTGGCACGCCTCCTCGGCATCCTTTGCCAACTGCTTCCTGCCTCCCTTTGATTCTTCAAAGGACGAAAATATTGGGACGACGAGCGGCTCTTCTCTCCACCGCCAGTCTCGTAGGGTTTGTACCACACGCGTAAAAGCTGTTGGAGCACTCGCAGGTGGGATTCCAGGTTTCAGAAACTCGCGAGCAACGATGAGCTCGACGAGTTCGTGTGGAATGTGGGGCAACAGCAAATGAGCACCAAGCCAGCGTAGCGCGAGGCGCACGGCGAGGGCATACGAGGGGAACTGGTGCGTCAGAGCCGCTACGGCCGCATGATGCCTCGGAGCGTAGATGAACCGCGTTTCGTGTAAACGCAGAGCCTCCTTGGCTCTCGCGACTTGCCCAGGTGTTGTCTTTTTGTCAGAGATCATCCCATCCAGCAACGTCCTTTCTCGATCATGGTATATCCTCATCCGGAACGCGAACCCAGACGGCGTAAGAACCTCGAGCGAGCAATTGTCATGAATATCCGTCTCCGTCGCGTCCGAGTCCAGCGCCACCGCCGCACGAATGGTATCGTCTTGAGCTCGAAGTGCGTCTGAAATGCCCACAAAAAATGCAAGCTTGATCTTTTGGATTGCAGCCAGGTCGTCCGGCCAGCGGGCGCTTTTTTCGAGTTGCAAGATGACCTCCATAGGCGGGATGTATCTCACCGAATGCGGCAGGGTCATATACCTCGCTAGATCTATTGGCCAGGGATACACTACGCTCGTAGCACGCAGACTTGGAGAGATTGGGCTGGCCGAGACCAATGTCAGGGGTAAATCCTCGCTCGATTTGATCTGTTTGACGAGCGTATCAAAGGCAGTCAACGCTGGGCGGAACGTCATCGAGTTCTCTGCTACAGTCGAGTAGATCTTGATCACACTGCTTGGCAAGCGTACCACCTCGTCGTACACAGTCTGTCGTACATCTTCAAGCTTGATCCCGAAATGAAGCTGAAGAATATGTCGAAGGATGCGACCGGGAATATGGGCACGCTCGTCCGGATGAGATACATCCCAGACCACGCTCTCCAGAATTCGCCCATCCTTGAATCGACGTAGTTCGGATTTGGATCCCCAGAATTCACGGAAAACTTCTGAACTCGCAGGGTCATCGGCCGGTGGACCATAATCAACAAGTCGAGGGGCCTCAGAGGGGTCAAGTATGAGGCCCAGTTCAATGTATGAAGGAGAACTTGGCGTAGGTTGCGACGTCGGCCGACGAGTAGGAGCGGGCTGAACAACAACACAGGATTTAGCACGTGTACCAAGTGCTTTTCGAATGGTCGAAGATAGGCTCGATAGAAGAGAGTTGGTGCGAGAGGACCATTCAAGGGTTTTGTTCAAGGATTCAGTCCTAGATTTAGCATTCTCCAGAGGCACTCTGCAATCGATTAGCCGGAGAACTAGTTGAGTAGTCTGATATGCCTACCGTAAGGAGTAGTCGAAGCGCAAAGCCGGATGCCTCAGGTCGCGCATGAAGACCGCTTCGAATGCCTCATCGCTAGCGTCATCCAACAGGGTCAGAGACGCTTGAGCGTCAAGTCGAAGCTATTCCACAAGTATAAGCACACAGAATAATCATAGCAATATATACACTAACCAACTCTAATGACTCGACAGGGACTCCAGCCAGCATGTTGTATTTACCAGTGCTGTCAACAAATATCGCGTCATGGTGCTCCTTCCAGTCCTCAAGCGGATACTATACATTTGCATTAATATGTGCACCAGAACGTCGCAGATCAGCAACATACCGGGCTGTCGCCCAAGAAAACAGGCGCAGTCGTAAAATCATGCTTTGCTGTACCATGCGTCAATACCTATCGAGCGCTATATTTCCACACTCTACTCACCCAAAAAGTCCAGGACGGCCCTAAAGAGCTGGTACGAGCTCAATCCCCTCCCAACCCGTTGTTGTTTCTTCACTCCCTTCACGCTCTGACCGCCCAAGACAATGTAAACGATTACCGCGCTCCACCACGCGCCCAGCCCGCCAAATCCCCGTATACAGCGGCCTCCCCCAGTCCCGGAACCATACCCACGCTGATTTGCCCAGACTTTAACAAGTGCGAGTGTGTCAGCGTATGCTGGGATCTGATTCTTGGCGTTGTGAACAGAGAGAAGATGAGGAAGTGGCAGCGTGCTGAGGTGCACCAAGTTGTTGTACAAAGGGGTGGGAACATGTTCTGCAGCCGTGTCTGCAGCAGCCGCAGTTCGAACGGAAGATCGGCTAGGCGAAAGATGACGTTCGCTGAGAGGATGATTGGAAGGCAACACAGGAATGATTCGGATGGATAGAGGGACTTTGAGTTTAGATTGGGATAACACAGAATCTGAGTCTTTGGTCGGAGAGATGACCAGTGTCGTTCGTCGGATATCGTACTCCAAGGATTCATAGGCGACATCTTCGGAACTGAGTCCGAGGGGGTTCCCTTTCTGTGTTAAAGAAGATGCGATCACAGCGAGGTAATAAGCCCGCTGGTGGAAGTATCTCGAGTTCAGGTAATCCTTTTCCCTGAATGCTGACTAGAACAGAGTTAATACTGGTCTGATGCACGCCACCAAGATACTTACGGAAGGCATCTCAATAGCCAAATCAACCGAAAACCCAGAACCGTCGTTCCCCTTCACTGAGATGCCATTCGCCCAGCTCCCAACTAGTTGGATGTTCGATGGACGCTCAAATGAGACTGTCCATTGCGATTCCGCGGAAGGAAGGGGTGCAGGATATGGGGCAGCAACCATTTTGTTGACATTGCTTGGCGGTCGACAGGGTGGTATTGCTGGAAGTTTGCTGAGATGTTCGTGTAACAACATGAGCATTCGCTCCATGGTACTTCGCTGGGTATCATTCGCAGTGACCTCCCGTAGTAGTTGATCGAGCTATTTGTTTGCAGAGTGTGAAACAAAATTCCAGTAAATAAAACGATAGAGCGAACCTGTAGTTTGAATGTGTTTGACCTAAACAGGTCAGATCCCTCCCTAAGCTTGACTAACTCCTGAGGAGTGGGTGCGTGAAAAACTCCCGGAGCTTTTGGGGGGGCAGGCGTTACGATCTCGTTTTCCGAAGATATGCTGTCATCTTGGTTTACGTCGGACGCGACCTCGTCCTCGAATTCTGGTTCAACCTCCACGGCCACGGGTGCGGCAGGGAAAGACTGCCTTTGGTCAATCTAAGCGCGGTGCCGGTAAAGCAATCAGTGGTCACACCTTTCGTTTCGACTTGAGCCCCATTCTGGTTAACTATGTGAGATGACGGTTGAAGCTGAACGTCCGGAATGTCGGGATCAGCAAAAGTTTTGATCATATTCATTTAGGTTAGGGTTGATACCTTTGACCCTGACCCATACGGCAAGGCACTATGGCCGAGTGGTTAAGGCGCTGTGTTTAGGTAATCCGAACCGCAGTGGGAAACCGCATGGGTTCAAATCCCATTGGTGTCAAAACGTTTTTGATGCACTGGTGTTCTTTATATATTTGTCATGATGCCAGGGCTTGCGGCTGTCAGGCGCACAAGCATAAGCTAGGCTCATCCAACCTTGTACGACTGTATGCTCTCCATTGACGCATTATGGTAAAACATACCAACAGCCCCCTATATGCACATTGATGATTTGGCTCGCGACAATGTCCCCTTTATTGGACCGATGTGTTTTTGTTAATCATAAATCTGATATTTTCACTAGCGAAGTATGAAAAAAGCATAGGCCTACAAGATCGCGTTCCTTACACGTCTACCTCTTTCACATCCGGTGCAACCTCGTAATCGGCATCTGTCTTCTCTCGCACTTCTTTCAAGGTGACTCCAGGATGGAGTTCAGTAAGAACCATTTTACCGTTCTTGCGGTCAATATCGAATACACACTAGCCGCGGCGAACGGAGCAACGATTAGATCATGTAAGACTGTAGGCGCAAGAGGGCTCACTAGGTCGGTAATAATCTGTGAAACGCAGCGAGTGCCTGTCAATGGTAATGCGCACTCTTTCATGATCTTGTGTTTTCCTCCTTTGGCGACGTGATCCATCAGAACAATAACCTTTGATTCACTCCGTTAGGGACTCTGTTGCAGCCAAAACTGTCATGAGATAGTTCACCTTAGTACCATCGGGGTTTGAGACCAAATCCTAAAAATATTGCCCATGGTTAGTATGGATTTAGCAAACGAGCCTCGACCCATATTTAGAACCCACCATGGCACCACCCATTCCTATATCGTCGAGTGTCAACTATGCAACAATGGCACGATACGCTCCAATTCAACTCACCCTTGACCATCTACAGATATTCGTGAGTATACCGCTATGAAGAACTCAAGTTATGCGGACTTGCCTTTCGCGGGATCATATAGTTCGCCAAATCGCCTGTTTGTGAAACTTGGAATGCACCCAGCATGGCAACGTCAATGTGACCCCCACTTGGTTCAAAAATCCAGGTTTAGGTGAAGTTAATGCAAAGAGAGTCCAGGAATAAGCATACCGGATCATGCCAAAGCTTTCCGCGCTATTAAACACAGAGGCTCCAGGTAAAAGGGTAACCGTTTCCTTGCCGGCATTGATGATGTCGCTTCATTAGCTGCTTTGAGAAATGGAATTCAACCACTGAGTCTGAAAAACCTACGCATCCACTTCATCCTCCGTTGGGTATGGGCCCATACCTGCACTCAAGCTTAGCAACAGAGCTGCCATGCAAGATTTTAAGGAACGTACCGAGAATACCGTTCTCAGACTGTAAATGCACAACCACACCCTCAGGCAAGAAGGATGGTACCAGGTTGGGCATTCCGATGCCGAGGTTAACGTAGTACCCATCTTTCAGCTCCTTGGCCGCGCGCTTTACAATCCTCTCCCGTCGTTCACGGGCCTCTCCCTTTTCGCCCAACGCCGCGTCGACATCTATCCCATATCCATGAATTTGAGGTTAGGACGTGCGAATTGATTGGACAATGCTCACCAACGCTAGCATTTTTATCTGGCGTGGTGGTCCTAAATTCAATTTCCTTGGGAGCCGTTGCTGGGACAATTCGGTCAACATAAACTCCAGGAACATGGACATGCTGGGGATCGATTGAGCCGACAGGGACAATTTCCTCGGCTTGCATCACATTTTAGCTTAGAAATTCAAATAAGCAAAGGCGCTAAATACCTTCGACAATAGTAAGTTTAGCCGCACGAGCCATGACGGCGGAGAAGTTCTGCGTAGTATAACGGAACTGGAGATTGCCATAGGCATCGGCCTTGTGTGCTCGGATGAAGGCATAGTCAGCAGGCCTAGAAAACCGTGAAATACATGTGCAAGCAGAGCAGAAACAATGACGCACAATGATTCTTCCATAATATACTTGCGGCCACCGAATTCCCTAACTTCCTTTGCCAGGCCGGGTATTTCGACCTCCCCGTCGGAGCCTTCTTTGTACTTGATTGGCATACCTCCCGCCTGGACCGCGGTACCATACCCAGTGGGAGTGTAGAACGCGGGTACACCCGCTCCAGCGCTGCGAATCTTTTCGGCCAAAGTACCCTGAGGCGTAAGCTCAATAGCCACTTTGCCAGATAAATACAGAGCCTCAAGGTTCTTGTTGTTCCCAATGTAAGAACATATCATTTTCGAGATCTGACCCGTATACAAGAGCTTGCCTGCGAGTCTCGTTTAGTCAAAGCCTGGGATTAAAGAGGGGTGCTTGCCTAGGCCGCGCTCTCCCACGCCCGCGTTGTTGGACACTGCTGTGAGACCTTTAACTTCTGGTCGACGGGAGATAGCTTGGATAAGTGTATCCGGAGTACCACAGAGCCCAAAACCTGCGCCGCAGTTTAGAAACTGACCGCAATGCACCAATGCACACCCCGAAGATTACTCACCACCGCTAAGTAAAGTTTTCCCGCTTTCGAGGTCCTTCACTGCTTCATCTGCACTCTCCCAAATTTTTCCCTTTCCTATCTTTGGTACATGCTGCAGCCCTGCCGATTTTGGAGCATCTGGACGGCGGGGGGTAGCATGGATGAGTCGAAGTGAGACAACAACAGGCACCCTCAGCGACCGTCGCGCTTGTCGAATCTGTGCGTGAGCAAGCATATTTTGTGTAGGGTGTGTCAAAGTATCGTGACCAGATCCAAGAGCGTTGGCTGATTTTTGAAGGGAACACGGTCAAGTTCCGGCCAGATGCTTCGCACGGTCAGCTGGCTGCCGCCGGCTGAGCCTATTCCCTCAAGATTCTCCTTGTGCATCACGGCAATCCCTGGGAGTCTCAAGCCCCTACCGCGTATCTCACCTGGTATAAATCAAAGTACGACACGTCGATCTACAAAGTTGATCAACAAGCAAGTCTCGTTTCGTTGACAACTCGACGCGGGATGTTGCGGAGCTAAAACTCAGTATCCCCGTCAAATCGCAACTATTTCCAATCGATCGGGATTGCCGGATAATTTCTATATTTACTTTGCCGAGTGATATCTCTAGCGGTGAGAATGATACCCTCTAAACTACAGAAATCTATATGTATTTCATTTTATTTTAGCCTGATTCTAGGCTCGACTTCTGACGGGATAAAAGTCCGCAATTCGTGCGCTAGTAGCTGATGGGGCGAACCCGAACATGGTAGTCCATGAGCCATACATCTGACACACATCGGAACTCAAACCATACTCACAAGGGGACCATACAATCATATATTTCTGGAATTGAACTATTCGTGCGTGAAGGAAACCGAAATCTGGTTTCTATCAATTGTGGCGCGAGTATAGCTCATGTGGTGAGGCCGGCCATTAGTGTTGAGAGACCAAGACAGCACCAGAGGCTATCCCATGATTCCCGATGCTAAAATCAGTCAAGCAAGCTCAGATGGGAGGCCAAGCCCGCTACTAGCAATATGAGATGAGATACTATGTGTGTGTGTATGCGAACGCGTGCAACAAAGATGAGCAGGCGGGAAAACAACTGCGAAAAGTAGGGATGAATGGGCATGCACAGGTATGATATTTATATGTCTGTGTTTTCAAGATAGCCGATATGGGAGATGAGGGGAAACGATTATGCCTTCTTGGGCTGGGCAGTATTGAATCGAGAAGTTGTTTTCGGGGTGATTGTCAATGAAGTTGAAGATTTGGTCGCGGATTGACATGCATGTTTTCTGACCTGCTCTTGCGTGACCCCTCTAAGGCGACTTCGATAGCGGAGGTTTTGTCAGAAACGATGTGTGTTTTTTTTTTTGGGGGGGGAGGGGGCAATTGGAGGTATCCAGCGCAATTGTTCTTGCTCGTCACACACTCGGGGTATGATTAGCCAAGGGTCGCAGGTATAACTTGGAGTTTTAGTTCTGAGGCAAACGCGGTGAAAATTCACGGTATAAAATGGCGCCACCAGGGATTGCTGAATTGGAAAGTAATGCGAGTCGTCCCATAACTACGGACCGAAAAATCCCATTGAGTTAGATAGCTCGTTAGCGGGCGCGCTGGCTTATTTCAGGGGCTCCCGCTTGTATAAATTGCTAGTAAACGCTGTGGCGAATCTTCCGACGCTCAACTGACAGAGAGGGTCAGACATCACACATGATCCCCAGCCTCGTGCAGAGGCCAACGTCGAAGTGCGTGTACATGCGCCTTCGTGCTGTTGTTAAAGGCCCGCCGCGCCCTGTGATTTGGCTCATACATTAGATAATTGAGGTGCAAGTGCATGTCTACATGGCCGACCCTAATGCTGCCGAGAATGTATTCGCGAGGGTGACCCCTGGGGTCGCAGTCTGGGTGGCCCTGCCGGCTCGTCGGCCCACCTAGGACCGTTTCGAGTTTTCCAAGCATATCACGTGTTCTCAGCTCGCATATACCCAAGCGCCTGACCCAGAGCGATCGTGCAGAGTGACAGGCTGGGCTCTATATGGCTGTCTCATAAAGTAAGAGTAGATAATTATACTCACCTAGTATTTTTATTCCGAATTTTCTGAATTTCCTACACAGCGTATTGTGATCGTCCTCAATCTAGTGCACTTGTTGTGGTTGCAAGACTGGCGATGCATCGGTCGTGTTTGTGATCTGGGCTTGAAAATAGTCACGGGACCAACCGGCCAGGCATTGATCGCAACACGGCGCCGATGGATATTCAGATTTGGCTTAAACGAGGGCCCGCCACTGGCCTTCTCTGCTTCGTCTATCCCGAGCCCCGAACAGCTCCTCTTCCTGTGTATCTCAGCCTAGTCTACGTCCCGCGTGTCGCCGTCCCCGTCGCGGGACCGGAACCCCCTCATCATGGAACTCGAGCGGCTGACTCGCTTTCACTTCACCAAGGAGTTTCTGTCGTGCCGTCGATGGCGTAAATTGAACGAAAGGTGCCCATCAGAACTGTGGCCATACAAATCGTCAAGGAATCTCAGTTTTCAGCTAGTTTTCGACAGCTCGAGTGTCGAGTCTTGGCAGAAATCAGTGCCCACACTTTGGGTTTGTCCGACCCTATTGACTAATGAACGAGTCGTTAGCCTCTGCCAATGCATCTACGCCGCACCTGCTATGCTTCTGCTTCGCGACTTCTCTTTGCACAGTTTCGCTCAGCCTTGGCTCAATGCTAAACATCCGTATAAAATCGACGAATAGCATTTTCTTCTTCAAACAAACTCCTCTCGCGGGATGTTGCCTCTCTTCTCACTCTTCATATCTTCTTGTGCCCTCCTTGTGTCTGCCGATTACACATGGCCAAATCCTGCCTGGGACGAGCTCGAGAGCATCACTCACGTTCAGGTATGCCCATAATTGTTTGTTCCATTCACCATTCCGTCTCATCCACACGTAGAGTGGTCTGTTCAAATCTGGTGTAGCCAGTGGCGTCACCCCGTGCACAAATGTTCCTCAGTTCCCCGATGATCCTCGCCAAGCATCTGCCGAATGGCTCCGCACGGCTTTCGCCGACGCCATCTCGCACGACGCCGCTACGGGCACCGGAGGCATGGACGCTTCGCTCGCCTTTGAGACGGGTGGCGCACGAGGAGGACGATCGTTCAACGATACCTTTCTGTTTATGCTGAGCTTTTACAGCACGAGGGCGAGTATGGCGGATCTGATCGCTCTTGGGGCGTATACGGCTGTTCGGAATTGCGGCGGCCCGGGGCTGGTTATGAAAGTTGGGCGCGTTGATGCGAGTGGGCCAGCCCCGCCGGGACGTGTACCGGTGCCGAAAGACAATATCCAAACTCACTTGAAAAAATTCGCCAATGCGGGGTTCAATCAACAGGAAATGATTCAGGTGAGCACGAATACGTCAATTAAATAAATAATTCTCTAATGCAGGGCCCTTGCAGATGGTCGCTTGTGGTCACAGTACGCCATGTTTCTAGCCTGATTTTTTTTCCAGTCCTTATTTCTTACGCAGCCTTGGGTGGAGTGCATGGAGCATCCTTTCCCGAGGTAACGGGAAATTCTAGCGAGTGGAACTATGCTCGTTTTGATACGACCTCTGGCGGATTCGACAACAAAGTCGTGACCGAATATCTCGATGGCACAACCAAAAACCCACTCGTTACCGCTCCAAATGGAAACAACTCCGATTTTGTGGTGTTCAGTTGTACGTTTCTGTTCGCTTTTCTTTGTTCCAGCCCAGGTTGATATCTGTTGATCCCCATAGCTGACGGCAACTCGACAATGCGCAGCATGTCGAGTCCCCAAGCCTACATGTCCACGTGCGGCTCCATATTGCAACGCATGATTGATACTGTGCCTTTGTCGGTCAAGCTCAGTCCCCCACTCACTCCTCTCACGATCAAACCGCATGAACTTCAACTCCAGCTACTCAAAGATGGCAAGATCCAGCTCTCGGGTTATATTCGTGTCAAAGACGATGGAAAAGGCGAACCAAAGGCTGTTGAACTGGTGTACAAGGATCGGTATGGCAATGCGGCCACTCAACCTATTTCGACGGAGATGGTCAAAGACCAGGGTGGAATCGGAAAGGGATTCGAAGCTTCGTTCAGGGTAAGGCTAATCGTTTCGTCACTGGATCTATTCTGACAACCGTCCAGTTTTTCAAAATCTCTCAAACGCTGTCTGATGGCATTTCGAGCTTTGACATCAGTGTCACGTCGGCGTCGGGTGTCAAGACGGTTTATACCAACAACGGTGGCGGATATCCTCTGCAGGACAGTCTCATCTACCAAAAGCCCCAATCTTGCTTTGGCCCAGACAATGACGGAGATGGAATCCGGAAGCTAACGATTACAGCTGCTGTGAGCATCTGTATGCCTTAGGGTCTCGCCTTGGCTCACCGTTTTGTCCCCAGGTTCTATCGAACAAAGGTCTGAAAGATCTTACGATGGGTGTGGGTGTAAAATCCCCTAGGCCGGGATCCATAGTGCCCTCGTTGACGCTGAAGCCTGTGCCAATGACGCTATGGAAGAACACCTCTACAGGGTATGCACTCTATAGAGGTGAGTATTAGTTTTTATCGATTGTGCCGGGTTTTGACAATAGAACCAAAGGCACTTTTGAGCTTGACGCGACCTCGTGGTCAACCACGGTGGATCTGTGGGCTCAAGGACCAAACGGTAACAGGGTCGAGGATGGATTCAAGTATACCGGTGCAATGTCCGAAAGTTGCGTAAGTGGTACCATGTTAGTCATTATTCGTCAATCTTACTTGGTTCCCTAGGTCGATTTTTAGCCACATGGGCTGATCCATATCATCACAGTATGGGATCTATGCGCAGTATTTATCACCCTATATTTTTTCGAAAA
Organism: Ceratorhiza oryzae-sativae; assembly: GCA_030998015.1. Classification (NCBI taxonomy): domain Eukaryota; kingdom Fungi; phylum Basidiomycota; class Agaricomycetes; order Cantharellales; family Ceratobasidiaceae; genus Ceratorhiza; species Ceratorhiza oryzae-sativae. The sequence goes on from JARWMV010000028.1 coordinate 103,142, forward strand.
TGTAATCAACTTGAGCGGGTCTCGCTCTTTGATTTATGACAACATTCGACCACCATCGTTCAATGATTTCTGGACCCATTATAATCAAAATAGCTCAGGACTCTCCTATGTGTGGGAGTGAAACCACCGGCAATATTTCAAAATCCCGGCAGCATGGACCAGCCGCCCAGCACGCGACTTACTCTGAGCCACCCAAGAGGAGCTGGCCGATTATGAGCCAACACGGGCCTTGCAGACCCTGACGGAAGAACATAAAATATTGACCTACTCACGCCTTGAGGGTATATCTATCGATACTAGCAGCACCATGCTATCGCCTCAATACGCCGTACAGCATGACTAAAATGCCACACAACCCAGAGGAACAGGTAACCGCGTGGCCGGAATCTCCGCACCAGACGCATCATTCATTCTAACTACACGCGCCTCACCCCACTATGTAACGTGCCTCTGGTGTCTGTTCAGACTTAGGGGCTTCTATAGGAGTTGTGTATTAGTATGCAGTTGGTTTCAACAATATTAACAAGCTATTGAACGCCCTGAATCCATTTTCTCGGTGACCTTGGGCTGCCGGCTGACAAGCTTGATATACGATACGTATCGGTTACTGTTTGGTACAATCACTTGACGCATCGAGTCTCATGTTGTACATGCCATATTAGGAATGTGATCGAGTAAAAATCCGTTATCGATATCAAGAATTGTTGTCTGCTCGTTAAGGCTAGTAATTATTTGAGCAAATCTCCCACAAACGTGGCATGATAACTTATATTGCACAAATCTCTATGCCAATCTGTTTGGCGTCACCGGGGAATTCCGCAGATTAGATACCAGACAGCCTAGCTAATCCAATAGCCTGGGAGTTGAGCGCTGAGATTGGGAATATGCGAGTCCAGAGTCGCCTCAGGCAATATCTTGACGGGGTACGCTACTGCGGTATATGAAGGCGATTCGTTGTTCCAAAACCCCCGTGAGAATACGAATGAGGAGATTTCTCTGTCATCGCCAGGATGCTCGTATCGAAACCGGATGCAAGAAACCATTGGTTATTGCTGAAATAGTTCAAATTGTACCGCGCAATGCTTGCAGTGCCTGACAAAAAGGACTACGAGCTGGAATCACTGGATAGTTGCTGGAACGTCAAGCGATCCTCCATTCTTTCTGCTCAATTATTCTGGAATCCCCACTTAGTCAGTATGATTTCAGTAGTATTTATGTATCTGACACTCAAGCCGCGCTCCCGCGCTAGGTCTACCGCGCTCTCATTCGCAACGATTTGGTTCGTCCCTGTATACACCTAACAATAAATTCTGCTTATAATCTCATATCAAAATACAACAAACAGGCCGGGCTTCAACCACCCACTGCAGCTTGTAGGTGTCACACGTTGCTAAATTAAGCAAATGCCTGCCAATATGTTACGCTGACTCCTTAAATCCATGAAATGACGGGTAGCGCACTAATAGTGTTGAATAAATGGTAGTAAACCGTATAGATTAGATAGGAGGATACAGTACAAGTCGTTGTAAATAGAATTATATATACTATGTAGTTTTCATTATGCTTGCTACTCTATATAACTTACGAAGCAATACATCAGCGCGAACAGCTGCGCGGCGCAAATATGGGTGGCGCGTAAGCCCCATCATCACAGCCATGGTCGGCTGTGTATCAATATAATCGAGTCCCATGGATGCATACACAACAAATAGCATATGTGTAAAGACAGAGATCCAATAGATCAGGCACATAGTCAAAAATATATATTCAGAAGAAAGAACAGGCAGTTAAGTCGCAGCCGTCGCACGAGCAGAACGTGGTATCACAGTAAGAGCAGGAATCCTATAGCGAGATTAACCGCCATTAGTGGGAGAAGATCCTCTACCCGCTCAGCACCAAATATACCTTAGAGTTCAACTCTTTGTCAACCTGCGCGCGTATAGCCAGCTCGTCTGCCAGCACTCGTATAAGGTGACAATGCATCCATCCAATATGCCTACCCAACGCACCTGCGGTCATCGGCCGAGTTGAGCTCGGACCTTGTGTAATAGTTTCCATAATAAACAGGGAAGGATTTAAATCAAACTGATTCGCTGCATCCTTCGAACTTTATAGCCCGAGGTCACTGCCTTCGGCCCACGCGGCTAGACAAGGCCATGAGGCATGCTGACAGGGGCTTGGCACGGCTCTCGCTAACGGAGCAGGTCTTGCCTGATATGATTTTGAGCGAAGAGTCCTGAAATTTTCGATTGAGATATACAACCACGAGAAATCTACTGGTGGACAGTGTCGAATCAGCCGCTCATCTATAGATATTACAGGGTGGCATCTCGTGGGCGCTAACTTTATCCAAAATTTTTCTGATGTAGCATTTTATTTGAACCCGAAAAGAACTGGATTCGAGATTCATCACCAGAGCCAAGGTGATTTTACAGTCGGGAGTGATTATTCAAGTCGCGATGGTATAGCACTAAATCATTTGAAGGCTTAAGGATGCCCGTCATTCCAAGAATACGTGTTTGAAGGCATATATAGCGTAAGTGTAATGACCATAAAATCAAGCGACTCACGCATCCTCCCACCGAAAAGCCTCCCAAAACAATTTGGACAAGCCCGGAATTGAACCGGGGACCTCCTCAAACCACGAATTGCGAATGAGGCGCGATAACCCCTACACTACATGCCCTGGTGAAGCAACGCAGCATGGATATCTCACCGGTCACATGCCTCCTGGCACAATACCCGTGGTCGATTACATCATTGACTCGACCACAGGCACCCTTCTGTCGACTCATCCTTAATCAACCGTGTGCATATTTACTTTATTCTGGCTGAAACCCTTCGACTTCGACCATACCCAATGCTGCATCATAGTGCCTTTGGCTTTATCAATCTATGCGAGCAAGTCTTCGCAATTCCAGAGCTAGCTCATCTAATCTCCGGCTTCTCGAGAATAAGTGATTTAGTCGGCTTGCTCCGCCTTTCCCAGCACATGTTCACCTCTTTGGCACCAATAGTATGGAGGGAAGTTGATCTCAAGGACGTGCTAGAGCTTGTTAAGGGGGCGAAAACGAGTTCTGGGTTTGAACCTCGAAACAAGGAATTCGAGGGTGTAAGGGCATCTTTGAAACAGATGTTTAGTAGCTAATAGATTGTATGACACAGATATTTGATTTCACTGATGAAATTGACTTTGCGCGTTTCGAGCTCTATGCCCCGTTTGTCAAGACGGCTCGAACGCGCGGGCTTTACGAGGTCAAGTTTCCAGATAAGCGCTCGATGGTGCCCGACATTTTGCTTCCCAACTTGCAGCACTTGATTATCTACACAAGCCACGCTCTAGAAGATCCAGAGCGATTCGAGTGGGTCTTGAACATCTTGAAGCCTGATTTACAAAGTTTCGTGATGCGTCCAATCGATTTTGCAGCAAGCGCCGGTGAAGACCCCGAGTTGCAAAACACATGGCTACCATACGACACCTGTATCAGACTGTTATCTCAGATATCTCAGATTTGCCCAACTATCAATACACTGGCAATATTTCCAGGCCAACTTGGACTCCGAAACACAGCCTCCTGCCCTGCAATACCGACTGCAGTCGGTAACTTGAGGAATCTCTCCTCGGTAACAATGGGTGCAAATGATTTAGATCAAGAACTTATCGATTCAGTTGGTCTTCTTCCTCAGCTTGAAGAGCTTGTGCTCGTCGCCCGCCCAAATGCACGTAAATCATATACTGGGGATCCCATCCAGATACACCAAGGGTATTTCCCATTCCTCCGACATCTAGCGATCCGTGGGTTCTACGATTCAACACTCGAGCGGATAAATTCACCGCCTTCACTGCCCCATTTAACCACGGCCACAGTCATATTCCCCGAGGATCTAGGATCCAGGTCGGACATTGCACTTCAACGCAGGCGCTCGCGCCTAGTGTCCAAAATGTTTGGTTCCAATACTCCAAACTTGGCCGATTTGAGTGTGATCTGTGTCTGGGATGAAAGCTGCACTTCGTTTTACTTACCCGAGATCCTGGATATGCTCAAACTTATGCCATTGCGACGGCTAAGAATGGAAAGGGCCCGTCTAAGATCCTGGGGTGATGTTGATGACTTGACTACGTCCGATTCAAGTGAGGACGAGGAGTTTGGCCGCGTTGAGATCCAGTGGCGCCAAGCTTTGGCCGTCATTCCACATCTCGAAGAATTACAACTGCACCTTCAAGTGCTAAGGGCATACCAACTCCCGCTGTTTGCGACAATGCTACCTAGACTTCGCCTACTTGTGATCATGGGAGTGATCATTGACCCAGATGAAGAGCTACATGATAATCCTAGAACGCAGCCAATAATTATCCGGTGTCCATACTTTGTTGATCACAAAGGCGACGAATCAATCCCAAATTCCCTGACAGCCAGGTGACTATCATGTTCCCCTGCTAAATGCTATCAGTGAATTAAACGCGACTAGGTATATGCATAGCATCTGGCCCAATGCTAGGATCGAAGTAGATACTTCAATGTCATGGTTGTATGGCGGCGAGGAGCTAGATGAGCAGGCGGAAAAGATCGGTAAATTGAATGAAGCCATGGATGAATGTAGGCAGGAAGCAAACTAGCCCTCATTCGCACATTCTATGATGTATACTAGGCTAATGAACCCAGCATACATACCACCCCCTTCGAATCCCCGCACGAAATTCCAGCCCTCGTGACCTCGCGAAGAGAAAAAGGGGGCATAGTCCAACAATCGCAAATATCCATTTGAAAACTTAAACTCGGTGGCTCTCACGCAACCGGGCACGACAAATACAGCTTCAAACTCTCCGCAAACGAAATTCCCCGTGCGCCTATTGTTGTCAACCGTGGCACCCGGCGGTTCGCCACGTTGTTTCCGAGAACTTACCGAAACATGGCGGTCGATCTGGTTGAGTCACGGGCCCTTCTTTTTTTTTGTTTTTGTTTTTTTTTGGATGTCAAGTGGCCGTTGAGTTCTCGACCGCTCGGAAGCTGAGAGGGCCACGTGCACCGGACGCATTCAGTTGCGCCTCGTTCCCGCTTGCGGCCCCTAATTCAACGATCGAGCTAACCACACGTAAAATGACGAAACACCATTGCTTATAGACACAATGAGGGATGCACACGAGTCCTGGCTGTTATACAAATAGATGTGCGATGCGCGGAGAGAGCCTAATTAAAGGAGAACCGGTTGAGCAAATACGGACAGCGGCTGAAGAGTTGAAACGGACGGACGAAGCAGAGGCGAAAAGGAAAAACAGGGCCGGTAAAATGATGCACAGCAAGCATGGAAAGGAGAAGCGGAGATTAGATAAGGACGTAGTATAGATCGACGGGTTGAGAAAAGGATGACAGATCGAGGAGCGGGGTCTATAAGATGAGATGTAGGCCGACGATGAGCAAGTGGTGGTCGATGGGCGCAGATGAGTTGAACACGGGCGCCGGAACAAGTGGCTGATTCACATTCTCAATTCGTGCGGAACCTCCAGGAACCGGGTACGAAACCGGGTTATGCTGGGCGATCCCAACACGAGCAAGATCCTGGTGTGCGCTCGATGACCGGCTAGCCGTGCACATGAATGCACGACGTGGGCGGAAACGAACGAAAGGGCGCGAATCACGACTGAGTGCGAATGTAGAACCCCGCTTGCATTGTTTGGATGATGGCGCGAGGTTGTTGAACGAGATCAACCATGATCCCAACATGGTATCTATGAGATCACGAGAATTGAATCAGCATATGATCGCAAGGGTCCCGGCAGGCAAATCAAGAGCCAAAATCACGCCCAGACCCGTAACGGGATCAAGGAGTATATATCGTAAGCCAGTTCCGCAAGGCTCCCAGGATGAACACAAGTGGATTAGGCTTGCCCGGGAGCCAATGCTTTTCCGGCCGATAGTGGCCAAGAGCCCGATTCCCATTGGTCTCGTCGAAACCTTCTTCTGACGAACGAACATGACCTCACTCACCGAAAACGACTGCCCTCGCCGGCTTCCCGGACGGGAACAATGCTCAACCAATTCCAAAAGGGCGTTCCGTCCCGTCGGTAGTTCAAGATCGTGGTTTGCACTTCCTCATTGGCGTCGAGTTTGGCCTTGATGCGCGCAACGGTCTCTTTAGACGTGTGTGTCCGTTCCGAGCCGGCGGGGACGTGAGAGCCCGGCGGCGGGATATATGCGTACGAATCGGAGGATTGGTGCCTCGGTTGAGATGGCGATGGCTGATGTCTTGGAGTTGCGGTTGACGAGTAGGATTGGGTTGGGGTCGGAGTTGGATGGGGGGGCGTCACCGTTTGGCCCGAATCATCCGAGCGTGTGTTCTTGTCGCCGACCATCGTGGATGGGCCCGGTCGATCCGCCTCGGTCACGATCCCGGGTGACTGGGTGCTCGGCCGCTGGGGCTTGGGCGACATGAGCGGCGGTCTGCTTGGCGGGGGCGTCAGAACGTGTCCGCCCGGCGCCTGCATGAATCGGAGGTTCCGGCCCCGAATGTCCTCGAACGCATAGCCGGTCATCTCGCAAAACGACTCGCTCGCCCAAATCACAGGGCGGTCGGGTAGGTCCAGATCGACAATGACGCAAGACGCAGTGTGATCTATGTGACGTCAATTTGCGGAGTCAAGGTTTGTGTGTGTGGTAGGGTCAGAAGGCGGGCTGTCGTCAGAACGCGTGGCGGGGACGTACCGATGGGCCCGAGGTTGATGACGGGGTGGGGGCGCATGACGACCTTGGCGAGGATGCCGAGGACGTCGAGGTGGCCGACGTGCTGGCGCTGGGCGATGGCGCGCAGACGGGACATGCCCCTGAGCGGGGGCGGGAGCTGGAGCGAGGGCAGCAGGTTCGTCAGGTTGGTGTGGTACGCGGCCGGCCCGTCGGACTCGGAGCCGGGCGTGCTCGACACGCTCGAGTCCGACGACTTGCTGCTGCTGCCCGACGAGCTGCGGGTGCTGATGGTCAGGCCGAGCACCGAGAACTGGTGGTCCATCGACATGGAGAGGGGAAAAAAAAGGAGATGTTTCAGCACCGGGATACTGGCGGCCTCATATAGGGCGGCCTGGAGGGCGGAATCGAGCCTTTACCGCAGATCGCGCCGTCGACGCTGTTCTAGGCCTGGTCCCTCGCCATCTGACAATTGTGTTGATCATCGAGCGAGGTTTGACCATCGCCTACCGCTCGCTCAGTGCCCCTGGCGTCAACATCTACGCACACGCTCGGCCTAGCCTAGCCTAGCGACCGACCGCCGGCCAGACAGCGATACGCCCCGGCTCCGATCCACTCCCCCATGCGATGTGACAAATAGGGGCTAGTGCGCGGATTTGACGATCAGCTCCCCCGCTCAGATCCCGCCACGAACACGCCACGACTCCCCCGCAATATGCTCGTCCTAATCGGCACCCTGCATATCGCCACCATACCATTCACACGTCAGATCACAAAATTAAATCTGCATTCAACTTTTTTCAGGCAAATGTCAAAGATCCAGAGAGTACAAGCACACGGACAGAAACCCATCTAAAGATACAGACTAATCACTCCTGACCATAGTACAGGGACAACACCTTGGCCTTCATCGACGCCCTCGGCGCTTTCCGCCCAGTCCATGCCTCAAACTGGTAGAACCCTTGCTCGCACAGGATGTCCACACCACGCACACCGACCCATCCCTCGGACTGCGCAGCCAGACCGAGCACGGGCGTCACTGCAGGCTTGTATGCCATCTCGACGACCACACCCGACGGCGAGCTGAACAGTGTCGGCGGGAGGTATACGCCGGCCGAGCCGTCTCCCTGAGTCGTGGTCGTGCCGGTTGCGGGGATCGCAGACACGACAACCGTCGGGCTCGCCTTGGGGAACGACGCGAGCGAATCGAGCGGGATGACGCCAAAGGTCGGGAACGACTCGGCCAACGCCTGTGCAGCAGCCCGGGTTCGGTTGAACAGATAGATCGTCTTGATGCCCAGCGAGTTGAGCGCGAACAAGGCCGCACGCGCAGTTCCGCCTGCACCGAGAACCAGACCCGTCGTCTCAGGAGTGATGCCCACAACCAGGTTGTTGCGCGCCAAGTCGCGGATCGCACGCCAGTCGGTGTTGGTGCCAAACAGATAAGTCGAACCGTCGGCACGCTTGCGGGGAATGATCGTGTTGACCGCACCGATTGCCTTGGCCTCGGGCGACACCTCATGCAGGAGCGGGACTACGTCCAGCTTGAGCGGGATTGTCACGCTCGCGCCACCAAAGTCTTCGGCCGCAAGCGTCGCCTTGAGGTCATCGGTGACGCTCGCCCTCTCAAAGATCTCGTACTTGTGGGGCAGGCCGAGCTTCTCGAATCCGGTGTTGTGCAAGTGCGGGGACATCGAGTGAGCGATGGGGTGACCAAAGAGGTAGTACTTCTTTGCCGCGAGTTGGCCGTTCAAGTGCAGGGCAGTGTGGATATCCTGCACGGACATTTGGCCCGGCGCGGCACGGGTCGGGAGGAGAGGATGGGAGACAGGGGTGAATACGGTATTGAGCACGCGCGACAATTGGCCCTCGGCACCCATGTTGATACCAATGAACGGCTTGCTCGTGTGTGACGCGGCAAACGCCCGGAGCGCAAAGTTATCCTCGATCGAGTTGGCCTTGCCGACAATCTTGACAATGTCACCCACGCGCTCGGCGATCGCATACTTTTCCTTTACGACCGGTCCGTTCCATTTCATGTTGCCGCTCCAGTCGTGCCATGACGCGATGATCTTGGCTGCTCCCTTGCGCGCGGCGAGATCATGGATCTTCTTGTCGCTCCAGGAGATCTCGACGTCGACGTACTCGACACCATGGCGCAGAGCGAGGTTATAGAGCGCAAAGGCTTCCTTCTCAGCATTGTCCGGGAACGCACCACCCTGGGTCGCCGTGCGGACAGTAAAGACGACGGGCAGGGGCGAAGTGTGGCGAAGAGCAGAGAGTTGAGTCGCGACGAAATCGAGCGGAGGAATATTCGGCGCGCCCGTAACGGGGACACCAGCCGGGTTGAGCAAATCAACACGTAGCTCGATTGCATCCGCGCCAGCCGTGCACAATGGAATAGAAGGCACTGCCGGGGTAAGGTCGGGGTACGTCAACGACAGGAAGAACGACCGCTCGCCATGCTCGAGCGCCTCGGACAGGTTGGGCTTGATTCCCGTGATCTGGCGGAAGAACCGCGCAGTCTCGTCGCGGCACGCAGCAGCAATCTCGTGCTTTGTCGCACCGTTGGCAGCATGGAGACCGCCGGTGTAGGAAATGTACTCGTGGGTCGACACCTCGCGGAACCACGGCTCGCGGCGCCAATACACGTCGGCAATTTCCTCGCCGTAGGCTGGACGGGCAGTTTCGGATCCGAGATAGCCGAGGATCTCGTTGACATCGCGCATGACGTACACGACCGGGCCAACGGCGCGGCCATAATCAGCGAGCATGGCACGGTTTGCGGGGGACTCGACGATGCCTCCACCAGTCGAGATGATCGTCCGTTTTGGGTTCTCGGCAATTAGTTGTTGCACAATCTCGGACTCCATCGTGCGGAACGCAGGCCAGCCCTTGGTTCGCACAAACTGGGACACCAGCTCGCCGGTGTGAGCCTCGAACGACGCGTCGGCGTCGATGAACGCCCAACCGAGAGCAGCCGCAGCAATCCCGCCGATGTGAGTCTTCCCAGCCCCACGCATGCCGACAATAATGATCGTCGCCTCAGGGTCGTACTTGGCTGCGGCAGGACCATTGGTTGTGAGCTCGATACCCTCGACGTCAATGCCAATCTTACACACGCCCGTTAGTCCTCGATCATTCAGACGATAGGGGATGAAACAGCCCCCCAAAACGACTGAATACATACCTTGTTTGTAAGATCGTCCCACCAATTTGGCCATGTCTTCTCGACGCAGCGCTTCTCTTCCAGAATCGTCCCCGGCACAACACAAGCCAAGACAGAGAAGGCCATTGCCACGCGGTGGTCATCGTAGCAGTGAACCGACACGTTCTTGTTCAAGGTCTCGATCGGTTGACCGTACACCTCGAGGCCGTCGTCCAGCTCCTTGGTCTTGACACCAAACTTGGCTGCATGCAGATTAGTACGGGTGCATGTTCAAAGACCATGGCAGACGTACCAAGCTCGTCAATCATCGCGCGAATACGGTTGCACTCCTTGACACGCTGGTTTGCAATACCCAAAATCCTTGTCGTGTTCTTGGGCGCGTCAGACTCGAGACCTTCGGCACTTCCATCTCCGCAGACAGCGGCGAGCGCGACGGCGGTCAAGAACGCGTCCGTCATCGTCTCCATGTCCACCAATCCGATCGCCTTGAGTTGACCCTTTGGCGGGCCGGTGACGGTCGTCTCGTTCTCGCTCTGCTCGACCTTGCAACCCATGCGCTTGAGTACGTTGACCGCGAACCCGGCGTCACCCTGGAGCGAGGAGGTACCGATATTCTCGATTGTGCATGTCGTGCCAGTGATGGCAGCAACGGCGAGAGGGTAGGTAGCACTGCTTGCATCGGACTCGATCGCGTACTTTTCGGGGTTGGTGTAGCGCGCACGGGGGATGTCATAAACGTCGAGGAGTGTGCCATCCTCGGCCTTGCGCCTAGTAACTTCAACACCAAAGGTCTTCATCATTGCCAAGGTCATATCGATGTACGGCTGGGAGATGACCTGGCCGCCGACGAGCTCGAGCACGACGTCCTCATCCCGGGCATAGGGGCGCATAGGAGGATACTCGACACGTACTGGCTTGACACGCTCGCGGCAAGCTGGATCTTGCCGCCCTTGAGACCGCCGGCACCAATGTGGAGTGGAAGGCACCCTTCGGATTCGATATAGTTGATCTTGCTGCCGTTAGCGCGGAGAGCATCGACGAGCGGGCCGCACGGGCGTTGCTTCATGCGAGCATTGCCAGTGATGAATGTGTACCCCTCGGGGAAAGCCTCGGACGCGGTCGCAGAGGATGGGTCGGGGCCGACGAGTGTGCAGACGGTGGTGAGGAAACGAGCGGCGGTTCCGGCGTTTCCGAGGTAGATTTCCTTGCCGACAGGGGGGATGGTGAATGCTCCTCCACCTCCAGTGACGACAGCGTCTCGCCTCCATCTTCCCAAGCAAACTTAGCACCCTGTCATCGACATTAGAAGTTGTACCCATTCTTTTATTCTCAAGCTCACCTTGAGCTCGATGAGAGCACTCATCATGACCTGAGTGTCATCGCTGTGAAGCAAGTTGCGCAGACGGCAGGTGCCGTTGCCGAGAGCAGCAAGGACGAGAGCGCGGTTGGAGATACTCTTGCTTCCGGGGGTGCTCATGCGAACCGGAGTGTTGCGCGGGATACCGGGAATAACGCGAACGGCCTCGGCCAAAACGCGACGGATGACATCATCTTTGACGCCAGTAGCCTTTTCCTCATAGGTCTTGCCGATGCGCGATAGCAGGACAATCTTCTTTTCCGGGCCCGAGTTTTTCTTGTCGATCTTCATGATATCCAAGAGCCGGTCGATGGTGAGGAGACGGGAGGCGGGGACGGCTTGGATACGGGGGTCCTTGACCGAGATAGGGAGGCCGTAGGCCTTGAGGGCGCGAGTGAGGCGGCCAACACCGACTTGGCTGAATACACCGAGCTGACGCGCGACTTCTCCTTCGAGGATCATGCCAATGGCGACACACTCGCCGTGGAGGATGGTGGGGGTGAGGACGGCCTCGATGGCATGGCCGATGGTGTGGCCAAAGTTGACGAGGTTGCGCAGGCCAGTCTCGCGCTCGTCGAGGGTGACGATGTGCGCCTTGACGTGGATGCTCTCGGTGATGACGTGCAGGAGCAGGGCCTGGGACTCGGAGCGGGTGGCGATGGTGCGGCCGGCGTTGGTCGAGGAGGAAGAGGTGGCGATGGCAGAGAAGAGGGCGGGAGCTGAGGATTCGAGCATCGAGTACTCATCCTCGTTCCAGATCGCGGCCGTCTGAAAGTGTCACGTGAGTCTCGGCCGAGATACAAAAACTATTGACTCACCTTGATAACTTCGGCCATGCCATTGACAAACTCGCGCTGAGGGAGGGTCTCGAGGTAGGCAGCGTCGATGAAGACGTAGGAAGGTTGCCAGAAGGAACCGATCAAGTTCTTGCCGTGTGGGGTATCAATCGCAGTCTTGCCGCCGACGGACGAGTCAACCATGGCCAAGAGGGTCGTTGGGATTTGAACAAAGCGCACGCCACGCATACTGAGGGTGAAGTTAGACCTGCTCCGAACGCATTTAGTCGGTTGCTTACAAGGTGGCAGCCACAAAGCCGACGAGATCCCCAATCACACCCCCACCAAGCGCGAGGATAACTGTGTCGCGAGTGCAAGCATTGTCGAGCAAAAAGTCTTCAATCTCGGCCTTGCCCTCGCGGCTTTTGCTGGTCTCGCCAGGGGGGATGACATGGGTCAGGAATCGAGAGGTGTTGTTGGGCTGGGCAGCGAATGCTTCGGCAAAAGCGGCCTCGAATTTGGCGAGATGGCCAAAGCCAGCGACGCGGGTGTCGGTGATCAGAACATAGGTCGATGCAGGGAGGGGAGAGGACGGTCTGGACAATGTACGGCGTGAGGTGGAAGCCGCAGTGGATGGAGTCCTTTCCGAGGATGGAAACCTTGGTGAGGTCGGGCTGTTCGACGCTAGCCATGGCGTAAATCGTGTGAAGAACCGGGCAGAGAGCAAGGCTCTATATAATTATCTCCTGTGGGAGTTCCCCAGGGGCGTGCGACCAGATAGTGGCTCAACTAGGCTCGATTGCGGTCACCAGCGAATGCGCGGGAAAGTACAGTCTAGCGTGCGTCCGGATCTAATTCATCCGGCCGAGGTCCGACCCCGGGCTAAACGCCGGTATACGCGCCCATGCGATGTTCCGATGTCGGCCAGCAAGAGCCGGCGAAACCACGAAGTGGATAATGAACACAGAGTCGACAGTTCAACGTCTCCTACAGTGGCAAGGGTTCGAATCGAGCCGCTCGATCATGGCGTTGCGGGCCACAGTTGGCGGGCACGTTTGCCAGTGAGGATCCCACTCGTTCAACCGAGGTCAGATTGCGGGGCGACAGACTGAGCTATGATGCATCTTCAGCCCGCCAGTCCAGTTTCCACCCCTCGCTGCCGCCACGCCTCGGGGACGTCATATATATCCGGCATGCTATGCTATCCTCAGCTCCTGGTGTTCCCTTCTCGTTACATCGATATGGGGCTCTGATTGTTCGATGTGCACGCCTTCTGTGGTGGAAGTTGGGTCTGGGCGTGTGTCGAACCAGGTTTCTCATGGCTGGGCGCTTGTCGTAATTCTCACGCGCCACATTCAGCCACCCACATCTCGGATCGTCAAATGCTCGGCCCCATGCTTGGCCTATACTCCAAAATACTGAGCCCCCCCCCCTATCTTGATATAGCGTGCTTTTAGAGCTAGACCTCAGACCTACTGCTGCACTCGGGTATAATGTGCGCGGCTGGATCTCACCGATAGGACTATTCCAAGTAGATCCACGCGGGTGATAATTCCATCAAGCAATTCACGATCAAAATGTCATATTCGCAGCGGTCGGCTCTCTTCTATAGACTACCATGGCTCTCCAACGCTCAGTTGTCTTTGGCATCTCAATTGGGAAAATCAGATACGAGTGTTCAATAACCACTTGTCCGGCCCTGTTCGCATGCTGAAACTTGAATTTACCATCAAGTGGAAATCGGTGCATTCATTTTCAAGAATCATCCTGTTTTCTCAGCCGTCTCGGTCGTCTCGGTATCACCAAAGATAGAGCGAATGCCATCGGTTAAATCACTTGACCCACTGCAATTGCCAACGGGCATGTAGTGTAGTGGTTATCGCGCCTCATTTGCACGGTCGTGATTTGAGGAGGTCTCCAGTTCAATTCTGGACTTGTCCATAGTTTTGACTTCGTATTTCCGATGTTTTATCCTGAAGTAATCTGATCCATCAAGAGATGATGCCAAAAGGCGGTCTGACTTTTACGGTGTTACTACGGCACGAACAAACCGTAGGCCTTAATAATCACTTTGGTCGTAGCATGTCGAGCTATTATTCGCACAGGGCAAGTGCCCCGAAGCACGTACACCAAACGTGGTCATTTCATCAAGACGGAGCATGCGTCGTGAGCAAATAGTTTGTTTCTCTTCAGATAAGCTCAACCCCGACCATTGTTAGGCTCCTGTGTGGACAGTGGCAATCTTCCAGTAAGACACATAGGATCTCGATCTGAAATCGATGTATAGTACATATTAGCTGTATGGCGAAATATCGTTTACAGCTGTTTATAAAAGCATTTTCCAAGCACCGAGACAAATTTGAGATTTGTTCATCGGCCTGGTCGAAAACCCGCTGCATCCCTCGAGCTCTCTAGTCAATCATCGTTATATATATAAAGAGTCGGAGGAGTAGTAGAATCCCATGGTAGCAACTGTGTGCGCACAAATTTAACTTCACACAAAAAATATGTCTTGTTGTAGCCCTTTCGGCCCTCAAAGCCGTGAAACAACGAGTTAGGGCTAGCTATGCAGTATTGAGGTTCTTTAGGTGGATTGGTCCACAAGAAAAACTTTCATTTGTCGCTAACTGCTTCTGAATGGATTGAGTCTAGGCGGTTCTTTTTTTTCGACTTCAAGTAAACTTCAACTAGGAGTGTTTCATGCGAATCGAACTGTTTATTCAAGGCGTTCTACATCCTCAAGGGCTCTAAAAAGGTCGCCTATTGTTGCCAAAACGTGCAAATTGTGTCGAGCTCGTCAACCAACAAACGAAATATTTCTTCCTGGTCTGATGCCCCGATACGAGTAGTAGTGTAGCAAAAGGAAAGGCGGTCGAGGTGGGGACTCCTCACTGCAATGTGAACGAGTTGAAACGACCCGGCCAATAGGTCGACCTAGAAGAACCAGTGTCACATCTGAACCAATAACGACAACTCCTCAAGGTCGGTACTCGGACAACAAACAATTTTTTTTTCTTTTGGCTCGTCTCAAGTACAGCGAATAAAATGTGTCTCTTTCTACAAGGCTCCGTCGTCGCTTTCTTGGCTTCTTTTACCCCTCACGGCTCACCATTTGTAGCCACACTCTATCGGTTCAATGCCAAGTTGTTACAACGACCGAGTACACACTATATAGATTGCATTAAAAGCCAAAAGGGGCAGCATATATCCGCAAAACAGGCCAGGCTCAACCGTGTATCCACTTCCAACTGCCTTTCAACATAATTTTTTGGCGCCCAGACTGTGGATAGACGTCTTAAGCAGCCATAACTTGCCTATTTAGTGGCTGTAACGTGCCTTTCAGGACAAAACATCCATTTTATGAAGTTTTTAATCGAAATCGGTTTGCTGTCCCCCTGAACCAAAAATGACTCGTTTTCTGCTCAGGAAGGGGGCTCGAAAACAAAAGGCCGTACCCGGGTTCGAACCGGGGTTGCGGGAAATTGTTACGTAAGCACTGGTTCTAACCCAGGTACAGTCAAAATCCCGAGTGCTAAACCACTACACTATACAGCCCTAAAATCCTCGAGTTGCAACTGCTTACAATGTCTGACAGTTTCAAGCGCTATATCGCCGCCAATCCGCTTGGCACTGCTAATAATTAATATCGTATTCATTGCCCGAGGGGACAGACCGTGAACTCTGCACATACAGGTCACTGTTTCGGAATCTGGCATACAAAACCCAAACCAACGCTATGGCCAACAGGAAAACTACTCACTGAACCATTTTTTCTCGTAGCACCCTCTTCATTGCCCCCGAAGCTGGTATATAGTGCCTCGCAAATAGGTCATTTTGAATCCAGACGACCTTGTTCACTCTAGTAAGGCTGCAGTCATGGTCTCTTCGGGAATATTTTGTGCCATCACGGCATATGTAAGCATACTTTGCACATAACCAAGAAACCATCCAAAGACAAGCCTGGGGCAACTGAGCGAAGATAATTCTATGACTTACGATTGCACAATAGACATCTACGCCAGAGTTAGTCACGGCCTCCACCTGACTTTGACCCACTCACAACCAACGTATAACCTCGAGGCCCTTTCACGGTGTTTTAATCCAGCCTGGCCAGTATGCATTATGCCGACTTTATCAAAATATTCAAAAGTCCCCGGATTGTAATCGGCTGCAAAAACCTTAGTGACCCGGGCTCGAAGAAAGCCTTTTCTATGAGACCATTAGCACCAGTTACACAGTTGGCCAAAGGGCACACCGAAATTTGATCTGCTCTGAGGTGCGAGTAACATCCTCCAGTCGCTGGAATAACTCTCCTTGGAATTTGGTGTTTCGTTCCATAAACGAAGCGCGAGTGATATCAAACGAGAGCGACCTTTCGCCTAAGTAAATGACGCGAAATCAAGTTAGAATCGTCAATATTGGGTTTGTGGCCCACACACAGCGTCGACAGCTCCGTCAACCAGCCCCTTTACGATCGGGGGGGTGCAGTATGCAGAGTCGCTGCATCCTTGGGTGCAAATTCAATAAAATTGGCAAGATAGTTTATCCATGCCGGGAGACTCGCTTCAATCGCCTCGGCATCGACGTGTTGCATTTATTCGATGTGAAATGACGCCAGTGCGCTGAGCGGTGGTATGGGCTTGCAAATGAGAAAATTTCCAAGGGGCTTGGCTCAATAGGTTTATCCTCATCATCACCGTAGTATAGGCTCTGGCTAATGACCTTGCTTCAAAAGCGAATTCTTGTCGAAGTAACCAGCCTGTCCGCATCAATACGTCACATACGGAATTGTTGCATATCAACAGGACGAGACCAAAGCTTCGTAGCACATGGGTCGTTTGAACCCCATTAACCTAATTCGTCGTCAGTCAAAGTGGAAAAGAAGTACTGTTATTTCTAACAATACGCATACAACGAAAAACGCATGGTCTATCCGTTTTTTTATGAAAGCAGAAGCTCACAAGAGCGAGAATTCCGCGCTCAACATAATATTTAAAAAGCAAATTGGATTGGCGTAATTATCCAGAGGGCTGAATAATGGGGATACTTACTAATAAGAACTCAGGACTGGAAGTAGAGTTGCGCTCTCCTGCCTACCGATCTCAAATCGACGCACAAAGTCTATTGAGGCGGACCAACGTTACGCTAGTCACATACCGAGCCCTGGTCTGAGCATGCTTGATGACAGCATAAAAAAAATTGCTAGGAGCTGTTATTGTATCATAGCTTTTGATTTGCGTCATTGATACTGCCCTGTGCTCGAATGCGGCTTGCAGGGTAGCGTAATGCTTGGCGATTTCAGAAAAATAGCAGCCTTCACATAATATAATACAAAACTCAATTAAAACTAGTTTACATGCTACTTCAGACCTTTGTGTACAATGCCCAGACTAACGCAATAACCAACACGAGAACCATTAGTTGCATTACGTTTTCCTGTGCCATTTTGTTCACGCTATGAGACTTTGGTATATAGTGCCTTGCGAACAAATCGTTTTGAATCCACATCACTTTGTTTATCGCAAGTAAAACCGCCGTTTTGGTTTCCTCGGGTAGATCTTGTGCCATCACGGCCGACGTGAGCATACTTTGTACATATCCGAGGAGCTGGCAGGACGGTGTCAAAAGACAGCGCAATAATCAATAATAAAGACTTACGATCGCGCAGTGAATGTCTAAACCAGAGTAATCCTGAGTTGCCGTAAACCTGAAGCATACACTCACTTACAATCGACATGCAACCGAGACTTCTTCTCGCGGTGCTTGAAACCAGCCTGCCCTGTGTGCATTATGCCCACTTTATCAAAGTACTCAAACGTCTTTGGGTCGCTGTAATCGGCTGTAAAAACTTTGGCAACGTATTGCCTCAGAAAGTTTTTTCTGAACGGGTATGAGTAATAATTTATCACAGAAATTTTGTATCAAGTACGTACCGGAATTGAATTTGCTCTGAATTGTGTGTGATGTCTTCAAGCCTCTGGGCCATCTTGCCCTCGAATCCAGTGTTACGCTCCAGAAACGAGGCACGAGTAATGTCAAACGTAAACAACTTCTCGTCTAGGATTAAGCAAGATCAGAGAGAAAAAAACAACAATGAGAGTTCTGAAAACCTACAGACGGCATCTACAGCTCCTGCGATTAAATCCTTTACAATAGGAGCAGCGGTGTGCAGAGCCGCAACATCCTTAGGCCCAAAATCGATAAACTTAGCAAGATAGTCGACTCGCGCTGGGAGGCTAGTTTCAATTGTTTTGGCGTCGACGTGCTGCATTGTAGGGGACGATTGGAAGAGAACAGTAAAGGATGGTGAGTCGCTCACCTCGCTCGCTCCTCTTATACTCGTCGGGTCAGCCGCGCCTGTTAGCACAATTGCTAAGTGGCTTCGAGTTTCAAGCCCTAACTTTCACGAACAACCGTGTTCAACCTCAACCAATCATTGGCAGGGGCTTCCCAAGCGGGGCCGGATCGGAGCGGCGTCAGTGCGGATATTAGCATGCCGGTTACGGAATTTAGGAAAAGCCCGCTCAACAACGCCGAAGTACGCGACATTCGGGCAGAAGGTTAGTGATTTACCACTCGCCGGGTGAAGCTCGGACGCGACATGCGGATTTCGCAAAATGACTCGGGGAAGCCCGGGCAAATGATGGGATCTGGCAAGCATACATTGTGTAAGCTCATTGCCGCCGCAGCCTCGAAGTTTTAGGTAACTGAGAACCCTACCCCATGGGGCAGGTCCGGCGGGAGTCCCCGCTGTTTGCTTCCTTTTCACTTCTGAGCCCTTAAGTGGGCTATACATTATCACAACTATCGTTGAGAGGTGCGGTGGACGTGCCTGGAGAGGGCTTGCCTTTATTTACAGAGGCTTGGTATATTGTCTCGCTTCATCGGCCGGCGGAGGAACATGGTGTATGCACCGAACCTACTCTTATGAGTGCTTCAACGCTTGGATTGATGGAAAGGAGCGGCCGGGGAGCGCATGAACTCATAAGTATGTTGTGATTATCAACATAGTTTAACATATGCACTTCAACCTAAGCATGGCTGAGGCGGGCCTTCATTTCAGCTGCTTGAAGTATCGCAATCAGCCGGCGAAATATCACTAATCTTCTCATATTAATCCTGTCACGATCAATATGATGCTTGCATACAATGAATTTGTCACTCTGGTCACCTGTAAACGGGCTACTGCGTGTCTGTTTGGGCGAGGAGGATGCTCACCTTACGCTAAAGACAATCAAACCATGCATATATTGAAGATTGTTTCAGGAAGAACGGATAGCACGAGACAGAATATATAAACCATTCGCAGACTCAAAGAACCAGCTACTACCCGAAGAATCGTCTGCGGAGTACCTAGCTACAATGCCAAAACGTTGTTTCTTCCAGGGCTTTTAGTGTGACAAATAAGAATAGAATGAGCTCAGGGTCGAGTCGAGCTTGAGAACAAGATCCTCGGAGGGAGGGTCGAACACATATTTGAAAAACTTTCGCCTTGCCCTTCCTCTGGCTCGTCTATCGTGGACAAGGGGGATGGGGTGGACCGTGTGGGGTGTTTTTTCTTTTTCTTTTTCTTTCTGGGTCCTTATGACCAAAATAACATTGTTCACTTTATGAGCTAAATTTCCCCGTATGTGTATTCGCCACCCTTTTCCAGTCCCTAGAACCTAGGCAGTTAGAGACGTGGCCCAACTTGAGTGCGGCCGACTTTACTTGCCCTCTTGTATGCAGGACTAGCCGGATTACCCAATTAGTAAATTTGAACCCATCTCAGTCTGATAGTCAACAACGCACCGCTCATGTATGGCCTTGACATACGCTCGAATATTTTCGCCTACGTTCTCCGGGGAGTGTGTCTTGGCAACATAAGCCTCGAGTGGGAATATCATTTGAAAATCTGCTGCCGTAGGGGTATCTCCACCAGCAAAAAACTTGCCAGGACGTGTTGCGAGATGTTTCTCAATCTGACATGCGCAGTAGTCCAGCCCAGGATATATCAAAAGGTGTCAGAGAGGACACACCATATCCATGTGTATCTTGATCCTTGGGTGAATCATTTGCGACATGACCGCACCAAAAACCATGTTTAACACCGGCCGAATGAAAAATGGCGAGCGTTCAGGGATGATAGTGAACATTAGCTGCTGCACTAGGAGCGGCATAATGGTTCCTTCCGCGTAATGTTTGTCTGAATAGCAGGATTCAAAAGTTCGAATAAAACCAATATTACGAACCATACACAGACTTACAGTACAAATCATCAATTTTACCAGATTCTGGCGCCAAAAATCGACCTCCATCATACTTATCAACAAGATATTCTGTGAGCATGGGAATCAACCAACGGCGTACTGATTGCTTCAAATCGGCTCACCAATAATCGCACCAGACTCGGCTAAAACAACCTCGTTATCTGTAATCACGGGAGAGAGTCCAAGGGGATGAACGGCTTTGAGCTCCTTTGGTGCGACCCGCTCAGGGGTACGTTGATATTTCTTTATCTCGTAGGGAATTCCAAGCTCTTCCTACAGGGTGATGTCGTGTATTGTGGTTTAAGAAAATTTGCACACCAGCTCACCATCAACCAGAGAATTCGCTGGGACCGTGAGTCGTTGAGGTGGTGGACAACAACTTTCGAAGTCTCCGCCATGGTGGTCGCAGGGAATGAACTAGGCTGTAAGACTTTTCCTTCCGGCTACTATTTATAAGCGATATGACGCTACGATCGAATCGTAGAGATGACACAAGGTCGATTCTGGGGTCAAGACCGTGATCAACGCCGGCTGGATCGGCAACTAATAACCGAAACCCATCAGAATGGTGACAGGCTCTGGCAGAACGGTGCGTGGATCTGCTACAGGAAAACATCCTAATAGACACAAACCAATAACAGATCAAACAGGAGGCCTCGTTGCGTGAGCTAGTGACCTTTTATCAAATAATCTCCTACGACTGGTTGACAACTTGCAAGCCATATCACAGCCAAGTCCTAAAACCATTTCTACCTCCGGTGGACGGTCCTACTCGCATGAAAAATGCGTCCAATAAATATGCTCTGGGAGCACCATAACTGGATGACTTGTTAGTGGCTATCTGGACAGGGCGGATGTAGTCCAGGACTACATTCCTCGATCTTGCGTACCACGTTTTTGTTTATCCGTGACTCTGAATAGACATGTTCCCCACCTCGCAGCGATTCGGTGTTTGAAGAAAATAGGTACAGACAGTTACATAGAGAGACCAGGTGTTGCCGGGTAGAATTATCTGATTGCTCGTTTCCGAAAGCTTGTGATTGTTGCTGCCGAACCTCGTGGCCTGGGGACCAGGGAAGTTGTATGATTTCGCGCTCTGAAGAACACAAATAGGTAGCTGGGTTTGTTGGCCTCGCGTCGAAAGTATTGAGATGCTCTCGTCGGTGCCTACGGGGAGGCCTGATGGCGATTAATCCTCCAAGCCATGCGAACAAATTGCCAAGTTGTGCCCTCGCATTGAAACCTTTCGCGTGCTCTGCAACGACGGCTTGGCCATGGTTTTAAACTGCAAGACCCTGTACAAGTTGTAGCTCACCAAGCTCGCCCAAAAGGAGCTCGTGGATGTCATGTCTATCAGAGGTAATCACTTCTAGAGCTTAGGTCCTGCCAATCATTTTCCACCGAGCTGTTGGGAGCATACCAATAAGTGTTTTACCTTCAAGAACGGATACTTCGCGTGGACAAATTGAAGGTTTCGACGGCTATGCTCTCCACTGCATATATTATCGCTGCGACACGGCTGAATGATGAGGCTGGAGATATGAATGAAGCAAGTAGACGACCGAACTCCAACAGCTCAACCAATTACGGCAAGGCAAGTGTCAGCAACCACATAGCACCTTGACATAGCTAGGATTGTGTTGGCGTGCGTCAGAGCGTCCACCAATTGGTCTCACGAAGGAGCCACGACCCGGTCTTAGCCAATAGTATCGTTCAAGTCAGTTTTATTCGAGCCTGTGGTTGAAATCAGGGCTGGCTGAAATAAACGGGGCTGTTTACTCGCAGAAGTCTCGGAAGTTCGCGGCGTTGTGACGCATAGGGACAACGCCTGCGCGTTCGGATCTCTATAATCGAGTAGCGGGCTGTGCGCCACAATTCCAGACGTGATCCCAAAACGCACAAAAGTCCGGCTGCAAACTCTGGTATATATATACTATTGTAAAAATCAAAACATCGTAAGCAGAAAACGAGAAAAAAATGCGGGATAGAGTGAGACAATGAGTTCTAGATCGAAGTGCAGAAAGTGCAGTTGAAGTGAATGTGTTCTCGGAACATGGCAGCTGCAAGGTATAATTATGTCAGCTCGCGCCATGGCTGTGCGAAACGGGAATACTTACGCCCAGCGATGAGACCAACGAAGCTCGCAGAGGCTAGCAGAAATACAAGACCGTACTTGATAATCTGTGAAAGGCGGCGTCAGCTGATTCATGCAAACCCGAAGTAGGGTCACGTACAATTCCTCGTCGTTGACGCTTTTGCTTCGTCGAATAAAGCGGTGCTCGGATCTGCTTCGAAGGGCGTAGCCAGACTGCAGACCATTCATATTCAGTGAATGAACCCCTGCTTGAAATTAAGATAGAACTCACAGAGCATAGTCGAGTGCAATCGGTCGGCAAACGGAACAAGCGTCCAGGGGACAAGCAATAGGAGCAAGAAATGGCAAAGCACAAAGTCTCCGCTCCACAACGAAAGCTCGATCGTCTTGACGATAAACTCTCGTGCGGGCTGAGACATCGCGTGGGTTCCCAGCCCACGGCCATACCAGGTACCCGTCCACCACGCCCTATTTGTCTCGTCATGCTTGAATTCACGCGTGAGGAAGAGCGAGATAAGAATCTTGTGGACAGCTCGTTGAATAAAGATCACAGCAAGCAGCCCAAGAACCGCATGTGAGGCGTCCCAAAGTTCAAGGAACCACTGTGACGCCCGGTCAGCCTAAATCAACGGCTACTAGTGAATTTACGTACCAAAAACTCGAAGAACCCAACCATTCCAACTACACCGAGTATATGCGCAATGAATGCGATCATCGCCCCAAACTTGACACAGGTGTTTTTCATCACAGGCCCCAAGAAGAGTGACACGAAGAACAGCGCCAACAACACCACGCTGTTCCAGACAATCGGACCTAGCGCAATGACTGCGATACGAACAAGAGGGCTCGCAGGCGCATTGCCATTCTCGTCTGGGAAGCTCTTGACAAACATATACGCGATCGTCAACATGGCAGCCATGGAGCAAGGGAAGAGGATTTCGCCCAACAGGATTGTGCGCCACCCAGCACGGGGCACGTCACTCGAGAGCTTCTCGGAAGGATGGCCCAGTTTCTTCTTCTTGTAGCCGGTGATCTGTGTTCGCGAGAGTCGACAATACCCAATCCACGAGTTCGAGTGCGAGCGCGAGTTGCCTCGAGACATCCATCGCAGGAATTCGCGGTAATCGATGATGAAGTCACCAAACGAGAACTGGTGGGGATTGAACACGAATGGAGCTGTGCACAACGCAATGATCGAGATCCAGAAGTAGATCAGGTGCGGAATCCAGATAGCCATGGTCGCGTACAGGAGCATCAGCAAGGTACGCATGCCGAGATAGATACTCGGTCCGGCGAAACGCGAGTAGAGGATGCTGAAGGAGAGGCGAGTCGTTGCGAAACCACGTCCAGTAGCGATATATCGAGCGCCACCGAACGTCAAGTTGCTCACCAACGCCTGGGAATAGATTTGTGTCGAGAACACTTCAAAGACGGGGGATAGAGACAGGAAATGGCGCCCAAGTCGTATCATCGCATATCCGGCTCCACGATCCGTAAGTTCTGTCCAAATGTTAACACCAAACTCTTATAAAAGCAATGATCAAACATACCTTGCAAGAACAAAGGCAAGAATGCAATGAAGAACGCAGAGAAAATCGAAACGACGCAGCGCTTGACCCAATCGAACACTGGCACGAGGTTGTAGCATCCAGTCTGTCCACCCAGGATCTGGCCTTGGGAGTTGTACTTGCACACCGTGAGCTGCTTGTTCATCGTTCCAAGGAACACCACTACGGACGTAAAGGGGTTAGTCAATTTGCGGAGGGTAAAGCGTCAGAAAAGAATTAAACTTACAGACAAACACGAACATATGGATCGAGAAGATGACCATGACGTTGTTCAAGTGGAATCCAGCGTGGCCATAGTAGAAAGTCAAGAACCGGTCGATTGGCAGTTGGGACCCGAGATAATAGTACTCTCGACTGAGCATCTGCTCGCCCATTCCGTTTCCGAGCTTGGTCTGGAAGTTCAAAATCGTACCGAACCCAAGATCACGACCTTTACCACATTGGTAGTACTCGCTGTGCTTGATACGACCGCCACGTCCAAACGCGTTCATACCAGCAAAGATATCCTCGTTCAAGTGTAATCCCTTTTGAGCCTTGCTGACACCGCCACGGGTAGTCATGAACAGCGCGTGCAGGAAATCAGGATGTCCGTAATGCAGCTTGCCGCCGATGAACGCGAGGGCACGAGCCGAGAGTGTACCGAATGTTTGTTCCTTCCCGGCGGCGATATCACCCAAAACACCAATGTTCTCCGAGAAGATGTACTCGCGTGCACCGAGAATCGCAACTGGGGACTTGGCAAACTCCTTGTGACCTCCTTGACCGTACGGGCTCTGGCTGGACATGTTGTACTCTTCAAACTCCCCGAGGACGTTCCGGATCTTCAGACATTCCTCAAGGTAGTTGTCCTGGTTGGCGTCAACGAGCTGGAGGTATTCGCCTCGGTGGAAAATGATCGCGTGATTCTGGTTGTCCGACTTGCCGTCTCCGATAATTGGGTTGCCGGGCAACTCGACCCTGAACTTTGGCTGACGCTTCTTGGTTTCGGGGTGGATTTCCGAATGTCCGTCGATAAGTACAGAGAATACGCGAGGCTCGCCACCTTCCTTGCCAGGCTCTTCGTCCAGGTACGCAATCTGTAGGTCTGGATATGCGCGCAGCAAAAACTCGGCGTTTTCTTGCTCGACCTTGTTGAACTTGGCATACCGTTGCATCGAGACCGCAAACTTGAACTTGCGACGTGCCATCCGCTCAAGTTCCTTTTCGAGCCGGTCCGTGTCGCCCTGGAATGCCTGGACCATCTCGGGGTTTTCAACGCGGTAGAGTAGCTTGATCGCCTTGGCATAGTTCATGAACCCAGAAATCGTGCGGTAGAGCGTCTGTGCACGCAAGCTGGCCCAAATACGTGTACGGAGTGTAAACTCGGGGGAGGATGACTTGAAACCAATGCAGTAGAACGGAAGATCGTCTGTTTTGCCACCGCTAGTCGACTTTTCGTCCGCAGGCGATTCGTTCTCCTCAGCCAAGATCTTCGTATCGCGCACGAAATTGTCCCATTCCAGTGGGTGAAGCTGTTTCAAGTACTCGAGAAGTGTGACGCGCGTGTTTTGGTCTTCCTCACGGATAATCTCACGCAGCGACAGCAAAATCTTTTCCGAATAGTGAGGGACGAGAACTGTGAAGGTCGGCATGCACTCGACGGGGATCGGTTCGGGGAGAGCAGCAGTGAGGGACTGGGCAAAGAACGAGATGCGACGGTCGGCCTCGCTACCAGCAGGGACGAATTCCTTGGAACCCTGTGCGGTGAAGAACATCGGAGCGCGGAGAGTCTTGCGGCCATCCTTGTCCTCCGCTTGGTGGTACATCAGGTGTTGTACATGGTCGATCGACAGCAAGTGCTCGCGATACATAGAAAGAATAATGGCATTCCAAACTTGGGAGACGAGAACCTGTGGAATAATGTTGAGAGTAGGACCCCATGTTACACAACGCACATACCTTGGGCTTATATTTGACCTCCATCTCACCCGAGGCTAATATCTTGGCGTAAATTCTCTTTGGCAACCGCGTATAAATCTCCTTCCAAGGCGTCCAAATACTCAACCCGAGCGAAAAGGCCCGAGACACTGAAATGACCGAGGACCAAATAACATACCAGAGGTACGTGTCCAAGAAGAACAGCACCATATCCATGATAAACATCAGCGAGAGCGTGAACGCCGCTTGGTTCCTGCAGAGCGCGTTGCCGAGATACTTTTCGCCACATCGCTGAACACGCATGCCAACCATGACCCGGATCGGGTCGCGGAAGGAGAGCGTAAGGAAAAAGTAGGATTCAGCAAACTTGCATCCAAAGACGAGGACCCAAAGGAGAATCGAGGTCGAACGCTGGCTCTTGGTCATCTCTGGGTAAGAGGCGGTGAATGTTTGCGAAGCCATGAACTTGCGCGAGTTGGACCCGACCCGGTCGCCGAAGAGCCGGGCTGTGGGAAGTGTACTAAAGAGGAACGTTGCGCTGACGGATACGAAGAACTGTACTATGCCGATAATGAGTGGAATATTGGAGCGCGTCGTTGATGACGTGAAAAATATTATGTATGCAGTCGGGCCGGCGGTCAAACCAAGGACTATCAATAAGAATGTGAGACGCATGGTAAGGTGAGACGCGTTTTTCCAGTTGAGCGGGAGGAAGATGAATTCGGCGAGGGTTGCGAAGATCATGATGAGGGTTGAAAGAGCACCACCGAGAGCGGTGACGGACCATCGCATGGCCGCAGTGGGAGGAGCGCCGTTAGCCTGGTTATAGATACTGGGCGAGTTGTAGGCAGTGTAGTACCAAAACATGGATAGATGGATGATCCAGACACGGTTGAAATGCACGAGAAGCTGCACGAGTACGTTTCTCGTAATAGGTCTTGACGAACGAGGATTTCCAGTCAATCTGTTCAAACTTGAGGAACCGCTTGGCCGGGGGGACGTCAACGAGACGGGATTTGTCGCGCATGGTGATGCTGGCAATTCCCTCGGGATACCAAAAGAGCTGATTAACGTCGTCATAACCGATGATATCTTCGTGGTCCTTCTCGCGACGAACAAACTTGCCCTCCTGGACCTCGTAGCCCTGGTCACGCAAGAACTTGTAGATTGGCTTGATGACAGTGTGGAGATAGAGCCCCTCGGGCATCGCCTCAGTGCTATTCTGGCAATCTGGAGAGCGATAGTAGTCGTCGGCGCATTTGAAAATGAAGCACATGGCCTCGGGAGTGAAACGGACGTTGCCACCCTCTCCCCAGCAGAGCAACCAGAGCGCGAGCTGGCGGAGCCGATCATAGTGGGACATATTGCCCATAGCCGTGCGCCATCGATGCGCAGCGCTGTCCAGAGACTTTTCGGCGACCGACTTGTTCCGCTGATGGCCTTTTCCACCGACCGACTTGAGTCGCTGGAGACCTGGGTTCTGTGTCTTTCCGACAGCATCGTCAAGGTCGAGCTGGGCAGCAAAGTACCATTTGCGGTAGTTGGCATGTTTACCACCGATATAGTCGGCGTGGAGCGTGGTCAAAGCTTGTTCGGCACTCATACGCGAGGCACGGCTATCAAGCAGGTTCATGAGGTAGTCGAACTGGTTCCGCATCGAGTCGCGCTGGAAACCAAACTTTTGTGTGAGGTCGAGGAAGATGTCTTCAATTTCTCTGTGGGTGCATTAGCTCGGGTTGCGCGAAAAACGAGGATGGGCTCACTCTTTCGACAGCGGGATGCCTCGGTCGGTGGACCAGGCAGGATATGGCTCGCGCGAGGCGCCAGGATTAAACGAGTTGAGTGAAGGAGCACCGGACAGTTCAGTCGCAAATGATGCGGTGGATGCAGCAAACCGGTTTCCATGTGGTCCGCCGAGTTGTGCTGCACAGAAAACTCAGAAAAAGGCGAAAAGAAGGGGGGCTGACGTACGGGACGGGCCATGGCCAGCATGGTGCAGTCGGGGGTCAAAGGCCATCGTGGCCGGTGGTGGTGGTGCGCTCGAGAAAAAAGAGAGAAGGAAAGAAAGAGTGTCGAGCACAGAAAGGGGCGCAGATTATGAGCTCACAGATGTCCAAGTCGACCTCACTACCGGTTTTGCTTCCGGAATATCCACCCCGCAGGCGCCGGCTGGCCCCTGAGCACCGCCTCTTCCGGCCCTCCGGTGTTTGTCTGGCAACCAGACGCCATACGACATGGCCCCTATTCTCCACTCGCAACAGCGTCAGCAGCATACACACGCCTTAAATGAACTAGCATGCGACAGAAAACCCGACACTTGCTTGAGCAAACCACACTCTTTTTGCGTGCTTGGTCCCTTTGTCATCAAGTAGGAATTTGTTCCTTGCCGACGCCGATCACCATGCCCACCCAATTTGAGATAAACCTGCATACAGCTGGTTATTTTTGTGTCCACAAGCCGACACCACCACAACAACAATCCGACAAGTCCCAAGCGCCACTTTGCGCTCCGACTGCACCAATCGAGTCCCGCGAATCAAGCCAAAAGGAGAGTTTATATATCATTATCTTTCAGCCTCCAGAATTTGGTTCTAGTCGCTTAATAATCCCCGAGAAATATGTAAGCCACGTATCCGACTTGATATCCTCGCCACTCTCTTCTTCGGCTCGTGTATCCATGTTTGCGAACGGAGATGCCATGTGAATCTGCGAATGAACCATGTTCAACCATCAATCTACGAAACAAAAAGAGAAGGTAGATTCTTTTCACACGGGCGACATCTTGCCTATCGCAACAAATGAGATAATAATAGAAGCACAGTGTGACAAAGGCGTCAACAATGGCTGATTCATCAGTTGGACGAAATGCGGCTAGCCAATGACAAGTCACCAGAGTGCCGCAGGCTTTCCAGCTTTGGTCGCACCTTATCCAACCTGTACTTGCGGTATCCAAATCTGGCGCCGCGAGGGACCGTCGAGAAAGATTTAGCTAAAATGCAAAAGCGTTTCCGTTGGGGAACCAGCTCTCCAAGGTCCTGAGAATATAACAAACTTGGCTCACATGATTTCAGCCGATTCTATTATAGCCTATTCTGGTATCACTAGACGTTGGCGTGCGGAGGCCGCATATGCCCGTGCACAAGCCATGGCATGGTAGATGAATAGCATGTATAAGTATCCACCGTCTGAAAACAGGAAAAGGTTTTTTTCAGGAAATAAGCCAACTTGCCACCCCCACCAAGGCTAAATGCTGCTCGTATTCATGCGTATTTACTTACCTGGCCCGCGTTGACTCAATGGGGAACTATAGCCGTCGCGAACACACGAGGGTCAATAACTATGGAAACCTCGGAGTGGGTCAGCAATCTCATTCCGGCCGTCGTATATTGAAGAGCCTAGATCAATAACTGGCAACCCATCGAAAAATGCGCCGGCTTCTAGTGAGAACCAACAAGGCGCAAGGCTGGCAGCCAAGTGCTCCTCAAACAATAGGCTAGCCACAATAGTACCACATAGAAATCTATCCTCCCATAGTGGCTTGCCACACGGTCAAGTGTAAACCCGTCGAAAATTCTCGATTTTGGGTAGGCTATCACGCATGGGTCGAATTGCGTTGACCCTTCGGGTTAATCCAAGTCTAAAAGCGACAAGATGCATCAAGGGCTGAATAACAGGTCGAATATCCACATAAATAAACAGTGTTCACAAGAACGAAGAAGCATCTCCATGATCCATCGGAGTGGCAAACCTCGTTGACACATTACGAAAAAAATGTACCCCGTTAATCTCGACAGGGACGGATATTATATCCCATGTGATTCAAGTGGCTTACTATGAGTGTGGCTAACCGGAGTTTCAACCAAGCCGGGTGAAAAGGACGCAGGCATACAAGCTACGAATCTATCGATGGAATATGATAGTTCGACTAACGCAAAGAGGTTTAGAACCAACCTATAAAATTAAGTTGATGTATCCAACCATACTTCGTAAGTAAATTTTATGTTTTATGCTTGCCACATAATGATTGAAGTGCACATGAATGCTACGCATCATGCACAATAAACGCACGATTTGCCGAGCATAGCGTCCTACCTTGCTTCGCCACCGCGCTGACCGGGATGTTTCATACTCCGATTCAACTCCCCGGTTTGAGCTCGCTGCGCAACCTCCGGTTCACTCCACGGCGCCTTTTCTTGCTTAGAAACCCTTCACACCGCCTCACGATCGGAGCACTGGTTTGGACCCGTTGCCCTCGACTTCGCTTCCGAATATACGTACTCAAACCGCCAATGCACATAATTAACACAAACCTGTGCGGTCTTCTGCCGACGGTAGAGCATGATATACTTGCTAAGCGATATCGATCAAGAGGGGTTGGTGGTAGGCTGTGTTTGAGTTTAATAAGGAATAGACTCGGCCTGGGCACCATGGGATAGAAACGACGTGGAAGAGAGCTGCTTTTTCACAGGAGACGCACGGAGATAACGATATGTACTGTCTCGACATCACGGAGATGAATATAGCGCCGGTAGAGGGGGCATTTTGGAATAAGCTAGGTGTGTGTGAACCGGAACAGCGTTTTTATCTTTTGGGGTAAGGGATATGCATCGTCATGTGTAGTAAAGAATTAAATAACTCGAAAAGACTGTAATGACTCCAGACTTGAACGGTGAGTTGAGCTATGGTGAACGAGAGGGGCTTGATTGGATTGGCTTCACGTGATACAGATTGAGTCCGAAAATGTTTGCATTCTACGACCACCGCTTCTTCGGGTTAATCGTCAAGGAGTCCAGCTGAATCATGCCGAGTTAACTATCTGGTTGCCCCTAATAAGATAGGATATCTCTAGGCCGACTGTTTCTATTTGTCTGGGGTATTTGATCCTTGCATTTTGTTTCTTCACATATCGGACTACAGAAACCAACAACGGTATATCCAAACATTTTTGGACAAACAAAACCAACAATTCAGACA
Organism: Ceratorhiza oryzae-sativae; assembly: GCA_030998015.1. NCBI lineage: Eukaryota > Fungi > Basidiomycota > Agaricomycetes > Cantharellales > Ceratobasidiaceae > Ceratorhiza > Ceratorhiza oryzae-sativae. The sequence goes on from JARWMV010000028.1 coordinate 133,924, forward strand.
CGTCGACCATTGCTGATTCCAACGATCCAAGGGACTCGATCTCTGATATACCTATTTCTTGCCGACCCTCCTTTGTTACCTCGACGGTCAACTCGTTCGGAAGACTCACTGATTGCCAAAACGGAACAATGGGCTCCGGCCATCCCTCTATCTCCTTCAGCTGTGTTAGATTAACCCACGAGGCATGGCTACGGAGTATTCGTACTTGCGAAAATGAACAAAAGCTGCGTTCTACCTGGAATTTAACTTTCCCAAAATATTACATGATATCTTTGTACAGCTATCTTGCGCCGAGGAAAACTTGCAACATTCTCCCGATAGCCGTGAAGTTCCGGTCTAAATCATGTCCATAATTTTTGGCCACCTGCCTCTGACTGTGGGGGCTCCATACGCCGATGGTAGTATTAACTTAACCACAAGAGGTCATAGCTTAGGCGAGTCAGTTCTTCCCACGTTGGCTTTCCGGAGCCTGCTTGCTCGTCTTGATTGCCACCCGGCGGTAGAGTCATCAGGTTTCGGTTCGCCACGCTTGAAACTAGATCGAAGCGATCGAAGTCTGTGACTACACTGCTTGCTTCAGCTATACCCAAACGGCAATATCTCTAGCCCGCGATGTTTGTCTCGTGTCTCGCTTAATGTGGACATCGCCTCAACGGGGATAGTTAAACCATCAGCTCTGAAGGGCTGCTAGGCGAATTCGCCAGATCGGCGGGGTGGGAGGGTTCAGCGATGGATGGCGGATCGCCGGGTGTACAGCGCCACTGAGACGTTTCCGGCAAGCCACGTTCTTTGCGGGCCTGAGCTCATCCAGCGTGTGCTGGTTGGCGACGGAGGCAGCGTGCACCCCCTTGGGCCATTTTTGTTGGCCACCTCTTCACAGCTCATGCGATGGCATTCGCCAAGTGCTACACTGAGGTTCTCTTTTAAAACCGAGCAGGTAAAACGCTTGCTTTACTTCACGATTTGAGTGTAGTTGACATGGCTCAACATATCAACGTTTGGCAGAACTGGTGAGTTGATAAACGTCACCTTGCGCGAGCGGGCATTCCCTAACCAACTTATACAGGTACAGGCAGCAATCTATGCCACCTGCACTCCAGTGGTCGGACACAGCGTCGGCACAGAATGGGCAGTCGGTATGGATATCCGAGGCAACGAGTATGTGTATGCGTCTAAATCATTGTGCACCGAACTTAATTGTATTGCAGCGAACAATCGGTTGATTGCTAGGGGTATGTCTACTTCTAAAGAGACAGCTCAGAATGAGTGCGCACGACAGCTGCTCCTCCATTTTAGGGTGCCACACTAGTCCTCCAGCTTTGGCCAGCTTTCAATCATTCTCTACCCATTTGGGCCCCCGGAATTGAAGCTAAACGACCCGGACTGCGTCCCAATACCAGCGTAATGCTTCATTTACGAGTGGGCGTTTCGGCCCTTTCAAAACACTTTTCATGCCCCCTTCAAGTTTCCCCAAGCTTACCAAGGCATCAACCCTTTAATCACCTCCACCATCCTCGCAGCATCGTTCACCACCCATACATCACTTCAGTTTTCTGTCCACATTCGGGATTCGCCACAATCTTCGATTCGTTTATTTCACTAAGTATATCTTTGTTTCGCCATCATTATTGCTATCACGGTGTTGCTATATCTCATTCGAATAAACCATCTACTTCCATGCATACATACCGCAAAGCGGGGCGATCGATTAACCCTATGCGTCAGAAGTCCTATTTTTTTTTTTTCCTTTTCTCCATCTGGCTGTTAGCCAGTTCTGAGCCGGGCGGACATGCTCACAGTAAGCACCAGGCAGCACTTCGAGCGCCAACGCATAGAGTGACCTGAAAATTCGTAAGCTGATCAACACGGAGTGTTTCGCTGTGAAATGACGTGAGACCCGCAATGAAGGCTGGATGCGTGGGTTGATCAAGGTCGTCTAGCATTGCCACTGGCGCTTGGTCGATGTGAATTGGAGCCGAGATGGCGACAATAGGCACAAGTATGATCGACAGGGGCTGTGACTCAGCCCCAGCCCCGATCCAGCGAAGAGGTGAGTATCGCGCACAGCAATGCATTTCGAGTTCCTGTTTCCTGTCTAATTCCACATGCAATAAATATATGAACAACAATACATATACAATTCGTATGACCTTGCCCGGCGACAGCACTTACGCCCAAACGCTACAGATTACAAATATCGCTAGTCGACCAAGCGACCTCTCCCTTTCCCCTTGCCTCGGCACCCCCTTTACCACGCTCCATCTTTTCTAGACTCGCACTTGAGCCAGGGCGGCTCAAGTGCGGGGCGTCGGGCACAAGTGTCGTCTCGGTATGTACACGCACTCCGAGCTCGAATGTATCCGTTTCGGCACGTTTACGGATGGTACCACTGGTAACGGCCGTAGAGGGCCGGGGCCGGGTGCTGATGAACGACATGGACTCTTCGTGCACCCCTAAGTGTAGGGGAAAAGAAAGAAAGAAAGTGTAGAGAAGCCCAAGAAAAATGTATATCGCGACCAATAAAAAAAAAGCCAAAGGATCCCCGGTTGAAAGCGACAAATCAAATGATTAGGTAGAAAGCGGTTGAAAAAGCAATGGCCGAAACCCCGAAAGAAGAGGTATCGAAGCAGATCAAAGCGCGTAGCCAACGGGGGGTGATTGTGGTCCGTCGCGAGATACGTGGGGTTGTTCGATATCAAACATAACACGAGTGAGGGGTGATCGAGATGTGGAGAGTTCGTTACGTTCGGGTACGACCGCGAGTTTCCCATCAAATCCGGTTTTCGCGGTATATGGGGAATAGTTCGTGGATTCCGAAGATGACAAAGTAGGCGGGTGATCAGTAATCACGATGTGCTCGAGAACCGGTGGGGGAATTCGTATACTTTGAGTTGCCAGAACCAAATGCTGCGCCATGATCATTGTAACCTGTTAATTTTCGGGGGTAAAGTGCAAAAAGGACCGGAGGAGCGTGGTCGGGTTGTGGAGGAACCCAGTCAAGTTGAAGAAATTCGGTGTCAAGCCGGAGGGTATTCGCCAAGCACACGGAAGAAAGAGGTGCAAGTCAGCAGAGTATCTTTCCATTTGCTGAATGAGGGAGGACCTGGTGGGGTCCAACCCATTTTGAGAAGGCACGAAGGTACTCACAGCTACACTCAAGAATGCCCCTAGTTTCTCAACATATCTGACATGGCTTACTCCAAGCAACACAATAATATTAACCACTACGGATCGGGCAGTTAGCCGATCCCAGATCGCCAGATTGTCGCCCGAAGCACTCACGGGTGGTGCCGAATGCGTATATCTGATAGAATTCATCAGCACACGTACAAAAACGGGCCAAACGGGGTAATTGAATGGAAAAGTCTAAGCTTGCGGAGAAACATCCTTATAAGGTTGGTTGCGGGTCACCGAACGGCGCACAGGCGGTGGTTTGGAAAAAGGGCGGGTGCGGAACGGAATATTCAGCCAGCAAAGGAACATAGCTCACCATGCCATGCTGCATCACCTTTTTCGTGAATTTGGACATGACAGAGCCCGCACTACGGTCGATAAGGTAATATGTCGCTATCCCGCAAGCAATAATATCAAAACCTACGCAACAACACATTAGGATACATTTCCAACTGGCTCAAGGTGAAATTCCCACCTGCCATAGCGCCGTAGTAAAGCGGAGCACTGTTGAATTCAACCCCAGGGGTTTGCTTCGCTATACAACTAAGGGTTCAACGTCATCAGCATCAGTCCTACAGCCTAGGGACTATCACCCACGACCCATCCTGGACATAGGCTAAAAAACGGAGGGCTGTATAAGCCAGAGCCGAGCAAAACCGATGGATAACTTACGTGACCGTTTATAGACGTTCCCGATGATCATTATCGGAAGGCTGGCCATACACAGCACAGAGAGGACGACTAGTACAAAGCGTGACTTTCTTGAGATTGCCCATGTGCGCATAAAAATCAAGCCCTGAGAGGCTAGACCCGCGAACACTGGGAGCCAAGGTTGGATAGTGTTACGATGGATTCAGACTGATGCACGTACTTTTGGTGATTGGTGGGGCCAGGCGAAATTTACGGCAGGACTCCATGTCGAAACTGGTGGAATAAAAACCTACGGCATTCAGGACCAACGAAACGATGGAGATACTGTAAAAAAGAGTTCAGCCTCCAAACGAACAGCCGGGCAGAAATAATACCCACTATCGAACCGCAATGAACAACATACAAACAACGGATACCCTGCCTTGCTCATATTGTCTCTTGTAGAGCTACAAGCGATCCGTCATACATCATAGGTCGAAGTAAATGGACTAGATACGCACCTTGATTTCGCCTGGTATGGTCTGTAGGTAGCTGGAAGACGGTCAGCATCTGGAGGTTCAATCTTGGCTGAGGACGGCGTACTCGAAGGCTGCGATGGAGAGGGTGCTGCCAAAAGGAATCGGTGATCAACTGGAATCTGGCATGCACAACACATAGAAGTGGCTCACGCGACGCGTAGGTTGCTGGTCAGGGCGTCACCAACATTGCTCGGCTGTGTCTGGGTCGCCGACATCTCCAGCAAGGGGGCACCGAGTTGGTTCTTCCTTGGCTGTCGCCGTCAACAGGGAACAAATGAAAAGCGTCGACCAGCACTCGAGCAGCCGCGGAGCTGCATGAGACGGGTCGTGGACGGGTGGCTCGATCGGTTGCCAGCGCAGCCGCCCAGGAAATATATAGTCTGTACCCTGTCAAGGTTAGTCTCCCCCGCCTGGGGGTCGAAGTCGAGAAGCCTTGAAGCGGGGTCCCGTGCCCACCGGGGGCACACGGCTCGGTCGCTCCTCGGCCCTGGATACCCGTTAAGGAGTCGCGACTTGAAATACGCTGGGTAACTCTCTTGACATATGTCCGGGACTTGCTATACTCGTAGGCCTGTCACTACGCGCCCAACAGCTGCGGCGGCGGCGACCGGCTGAAACGTTTTCGTGGCGTCGGACTAAGGTTGCAGGGGCGGAGACGACACAGGACCGCATGATCTGCATCGATATTCAGGGGCGTACTAGTTACCCTAACCTCCCAGAAGCGGATGGGTGAGTATTTACCCGACGCTTGTTCATCATTTGTCATCTTCCACAATCAGCCTTCCATGGGTGCCGCCCAATATGGCCCGGTTGGTACCGAGGAGCACACAATAATACGTTGTAACTCACAGCGAGTGATACATAACAAGAGCTGGAATTGGCGTAGGTATCTACAAAACTCCTACCTGCAAGGATAGCTCAGCACCCTTTGGGAGAATACACTATTCCACCCACTCACACGAGCTTCCCAAAAGTCAAGGGTATGATCGGTTCGTCAAAACATTGCACGGTAAATGGTTCTGGCAGCAGATTTATAGCTGGAAAACGGCTTTGAGAAATTCATGGATCGTTTGCCAGTACCCTGGCTGCACACAAGTGTCGTCTTGGGACCGAACATTCCACAGAGCCAATTTGAGCAAGTAGTTAGCGGTTGGTTGTCGTCAAGGCCAGTGAGCCATCGTAGGAGTGCGGGTTGAATCGTGACGAGAGGGATTTAGCGTAGGCCAAGCAAGATCAATATATCAATGAACCAGAAGCATGTAATCAGTGAGACGACAAGTGACATCACAACCCGCCTGCTACTTACTATGATGGCCGTTGGGTAGTTTTTTGAAGACCAAATGCCGCTTGTTTGTATCTGCAGGAGCCTTGTCGCTTTCGTTGACACCTTTGTTCTTAGACTCCTCCGATCCCTTTAAAATATCGTACAGGCCTTGCATCTGCACTGGGGGTACCACCTCGTCCACTGACCCGCTCAAGAGTAAAACAGGAACGCTAGCTGGTAGACTTCGCGCGGCGCTTGCGCTATCCCAGATCTGGTGGCACAAAAATGCGAGCGGGGCGGCAATGGGTAGGACTGTCGGAATAAGTGATGGCAACGTCATGAAGGTGTTTTCAACTATCAGGGCAGAGACCTTGATTAGGAATTCAGGAGAATGAGTATGAACCTGGGCTGGCAGAAGAACATCCATACCGCAGCCGAGTTTCGACTAGCCAAGAAAAATGCTACTGCTCCTCCAATTGACTGGCCATACAGCACCTATATACAAAAGTCTGTTAGATGGATACATAAAACAAGAATGCCACTACGCACGATACGGGTGTCTCGGAGAATCGGGTGTTCCAGAATGTAATCGAACGCTTTCTATTGGGATGTGAGCGAACAAACCCAAAGTCGGCAGAGTGTGTACCTGGGCGTCGATCTTCAGGCCCTTTTCTGACGGCTGTCCCTCACTCAATCCATAGCTGCGTGCAACGTGGGTTAATCTAGATCCTTCAGAAGCTCGGGGCCACACATACCCCCGATACGAAAGCATCAGAACATTGCACCTGAACCTATCGTAGAACACCTTTGCGAGGGGTATCCTGTGTCCAACGTTGCCTGCGTTGGCATGAAGAAAAAGGACGGTCGGTCGAGACCGAGCAAACTACAACTGTGTTAGAATAGCACTTTTAGGGTTGATATTATGCTGACGTGTGCATCATCTGTTCGGGGATCTACCTCTCCATCTTCCAGGCATCCATCGGAACTGGGAAGCGTCTGTCGTTGCAAGAGCAGATAAGCACGAATCTTGACGTTGTCGGAGGTGGTGAACGTGAGATCGGTATAAGGAATGCCGTGTTGGGCGGGAGTTGCGACGTCTATAAACACCGTTTGTTGTCAAACATTGATCCAGGACGGCGATATGAATCCGGCTTACTCGTCCGCGATCCCTCGGGTACGTTGGCCGGATATATCAATGAGTTTTGGCCATAATAGAGAAGTCCAGCTCCTATTACGTGTAAATTAATGAGTGATTATATTTAGTGCCAATAGCAAACATCACCGAACCCAATGTCGTCGCACCGACAGCAACAGACGCAGATGTCTGTGGCAATCAAAATCCAGCGAATGGAGGGATAACAGTTAGACCAGCGTACCTTGGCAAACCATTGTACTGATTCAAACATATCAAAACTCGTTCTGATGGTGGACTGCGAGAGTGTATCAAGAATTCACTGAATGGTGAACGTGGTTGCTGGAAGACAACAAGTGATGCGAATTTGCAACACAGAAGCATGTCACAGCCACATGTGTACTCGATCAAAGGCTTCCTATTGGCTTGGGGTCAGAATCGCGTCGGAAGCCATTCGAGAGCGAGTGACGCATATATGAAACAAACAGTTGCAAAAAATAGCAAGCAAAATTTTATTACATTGCGAACTTGCGCAAGTGACTAAATATATCACTGAAATATATATCGAGCATATATGGTGAAGCAAGTAGCAATCGCTTATCCCGGCTTGAACAGCCCCTCCATCAGTGGACGCAGGCCCAACGGATTGCGGTCAGGACTCGAGCGTCATTGGAAGCACCAGGGTGCGATGCAATGTACTTGCGTTTGTGGCAAGCGGTTTGTTGGATGAAACGATGGAGACATGATGGCCAATGCCATCTAGTCGTGCGGGACGCGGAAGAAGACCAAGAGTTGCTTGGCGCACTCATTCTCAGCAATGTCCTTAGTTGGGCAGTGAGCGCGAGCAACAACCCGATCGTTCACTGAAAGTATGTTCAAGTTCGGTTAACGAAACAAAACCTAGATATGAGTGATAGAGACTTACTGGTAACTTCTACCAGCCAGGCGTTTTGACCTTTGTGAGGTACAATTGCTCCACTCCACTGAAGGTGAGGAGCAAGATTGCTGCCTATACCTAGGTTTGAGGTGTGTTGGTTGAATAAATTACCTCGAAAAGAATGGTATTAAAGCTACTAACCAGCGGTCGTACGTTGTCTTATGGTGAGCCATTGGTGAGTATAAGTGACTGTTAAACTGAGTAGTTGGTTGACTTACTCGCTGTCGGTTGCTCGCTCTTAAAGAGACGATAGGCAGTGTGAACCCCCTTGGACGTTGCCTCCGTCGCTCCGGCACTAGGGAGTGGCAAGTATAACACTGAGCGCCATTGTGGTTGAGATACTCATAGTATTATTGCCTCGTCCATATTGCAGCCGTTAGGCGACCGTTCAGAACGCCGACCCGGAAAGCTTCAACAGCCGATGAGGGGTCCCTGTAGCACATAGCTTCAGCGAGTATCTAGATCGCGCTCTAAAGTTCCTGATGTCCAGAAGCAAACAATCAGTGCGAAACCCCTGCCGAAGTTTAATTGTGCGGTCATGAGCCCGTCTGCTAACGCCGGTTCCATCGCACGGTCCGAGAGAGGCTGCGCGGCGAGAAGCCTGAAAAATCGGGAGGATCCTGGAACGCATCGTGGAATGGAGTAATCTAATCGGAGTGTAACTCGTCTGGTGGCAAATGTAGCTCGTACAGTCCCCACTCCAAGTCTTTTAGTAGGCGAAGATTCATGAGCCCCATCCCACAGGATCAAATCGGGATTAAGTGCGAGCTTCTTGCTGTATAGCACAAGAGTCAGAGTCCTTTTGGCATCCGAGGGGATCTGTATGCGTTTCCAGAAATTCACACCCAGCGTTATGGAAAATAGGGCACTGCTTTTCGACATCAGGCTGCATTTGTTCGTTTTCGTCCCACTAAAAAGTTGCCACCCAGAATTATTAGGATGCGACCACATGCAGAGTGCATAGGGATCCATGGCTGTGGGACGAAGGGGGGTAAGCGTGTGCAATTGGCTTAGCGTGCTTGAAACGCGTTTCCAGAAAAAAGGAGGCTCACGTGATACAATGATTACATGACGTTCTCGCTAAGCGCTGAAGAGGGTAGATTGTAGACAGACTACCGTGTCGGAATTGAGGGGCCAAAGTGATGGGGAAGGGGGAACGACTGGATTGCGCGTAAGGCGCCAGGTGGTATATGTGTACAATCTCGAATTTACAACATAGATTTTATTTGACTTTTACACTGGAGTATACAACCTCAGGATTCACGCAAGAACGTGCCCGTTGAGATGTTTTGGCATATAAAGCCGTGCTGTTTCTTTACGGAAAGCTTCATAGCTAAATTCAGCGTCCGCGGTCTTGCAGTATTGCTCTCTTTGTCCCCCTCATGAGAGGCACAGGCGCAGCTTATGTACTCAGCAAAAAGCTAAAACCCCGACTAGCACCCAGCTGTCGAAGTAGGCTTTTTAGTGCCTACTAGGTCTTGGGTGGGCCCGTGCTGCCTGTGATCTAGCGGACGCTAAAAGGTTTAGCTGGACGTGTGGAGCTGCTTCGTGCTGGCTAGACTTTCGACTTTTGGCTGAGTATACTCAAAATACTAGAGTAGTTGCCGTAGGTCCAAAAGGTGAATAAAATTTAAGGAGTATAGAGCGAAACGGATATTAGCGCACCCAGTGCTATACTGTATTGTGATAGCCATAAGTGGAATGAATAAACAGAATATGGTTAAACTATGGACTGGTGGATTAGGAATTAATCGGGGGGGCTGTCTGAGACTCCTTAGTTGCTTTCGATCTCACAAATGGCCCGCCAAGATAGTTCATTTGGTACATTGAATGATCGAGTTCGACTGTCTTCCCTGAGTCCATCACTATCATTATATCAACCTCGCGAGCGCCCTTGATGACACGCAATCAAATTTGCATGTCTTTTTCGGGTGGGTTTATTGCCGGTTAAGGCTCGGAGTTTGAAGTCAGCCCTCTTCGTATGCTGAGGCCTTGTAAAACGGCAGGGTGGTGCGGGGCTAGCGTGTCGAACTTCGGACAGGAACAAACAACTGATGCGCGAGGTGGTTGGTGTACGGCCCCAAATAGGAATGATGAGTCAGCACACCTTGCCAACATGGCGCGGGGCGGAACGGTCCAAGGCCGAATCACAGATTTCAAACAATGATGGGTGGTCTCTTCGGGCGCATGTTGAGTGCCAGGGGTGCTGAGCCAGGGCGACCGACCAGGTGCAAGCGGGATGAAGCGCTCGGTACTTTTATCTAAATTTGCGGGTGGTGAGCATTTGCCCATGCTGCACCGGGACCCCCAAGAGCATACCATCGTATTACAACTTAGCCATCCCGTGGTATTTTACGACTCAACGCACCACCCGTTGAGCAGGCTATTCTACTGGAGACTAAACCGAAAAAGGGAGGCCGATCGCTCACGTAAGTGCAATGCGCTCTGGGATATTGCGACTTGAACCTGGCTGCCAGCAGCGATGAGCGTTCCTCCAGTATACAAAAACCGAGCTGCGTCACCCCCCCCCCCTTCATCCCGTGAAATCCGCGACGACCTCCACCTTCCTTTTCTACGATGATCCACAACGATGTTCCCTTAGAAGCGCCTGCAGTTCATCTCAAGTCCGACCACCCTGTCTCTGGTAAAGATATTCTGCAGAACGTGCTCTGCGTTCCGGTTACAGAATGTAGCACTCAAGCCTGGGAAGACAAATACGCCTGTGATTGGGACGTGCTTACTGCGTCGTCTGCTTCCAATATCTCAATCAGGTGGGTTGTCTATTCTGCCTATTGTTTCTAACCGCCCAGTTGACACACCCATCCATTAACCAGATCGGAGGATAACACTGTCGATGGCAGCACTAATGAATTTATTGCACTTGGATGCCTGTTTGGTATGTACTGTTGCCGCCACACTACACTATTATTCCCCTAACCTCAGATCCACAGACGCGCTTGCTATTGGAGATGCGGATACCACATCGGATGATGACAAGCCAGAATCCGTGAGTGCTCAACCGTGGTTTAAGCCAGGCCTGACCAAACAGACATAGCCCCGCTCCAGAGGTTTTCATTTCTCGTCTGGTAAGCCAACAACACCTCATTGTTCAAGGCGCTAATGTCCCTCCAGAAAATGACTATGGTCTAGGGGATATGTACCCTCACCTTAATCCTTTCCTAGAAAACGAGTCTTGCTTCACGGATGCAACTGTTGTCCGTTCTCAACATTGCACGAAAAGTGGAACCTTCCTAAATCACCATTCGGCACCAGCTGGAACAGCATTCGGTCTTGGCTATTCGGAGTACGACTACTTGGACTCATACCCAGAGCGGTCTAGCAACACCCACGACCCAAGCCTTGGTAGCTTGGATGTTGAGATATTTCCTCGTTCCGATGATGCGTACGACGGAGGCGATCCAGGAATGACTGCTCCCCATGGCCATCCCCTACCGGCCGCTCCTTCCCAATCCTCCGATCAGTCATCGTCCTCTGTCCTGCCACAATCTCAGGCCACACCCTTTTCTCGTGTCCCAGAGTCTGGGGCGCTTTCTAGCAGTCTTACCCCCCTTCTTGGTCTTGGTCTTGATCTTGACCAGCTGAATGCCATCCTTCACCAACAATTTCCTGAGCAATTGCCCTCCGGGTCTCACTACCCCCCTAATGCCAGGTACGCGCGTACACGCTCGGATTATAAGCAGAGCGTTGCGCAAGCAAAGAAGTTGAGGAGCCCGCAACAGAACTCCAGCCGCACCATTCCCAAGAGGAATGAGGCCCTAGCAAAACCTAAGCGGGCATCCCGTGGGGACAAGAGTCACCTCAAGTGCTCCTGGACCCCGTGCGTCTATCAAGCGCCGAAGAAATATGCTTTGGAGGTAAGCTGGGTTCGTTGTTTAGTGTTCACGCTATTGATGTTTTTGTAAAATAGTATCACGAAAATATCCATACGGGAAGGAAGCGTAAGATTATTAATTAGGTTCTCTTGGCTGTACACTTACTTTGCCTTAGCCTATATATGTCCATTCGATCAGTGCAACAAAGCGTTCCCTGCAAAAACTAATATGATGCGACATTTCAAGAAGCACAAAGCTGGAAACTACCAGGACTTTATTCTAGCTAATCCGCATTTATTTGAGTCTACGCCCAATACCACGGCGGACATTACTTTTTAGTCGGGCTTCTTCCACCCCTTCACCTGGTTGTGTACACAAACACTGTATCTATGTATCTCCATAATACATATATCGCTACTCCATAAGCACGTCAGAGGGACCATATCATTAACCGTTGGAGTAGGGGGTGATCGTGTACGCTCAATCATGCAATCTCATCGCTTTGCACCACCTCGTATGCCTGTCTGCACCAATTTGTGTTGCGATGATTGCGATCTCGGAGTTCAGGCTTGATTGTGTGCGAGTAGCGCCCACGATTGAGGTATCCCGCCCATAAGACTGGATTTGTTATCGAGGGTTCGATCAGGTATCAGTATTCACGAGGATGATCGAAGAATATCATCCCTTTGAATCCCACAACCGATTCAGGGGGGGAGGTCCAGACAGGAATCATCGGCTTTTACATACTCCAGTATCATCGTGACTTCGTGATTAGGGTATGGGAACTAACCAGGACCCCGTAAAACTGCCGCCCAGTTTGGGCTGTTTAACGCCTCAGAATGCCATTATTCATTTTTATATCTTTGCATCGTGGTTATTTATGATGCCAACGCAAAAATGTCGGGTTGAAAACCTGGGTTTAAGGGGTCATGGTTAGTTCCCGCACTCCATTCGTGACCTATTCTCCAGTCTTTCACGATTTTGTTGTGCATTGCAATGGGCCAAACGAATTTACGAACGCCAATATTGTATATCGACCTATGCATAAAACGAAAAATATGATACGAAAAATCAGGGCGAGATTTTTAGTTATCAACAAGAAATTAACAAATCTCTGCAATTGGTCAAGGTGGCACATGAAGCTCGGATGAACCCTTACGTGACCACGTGACCGATGAGCATTGCCCACCTGGCAAGCGCTAACCTCTGAAACTCACCCGCAACCTGTTTCGCCGACGACATGAGCATGCCCAACCTTGAAAACGGGAGCTTTAAAACCCTAGTGACTGATATGGCCCCTCGTCGCGCAATAATTGCCTATAATGGCGAGGCGGACGATGAGCCTTCTCAAGCTGCGTCGAACTCTCAACCTTCACCAAGGTAAGTTGCAAAATCGCTCCTCTTTTGGCCTAGATTCAACCTATATCATCTAATCCAGTCAACCGAACATCAGAGCCGAAGACGAGAGCGTTGAAGCATTTTATCGCCTCTGCGCCATGTTTGGCATGTATCTCCGTCGTCTTTCTGATTTGTCGACCTCATTCGGCTATATATAGATGCGCTGACATTTGGAGACCATATGTCCAATCCGCATTACCCGAAACTAGGATCGGTGAGCACATCAATAGAATTGGCCTTGGTAACCTAGTTTGACCGAGGCGTGAATAGCCTTGCTCTAAAGGCTTTGATCTCCCTGGCGAGGGTTAGTCGATGCCATGTATGCATTTCTTAACCTGCTAAAATCGAGCCGCCAGATACAATTGATCTCGGAATTCCTGACCGCACCTACGAAGACCTCAATGAGACCCTGGCAGTCCGGTTAGTGCGGCACTTAGTTAGTCCGCACTTCATTTCAGTACTTTCTAACCAAACAACCAGCGAGAATTGGACCAATACAGACGGCTTTGAGAAAACCCCCCCATTGCCTGAAATATACTCCTGCAACAGCGTTCCAATGGACAGCGACTCAGCCCCCTACAACGAAATCCCACATCTTCCTGATTCAGACTCTGAGCAAACTCAGGAACCTCGAACTGATCCCCTCGTCAGACGTGATGGTTATTCGCCTACTTCAATCCCAAGTTCACCCTCGGCATCGAACATACTCTCGCCGCTTGTATTACCTCCGGGCATTCATCTTGACGGGCCGAATGGTACTCGTGATTTTCATTCTTGGCCCGCCGACCAAATTGGGCTGTCTCTGCTCGAAAAAACAACGGAGGGTGATGTGAACCGACCCACATCACAGGCCCAACGCACCAGCAGGCCTAAATATCCACGCATTCGTAAGCCAGGCGCAAAGGGCAAAACCCAACAGAGTGCCAGAAACGGATCAGGGAGAGCTGCCCATCCCCTTTCTCCAGTCGAAGGGACTTCTTCAAGGCCTAAGCGCGCAGCTATTGGCGAGACCAACCACCGTATATGTCACATCTGTGGACATTTCGCTCGACGCCCTAGTGCATTGGATGTATGTGTAGAAATCCGCATATTCAAGGATGTTATTGACAAACGTGTTTACAGGTCCATTTTAGGCGCAAAGACCATTTGAATATGCAGCGTAGGCATCTTTGCTATCCTTCTGAAGTACCTGGACTCATTGTTTTATTCAGCGTATAGCTGCCCCCATCATCCATGCGAATACAAAAGTTCCACAGAGGATAACCTAAAGCGCCACTTCGCTACTCATCAAGTGGGCGAATACTAAGCCGGTCAAGCGATGGGCGATTTCTACCATTCAAGTCGTTTATGACCTCGCTTCTGAATCATTCTTCTAAATTCGGCTTTTGTTTTGCACAAAGGTCCTTCTGGTTCAATTCCCACCCGAGTTGGCGGTGGAGCGTTTTCTCTCTTTTGGTATATATTCAGCATGACATAGATACGTAATAACACCCTAGTATTTTGGATATACAATAACCCGGTCGGAAAGGGACGACTGAGTGAGGGCAGTTTTATTCTTTTTTATCAACCTAACACACTGTGCCAAGTCCACTTATGGTAGACACACTAAAGTATATATTTCGCGAGAAAAAATGCGACATGAAAAGAGAGCTAATTTTATCAATTAATGGTTGCGAAAAATACCCTGGCTGTTTGCTAGCTTTGTGAACCGGCTATTAGGCTGTTCCAAGAGATCATGTGGGGCTCCAGTTTCAACGATTTGCCCGTTATCCAGGACGATGATCAAGTCAAAGTCAACGATGGTTGCTGAACATGGCGTCGTAAGTTTGATTGACGAGTTGAAGGATTGCATACACCCACCAATCCTATGGGCAACAGCCAGTACTGTGCAGTCCCTTAGCTCCTCCTGTATAATCTCTCTTACTTTCTCGTCCGTTTTTAGATCCATGCTATTGGATTTTAAAAGAAAAAGAAAAAGAGTTAAATGTCGGTGTATACACATGCCATCATTTCCTCACCTCGAGCTAGCTTCGTCGAGTACCACGATCTTCCGTTTCCTCAGAAGCACGCGGGCCATACACAGGAGCTGACGCTATCAAACTATATTTAGCTGGATTTGTTGTGAATAGCAGAAAACAACATACTTCGCCTCGAGAGAATGACGTTGAATCCTCGAGAACGGTATCCAATTTCTGATCCAGTCCGGCCACTGCTTTTTTCATCCCAACTCGTTCAAGGGCGTGCCAAATCTGATCATCTGAGCACGTCTATTTCAGTTTTTGGGATAAGTAAATGCCAGAGTATAGCGTAAATCATGCACGAACCTCTTCAACGTTAAGGTTTTCCTAGAATAAGCCATGTAAAAAATCCATACATCCGACCCATCCTCAAGCACTTACCCTGATGGTGGAATGCCACAAGAACGGCTCTTGTGGTACAATACTGAATGCGCATGAGTGACAGTTCTGAGTAAGTGGTCAAACAAAGGATACCTCAGCGATGACCGAAGCACCTCGAGTGGTAGCTCGTTTACGTCAATGCCATCCAGTAACAGCTTTCCAGTCACCAAACTCGAGTCGACAGTTCGGAAGAGTGCGTTGATGGTACTCGTCTTCCCTGACCCGGTGCGACCGCATATACCGACTCTGAGGCCGCCTTTGATCTTGAAGGACATGTTTTGTAGCGCAGGAGGGTTATCCTCACTTCGAAGGATTCGGGTCAGTTCGTCAAATGATGATACAGGAGTTTCTTACCTATAGCGCATAGAATAGTGGTCGAAGACTATACTGCCATGCACGGGCCATACCTGTTTGGTAGTATCTATGCGCAAGTGCCCCCGATCCGGTTCAGGGCCGAGAGTTGCAATCTCATATACTCGTTCGACCGCTACCGCGCCATTCTCGGCTTCTGCCCAGCTCTGGCAAACTAGTCAGAACAAGCATTCGCATTGAAATGTATACCTACCATAAGCATATATGACAAGAGTTGGGATATACGTGTCATGTTTGTCAATGCAATCCCAAGGCTATGGAATTTGAACGAATCAGATGAATTCGCCGGAAGAAGGAAATTGACATACAACCCAGCGGAGGTTGTAGATCTCAAGCCGACCGCGAGACAAGATATTCCAACCGCAATGAAAAGCGTTGCAAGAGTAAGTGAAGTTCGTCTGGATCGAAATATTAGTATCGTGTTCAAGACTGTAAGCGTTGGCCATGACGTACAAGAAACGCATCCCTGCAAACCGATAATGAAACGGTCCTTGGCTAGCGTTGAGGTATTTGTCGTTCCGGTCCCCAAAATGCTTTTGCACGCCATACGCACTAGCCCAAACCCGTTTTCTTGTATTCATACATTGAGTCCATATTACTTACCGAATGGTCTCAAGCCCAGCTATTGTTGTTCCGAAAGTAGTGTAAAGTGGACTCTTACTCGCAGACTCAAGTTGCTGGAATTGAGTGGACGTCGCCTAGCCGGTAAAATCAGTCTGCTAGTAAATAGTTCGGGGTTACTGGGGCCTACGAGGTAAAATTTTAACAAACTCCAGTAAAATCCCACAAAAATGGGTGCACTAATGGCAAGCCATGGGGTCTGACGTTTGGAAGTCAATCGAATGGAGCTTTGGCTAGGTCCTATACGTACTGCTATATAGACCAGTAGCTGCAAGCGATACAGTTATAAATGTGTTTCTATGATAGCAAAGGACGTTAAATGAATTCACCATTGAACCGACTATAGAAATGTCATCAGCCCATTATTGCAGGCCGAGCAACGATCAAACTTACCGACACTTGAACCCTGCGTAAAAAGGTTGACAAATGCCATTGGAAAAGTCATTATCACCGCCTATAGTATGAGCGTCGTCAGTTTCTGAAGTCGGCCTCAATCCTACAACTTGCATTCATGTCCTGTAAAAAGGTCAGCGTTCAGTCACAAAGTCAAGATAGGTTACATACCTGGCTAAATCTATTAATGATACGTCCAGCAGGGGTCTTGTGCAGGTACCCGGGAGGGGCTTTCATAACGGCCTAGACGAAAATGAATACAGTTGAAGTCCTCGACTTACACCATGTCCCACCTTGAGCTCTTGTTTATGCATCGATGTACTAGCCTCGATGGACGTCACCCTGCACCAATACCAGACTGCCAAGAAGGTAAGGATTGTATATGCAAACGAGAACGCAACATATCCTCCAATCCAAGCGTTGGTGTTTCCTTGACTTTCTGACCATTCTTTGGCATACCCCTGTTTCAACGGTTATATGTCAGTCAAACCTACAATGCCCGAGCGAGTACCTACGCTTTGACCGAGCCCAACGGCAGTCCAAGACAAACAGAAAACCATGGACATAATGACACGATGATTGCCTGCGTGATGTGCCCAGAAGAGATATGGGTGCCAGCCTTTCGAGTTATACGAATTCTGCGCTTCCTCGTTGGCGTCGTTGGTGTTGATATCCTCTTCGTCACGTTCAATTAAGTCCTCTTTGATTAAAGTCTCGGTCGTAGGAATGACACTAGTAGCCTCAGAAGCTGCAGGTGTATGGGGGGATTTGATGAGATGCGCGAGATCGAAACCAGATGTGCGAAGTTCTTCGACGGTACCCTCAGATGCTATCCTGCCCTCCTTCATTGCTACCACGATATCTGCATCAGACAGATGGTTAACTAAAATGGATTGTCAGATTCTGCTGTGGTTTCAAGGTAGCATATACGCACTATTGTGGGTAATGACAAACACGGTTTTGCCTCGCAGAAACCCAGATTGGCCAAGAAGTGATTTGAAAACTGGATCCACGGTCAGATATATGGTCTATGAAGAGCGTATGGGAAACGGTATACTCGCCATGAACTTCCGTTTCGGCATCCAGAGCGCTATTGCAGAGTCTCTCTAAGCTCAAATGCTTGAATGTCCGTCAAAAGGCTTACCTGAAAGGATCATCCAAAAGCAAAACTGGCGTGTCCGCATATACAGCCCTCGCCAGCGCCTTCGTTACCGAGCTGTCAGCTTGCCATCATCCAATATTCATTGCTCTACTTACCACTCTCTGCCTTTGGCCCCCGCTCAGCGTCACACCTTTGTCTCCGAGTATAGTCGCATCTCCTTTTGGCAGTCTCCCAATATCAGTTACCAGCCCGCAAGCACCCATGACTGCATTGTATCGAGTAGCATCGAACGCAGAACCGAGAAGCACATTGTCTCGAATGGTGCCCGGAAAGATGAACGCATCTTGAGAAGCGTATGCGATGTGCAAGTCGTGATCAGCAGTACCGATAGTGCCGTCGACGAGGCTCAATTCGCCGAGCATCGATGCCATAAGCGAGCTTTTTCCCTATCATCTCTTGCACATTGGATCGAGCAATTTAAATTGGGCGATCGAAACTCACCGAAGCCACAGGTCCGACACACATGTAAAGTAAACCGGGCCGAAGCGTAAAGGTAATGTCATGCAAGATTGGCTGGGCGGACTTGTCCCAAGCGAGCGATGCATGGTCCAGACGAATCAAGTCGGCCGATTTTTCATTGCCGACCTTTTCTTCCATGAGTGGCAAGGGCTGCTTTTCATCCATCATGAGGAACTTGTTGATTCGTTGAAGTGAGGTATATGCAGCGAACAAGTAGGGGAAAGATTGGGCCACTGTCACTTCGTCAGGCCAAAGCACAAACACTGCCAATTTATCAGAGAACTTACAGAAATCTGTGACAAAGGTTAGTATAAGGGGTGAAAATACATCAGCCTAGCTTACTCAACGGCACCGTCAGAATCTGAACTGTTGTCAAAATGGTAAAAATTGAAACAGTGTCGAATGTCCCGATTGTCGGGTTTTTCGCGACCAACCCAGCGTAGGTGCCCAATACCGCCAATGCGGAGAGGGACCCAGCAGCATTGGAAATGACAACCGCCATGGTCAAAAATGTGCTGCACACATCACTCAGCGTTGGTTTTTGGTAAACGCGCAACTGACGATTACTTACAAGAAAGAGGCAGCCCCTTTCATCTCTTCCTCTCGGTATCTTGCAACCTTCTCCTCTAGCTTCGTCTCGTATGCAGATATTTTGATAGGCATTAAGTTAGAAATAACGGAGGACTTCAAACAAAAAAAAAACATGAGTGACCTTTTGCAATGTGCATATGAAACACGTACAATGAGCTTGATCCTTCGATCTGTAGCTGCCAACCATGAAGCCTGACGTTTACCCATCGCTTTCCCAGCGAGCGTCGCGGAGAGAATCGTGAGAATTATAACGGCGAGAGGCATGAAAGCAGCCCATTTAGCCTGGGAGTATAGCAAGACCAACCCTAGGGCGATAGAGAGGAACGAAGCCCAGATCTCATGGAAAAATTCAACGCCCTCAGAGATGCGCTCCACGTCGACAGACCTACAATCGCTTTAGTAGGCCTCCGGGTCATCATTTTTGGGTGCTCACATGTATGTGCTCGCTGTGCCAGCGCCAATCGTACGACTCTCATGAGCGGCTAGTCGCAAGGACTTATTATAAATAGTCCCGACGATGCCACCACGATACTGGACCACCATAGCATACACCTGACAAATAGCCATGCCATAAAGCGAAGTTAAGGTAAAGACAGGACATACCTTCTCCCAATACAACGCAGTAGACAGAGTTATCACCGCATACACGCACACAAATCCTCCAACTAGAGCCCACCCTTCCTGAGCCGGTCGACTCTTATCCTGAACGAACATCAGAATGTCTTGGACTAAAAGGGGTTGTGCAAATGTGGCTAGTGCTAGCGCCAACCGGGGAGGAATTGGACCGAGCACCAAGCCGGCGCATGACTTGAAGGTTGCACGAAGCAAGCTGCTAGTGACGAGAAGTGTTTTTTTTGCTCAATAGACGACCCAGAACAACCTTGCGTATACTCACTTCGAGTCCTTCAGTGCGGCTTCGAGAGGCTCCCGGGAAGTGCTGGCTTTATACTGCTCAGGTATATCTCCAAGGTCTTCGAGACCAAACTTCACCCGACGGCCGCGCCAAAGTAGGGGAAGCAGCCGGACGAAAGCTGAGCGTGTCCACACAGACGACCCTGAGTCCTTCGAGTACGACTGTGGCAAAATACTCAGGTTAGTGGCGCAACACCAGCCCAAACATACTGTTTACTGACCCTATATTCCAACCTGTACAACCTTCGCTTTTCGATCGCTTCGACGATCAACATGAACAAATAGATTGCCGTAGACAGCGCGCGTACACCAAAATATCCTCTCGCTCCACCTGTGGACTGTCTCTGCATACCGATAGCTGAATATGTCCGCAAGATAGCAGCCCCAAACAGGCCTTTGAGTAAGCCATAGCTCATGATGAGTGTGCTTGGACAAGGATTACGAAAATGCTCTAGCCATACGAGTGGAATCAGAAAGACCTGGGGTCGTGCAGTGAGGTTTAATGCCCTATATTGAGTATAAAAATATACGCACTGACGAGACGAGGGACAACGCGCCAGATACGATAGTAATCCGAGGAAGTTGATAGCTATGATGAACAACCAATAGACCAACTATCGCAGCCGCGGTAGCGACGACGAGTCCACTCGAGAATAGCTTCGTGCCAAGATGAAGATACGAAGGGCGACTTAAGATCGACGTTCTACGTAAAAGGTACACTATACGTGCCAAGGCCAAGGCGGTAAAGATGACATCCGGCGTGATGGATAGAATTCTAACAAGGCGAAGGTATCAAGTCTGTCACCAACGCAGGCGTTTGCCAAACGGATACTCACGAGTGTTCAAAATACACAGTAAAATCCAACGACCGACATGCAGCCCCTGGCCCGAATGCGTCGTCGTTTGAGCAAGGATTCATGGTCCTACCAACAAGGGGCGCCAAGACACACCAGGTGCGAGGACGGGTCGTTTATGTGGTGCGAAATCCCTAGGGCTTAGCTTCGATGCACAGTCGGCACAGCTGCTGCCTGCCGTAACGTCTGCGGAAACGTGCATGACTACTGACTCGAGCGAGAGTAGACCACGCGGACTTGCGCAGTTGACACCCCAGAAGGCTAAACAGCCGATGGAACGAGAGTTTGTGGGTAATAAGAAGATGCGGAGCAGCCCGAGATGGCCGAGAGGACTTGACAAACTCCGATAAGAGTTCGAAGACGCGTGTTTGGCTTACGCATACTTTGTATCATAATGTCTGTGGTATATTGCTCACACCAATTGCCCCTCAATATTATCTCAGCTGTTTTGAGGGCGCTATGAGGAAATGCTCGAAATAACCACCCGCTGAATTTGAGAGGACACGGCTTGCCATCAAGAGGATTGGGCGCTTAACCAAGAAAGGGCAGATGTTAGTCATACGGCTTCACTCAATGATAGATCCCTATTGTACCTGTGAGCATAAGATGCTGAGCCGGCTGCTCAACCGGCCATTATCGGCATCATACACTCCTAGATCGAGTCTTGCCCAGGAAACAATCGAGCACTGAAGTAAGCCAATCCGACTGTGAAATCGCGAATTCGATTAAGTGCAGCCAGCAATGTCTCCTAGCGGAGACGGGATATCCAAGTACACAGAACCATGATGATGACGACTACGACGCGTTCATCCATATAAAAGACTCAGGTGGCTGTGTAGACTTCATGCACAAACAGTGTGCCAGCGGCGCACTTCTTTCGAGCCTCACATTCAGAATAGTTCCATAAATCCGCAAAGTCCAATAATATTAAATGCGAGTCCTTAGCATAAAATGATAGTGGGGGGGGGGGGTAGGAGACAAGTGACCAACGTGCCGTAGTGTCGCACGAATACAAATGCGCAAAGAAAGACTCTTAAAACGATTGGCCTGAAACATCAAAAGCAAAAGCATTTCGGATGAAATCATCAAAACCAAGAGTCTAGTATTTCGCACCAATGTGGAGGGCAACAGCACTCATGGCCGGAACAGTCACCTTGAACGATCCGTTTGCGACGACGACCCTACAACAACAAACGTTAGCCCAATATCAAAACTACTCAGATTCAAACGCACTTGGTGCCCGTGCATGAGCTGCCAGACTTCTGGCCTGTAATCACATCACAGTAGGTGAAGTTGGGCAGCGACGTCTTGAACGTTTGGGTCCAGGCATTGCCACTGTTGTTAATGGCAACAAAGCCAGCCTTGCCACGGCCAAACGCGATCTGCTGGTTGGATCCTTGAACCCAGTTATTGAGATCCTGGCCGTTAACCTTGTTGAAAAATTTGATCATTCCAGCAATTGCGGTCCAACGGTGCTGGCAGAGCCTGTTGAATTACTTGAGCTGCTATTCGCATCCCTAAACAAAACGTGTAAAGCCTTACCAATCGCCGGAACGAGCATTGCCATTGCACGATCCCCAAGCTAAAATTGCGCCAAGTTAGTATCAAAACAATATCTGTGCACCGGTTGGTACATACCACCGTTAGGAGCGCCACCATCGTTATAGCCGTGGAAGTCAAAGCTGGACAAAATGGTAGGGGTGCCGTAAGGATAAGACCTGTCGGGAAGTCGCGTGAGACAAGTGAAGCGACCAGATCAAGAATATGCATACAGCATGAACACGTGAGCAAGCGTATAAATGCCATTGTTGTTGCCGCCCTGGTCTTGGTAGCGGAGATGCTCTCCACCTCGCTCTTGGTCATGGTTGACCTATCACAAGGCTTCAGCCAAGCATATACATGCGATATATTAAAGCAACGTACAACGAAGACGTTAGCCTTGTCGGAAGGCAGCCAACCTAGTTGAGGAGACAAAACGATTGAGTATCGACACAAACATATAATGTGCAAACGTACCCCTGTTTTCGATACCCCGAAGCGAAGCTATCCCATTCTTGGTGAAGGCAGCCTTGAGCGCGATTGGATAGCGGAATCTGCGGGGCGAGATTATGACACGATTGTGCACAAATTTAATAAACTTACTCTTGAACATCACCCATATCAGTGTACTGGCCACCGATTGAGCCGCTCGTATCAACGATTTCCTGAGTGATGTAATCCGGGGAACGAGAAAACCTTCCAACAATGGCACGAAGCTCAGATGCAGCAATATCTGTATTGACACATCAGCTTGGGTGGAAGTTGATGGGTATACAATCCACGAACGTTTTGCGGCGTCCAACCGGAGTCCAGACACTCCCAGCGAAAGCAAATCGTTGACATGGGCAGCAAGTTTATCCTGAACGTAAGAAGAACCGGTATTTAAGCTGTAATTGGATTAGTAACTAGCCGGCCAAGGAAATAAGAATAACTAACTCGGCCAAATTGGCCAATTCACAGGTCTGGAAGTTCCAGGGATCATTCCAGTTGGCTAAGAAAACTCAGCCAAAGAACAAGGTCGATGACCAAAAGCACTTACTGATGTCGTCACCAGGCGTACCTTAGTATCGATACTGTTGAGTAAAACCTGGCTAACGATGTAAAGACAACATACCGCAATGATGGAAATCCTAAATGAGACCGTCAATGACAAAACCACAACTCCGAACTAACCCACTTACGTTATAAGAATACATCGGGTACTTGTAGTGCGTAAACTCTGTCAAATATTCAGCTGCTGAGCTACATAGTCGGGATAGTAACCTACGTGTTCCAGCCGTTCCAGTGCCTGTGAAATAGTTGCTAAACATATGTTATGACTAGACAGAGCATATGGCTTACCGGAATCAACTCCAGCCATGTGATTCAGGAGAGTGTCTGGTGTAGGCCATCCGTGTGAGCAAAACGACGCTGAAGGGAAATTTGCAACTCACCGGCTATAATCTTGACCCCAACCTTGTTGCAACGCCCAATCATCTCGGCATAGTCTTGGCGAGATCCACGCTTGGACTGGATTTGGTAACTAACAGCCTGGTAGTCGACCCACCACTGGTCACCGGACAAGTGCTCCTGAGCCGGGTTGACCTGCGCAAAGCCGACACCACCAGGACCGAGCGATTTTTCACATTCGTCGGCAATACTCTTCCAGTTCCATCCAAACATTTGCACAACGACCTCTGAAGGATGGTTAGCTGCCTCTCAAGTCGATGAAAAATACAGTTTTTGCTCACTGTTAGTTGTCTTTGGCGAACGTCGGTTCATTCGACGGTGTCCATTCGATTGGGTGCAGTTGCCTGCATTAGCCGAGACGGCAAGCAGGGCGAGTGAAGCGAGCGTGGTTCGAGTCAACATTCTGTGAAGAGTGGGCAAGTAAAAGAATGGGAAAGTAGAACGAGACAAGAAGAGAGTCGTGTTGAGGGAACAGGCTGGCCCTTTTGCGTTGCTTTAAGTCGTGGATTGACGGTTTCAGGGTTGCCCCTGATTTTGTGGCTTCCTTTGATTCCAGGGAGCAACCGAGACTCGATCCGTAACTCTAAATAGCGGATGCGTTCAACCTTGGATGATTGCTAGGACATTATGGGTCCACAGCGGGTCATATGCGCAATCGGCCAGGCAAGTTGATGGTTAAATCTTGTGCTCACACCTGCCGAACCAAGCGGGAATTACAGCGGAAATATGCCGCTCTTTCAAAGGGCTCGGCAATTCGGGTTTGGGAATGTAGGGTCATGTTTACGCACCATTGAATAAAATCGACCCATCCAGGTCCCACCAGTTGTTCGACGCACGGGGACGGCGATGTTGAATGCGTCCAGTACGTATCTCTCTATCTGAACTAACTTCGTAGGAGATCGCGATGGTGCCCACCGGGATCGGTAGCACACGGCAGTCACGTAAATTTAGTGCGAGTCGAAACACCTAAAGCGGAACAAAGCGGGGTTCGTTTCGACAAAACAAAAATAGCACCAGACGTGTCAGTTGGAACAGTCGATTACAGTGGCTCTGCTTCGAAACGTGCCCCGTGAGCCGTATCCCTTATTGTCTTCAAAGAAGACACTCGGGTGCGGCGAGAAGAGGGACATATCTCATGTACGACAATTCTCTGACATTTGACCACCTCTTCCACATCTACTGGAGGTTTCATACTTTGTACACTGCCCAGGCGAACATTTTTCAAACGTATTGTTCAGTTTTGGTAGCGCAGAAAGCCTCGGCAGTAGATACACCAGGACCCTTTTCGTGCCGCAGCCCAACTTGGTTTGTCCAGTCAGTTCACGTGAACCGATCCCCCCAAGAGTTCTGGCGCTTCTCGCTTCCCTCCTAGTCGCTCTGATATTTATTTTAGTTTGTGGTTTTATTTCCTCGTGAACGTGCTCTGTCCTTAGCAGGCCGGTTGGTTGTTTGTTGGCCTCAAAATATGTATGCCACAAAAAGAGTCAGTCAGTTCACGTGACAACACGCGGTGACATGCAAATACGGCCTGATTGCCCGAGCACAAACCTCCTTGGCTCTTTCTCGACTGCCACCACCACCTATGTCGGACCCCCTAGCAGAACTCCCGAGCGGCGAAAAACCCAGCCGTCTGCTCAAGGACGGCGAAACAGTTGAAATGGGTTCGAAAACTCGGTAAGAAGCGGCTATTTATTGGTCAGTGTTGTTCAGCCTCTAAACCTTGGCATAGCTCGTCAAAGTATACAGTCAAGAGAACCGCAGACCACTATTATTGCTCGTGTATGCCGTAATGCTATTCTCGATCCGCAACAACGTCACTAATGGTAGATATCCCATTTCTCAGGTCCCGCGTGGCGCAACCAAGTGAGTGTACTTGCCGTATGTTGCACCCGGGTTGACTCATCGGGCTCAATTACAGAGTCGCGTCAAAGTCGAGGCCCGCACTTGCAAACACCTAAAGGAACTACTGGGGAAGCATACGAGCTGGCACGCACTTCCACTACCGTTGCCAAACCAACCGATAAAGCAGCGAACTCGAAGGACAAACCATCGACGTTATCAAAGCCTCAACCGCGCACCACTAGATCGAGGAAGCGCAAGGCGTCGGAGGGCGATCAAGAAGAAGAAGAAAAGGACAAGCCGGCGAGCTCCTTGAACGGCGATAAAGGGGCAAACCCTGCCCAGCAAGAGATTCAAGCTCCAATAGACGATGAGCTAGCGAAGATCAACGGCGTCAAACCCAAAACGTACCTGAAGGATGGCGAGGAGCAGGAGGCCAAGAGTCAGACAAGGTATGTTGCCAATTACCAACACTCGGCCATATCTGAATTCTTAATTCGGCCACAGCTCCTCGGTATACAAAATCAAGCGTACCTGGGATCACTACTATTGCACTTGTCCAGCCTGGCGCAATCAAAGTCGTTCCCCCACCAATGCTCGCACATGCAAACACCTCAAGGCCTTGCTCGGAGAAGCATACGAGGAGGCTCGCCTCAAGCTCAAGAATCCATATGGTGATACTCCCTCTTCGTCTTCAAATGATAAAGAGGCTCGAGCATCCAAGCGGCAGAAGAAGGATAATGGGGAGAATAGCGGAGGTGTCAGCGGAGCAAAGGTCGAACCCAAGTTGCTGCTTGCGGTGAAGTGGGATTTGACAACGGGCTCAGATCCCACAGGCTGGTGGATGAGTGAAAAGTTAGATGGTGTTCGGTAAGCGATTCAGTTCTGCTCGGCCTCTAATGCACGAATTAGATGTGCCATTACGTTTAGGGTTTATTACGATGGCAAAACAATGTGGAGCGTTTGGGCAACGCATTTACACCTCCTAAAGAATTCATCGAACGTAGGTCTTGACAAAATCCCAAGAGTCTCATTAGTCTCAAATTAGTTTAACAGGGCTCCCAAACGATATAACCTTGGATGGAGAGGTGAGAAGCCTCGTTGACTACACCTTGAACTCACTCATGCCGCCGTTGCCCAGCTTTTCGGAGGGCGGGGTAAATTCCAAGACACGGTCTCTGTAGTCAAAACTATCAATTCTCCTCACTGGCAGAAAATCACATTTCAGGTTTGTTATAGCCCCACCCCAATGGCGTCCTACTCAACACCCTGTCATGCAGGTTTTCGATGTCCCTTCACGTGGTTCAGAGCCTTTCAAGGACCGCATCGCTTACCTGAAGAAAACTCTAGCGAATATCCCGCAGGTCAACGTGATAGAACATACTATGTGTCGATCTCACGAGCATTTACTCGAGACACTGAAGGATGTCGAGCGTCAGGGAGGAGAGGGTGTGATGATGCGTCAGCCCGGGAGTCCCTATGAAGGCAAACGATCTTCGACGCTGCTAAAAGTCAAGGTGTGCTACCTTTATTGTCTTCTCTGAAGAGCCTTATCGAAACAACACATACTGTATTTCAGACGTTTTACGATGCTGAGGCCAAGGTAATTGGCTACGAACCTGGAAAGGGCAAACACAAGGGCTCAACCGGCGCACTGAAGTGCGTCATGGCATCAGGAAAGGTTGGCGGATATGTCAGTTCTGAGCGCACCAACAGGGCTAACACTGCTATCAGAAATTCAGCGTTGGTACTGGACTGAGTGACAAACAACGCCGCAGCCCACCCAAAATTGGGGAAATAATTACATACCGATTCCAGGAGTTGACTCGTGATGGCATCCCAAGGCAAGTCTCAATTCTGCAAACCATCATTCAAGTCCATTAACTTGAATATTACAGGTTCCCAAGCTTCGTTGGAATTTGCATTGACAAGGACAACCCCACCGACGCTCCAGTACCCAACCACAAGATACCTGGGAATAAAAGTGATGATTAGCTCGTAAAGGGGGAGTTGACACAATACCATACGCAGCGGTTGTTGCACTTGTGCACGAGCACTGTATCCAACTTGCTTGGCATTGTTTAATATTATATCGCTATCATTCCTCAACCCACACTCTCCTGATAGCACAATTGGGTGACGCCTGCCAAGCTGATCCACTTGGAAATGTGAGTATATGCGCAAACCCACATAACAATTCTAAATCTATCATACAAGACATCCATGCCAGAGTATATCCCTGTGCCATGTCAATGTTAAACCCAGCTAGTGGCTGATATTTTATATCTACGTTTTATCTCCACGTGAGAGAATTGGGTCGCGGAGCGAGTCGCTGGTTGTCCGACCTGGCCCTATACTTTGAGTATCCATGTCCACATATTTATGTTTGAGGCACAACCTTGGGCTCCCGCTCACCCCTTGGTACATTTAACATGCCACGAGCTCTACTAGGCACTGCCTTTATTACAATTGACCTCACTTGTTTGCTCGGCCATAGCACCCTGTATCAAAACTTGTCCTTTTCTCCTACCTCCATACAATGTCAAGCCTTCAGGCTTCCTTCCATATTCAATAATGCAAAGCTATGACATGCCTGGTGCCCCTTCATCGGGCAAAATTTCCTAATGCTGCTCGCCCGAAGTGATATGACGAATCCTATCATAGTGATGG
Organism: Ceratorhiza oryzae-sativae; assembly: GCA_030998015.1. NCBI lineage: Eukaryota > Fungi > Basidiomycota > Agaricomycetes > Cantharellales > Ceratobasidiaceae > Ceratorhiza > Ceratorhiza oryzae-sativae. Next base: position 162,091 of record JARWMV010000028.1, read on the forward strand.
CTACTAAATCCATGTCCCATCGAACCTACAGCTGTCACAAAATTCTGGCTTCTTGCAACGTAAAGCATTGAGAAGCGGGTGATTGCTCAAAGGCGCATACAATGACCTCCCCCTGGCACTCACTGCTTTGTTTATGCTTACTGCAACTTACAGGGCTAGCTTAATGAGCCTTCTATTCTCGTCATGACGCGATCCTTGATCTTTGATTGCGCCATTGCCCTGGCGAGGAAAAACTTCAGTCCAGCCCATAGACCTACTAGAAGTACCTCAACGACACCAGGCTGCGGGGTCACATCCGCTGTTTGAAAAGGCGTTAATCAGAGCCGAGTGCATCCCCGTGCAAAGAACGCAGCCGAGTTCCAGTTACTAATTGCTGCTTTGATCGATATGATCAAAACGCGGCTTCATGGCTTGTTTGGTATCGCCACATCCTCAAGCACGGCAAAACTTGGGTAGTAAATCTTTGCCAGATCCAGGTTTGAAGTCGCCAACGCTGGTAAGCAACACCATAGTCACACTTTATAGTTTAAGGCATTTTTGTTTTATCCATTTCCTCCAGGGGAAAATGTACGATGAAGACTTCAAGCTCAGCGTCGGCAAACTGCTGAAAATCCCCCGAACACCAGCAGTTAGTTGCAGAGCAGATGCTCACTCAGGGCTCATCAACAAGTACCAAGCGAAATTATATCGTATCGCACGGTGCTGTTCATGCTCAATTCCACTTCAGAAATCCCGCACATGCACCGATCTTGCCTGTTGGAATTGGGCCCCTCGCACTGACCCTGCCTCGTCTGATTACCATTCCCTCACACAACACAATGACTGCGAGTCCAAGACGGTTGGAGTGCGTACAAAAAGATAGTCCGAGGGTGGAGATAAGATGGTCACTGGTTGGAAGATTTGTATGTATCTATGGTACCCCGCTCTTTGCAACCACAATTGACCGGATCAAGGTACGGGAAGCTCCCGCAATTAAATGGCATAGGTTAACGTTCAAGCTATAGTCAGTTTGAGCATCGACCTTAGTTGGCGAGCGAAAGTTTAAAGCACGCTCATACGTGTAAAGTGAATATATGCTAACATGGTTGTGAGGGTTGTAGACTCGAGCTGTCGAAGACGAGGCGAGAGGCAATATCGAGGCTTAGGAGAAAGCGGGTGACTTGCCAAGTGCTCGTGTTCGAGAGCAATGTAGATGTATTAGATTACATGTGAGTCTTTTATATACATGAGACACCATAAGGGGTCGCTTTCTAAGTTATCTAGGGACAGAGTCCGTGTGATAGTTAAGAGGGAAGGAGCGCGTGGCTATGCCATTCGTGTGAGCATGGCCACGCCTCGCGATTGTCTTGGACATTGCTGTGGACACTGACATGCTAACCCTACAAATTGCCTACAAGTCGCATAACCGATCGTTCTATTCACGTTATGTGTGGTTCATGAGTGTTTGTATGGGGTATATATTTACATCAAGTCAAAGACGTAGTGTATGCTCCACCTAATTCATTGTTCAATGTATCAGTTACCGGGAATCTGGGCTCATACGATTTCGTTGCCTGGGAGCTTCGTTCGCAGATTACATATTGTTGCGGGAATCCCTGACCGGTCGCTACGAACACCTTTTTGATATCGTCGCTTCTAGAAGCCTCGGATAATAATTAGTGTTATCATCGGATTAGTGAACCGTTTTTCTTCAAACTCCATCTTTCTAGCCTCTTCCTATGCTTCTGAGAGACACGAGCATATATAGACTAGTTCAACCCCAGGCTCGATGGGATTTGGTCAACGACGAAGGCTGAATCGTTTGACGGCGATTGGTGTCATTGTCACACAGAAAGGATCAACTTCAGCCGCTCGCTACGAGGGCTTAACCTAATTCAATTACACGCAGTTTCCTGGCGCAGCAGATGTTCGACCCGATTTGAATGCATGCCAGGGTCGGTTTGACTTGCGCTTTGCAAGGACCACATATCTATGGGTCAAGCAGGTTCGACCTTCATGGAATGTATAGTACCCATGACTATACGGGGGAGCTGGGCCATCACATCTTTCACCAAGCCGCCGGTTATTATTAGGATAGCCGTTTCGCTGGAGGGTGCGAAGGTCAAGTTTGTGTGTGAGGGGTCGCTTACCTTCACGTTGATTCTAATCTATTGGCAGCGAAAATGGACCTGAGTGATAGCCTTTCCAGCCTGACGGGAATATCATATTTTACCATATTTTACCACGACTCCCTTGACTACAAGCGCCCAGTAGCTTCCTAGTGTAAAATAACTAGATATCCTATCCGAATCGAAAATATGCGGCTCGTGCCACACTTGGTGTGAGGTCGATGCTGTCGTAGGTGTTCAATTAAATGCATAGCCGGTTGCACTCGTTCGCCCGGGTATTAGCGAGCGTCTCCCTTGTACCTCGGATAACTTGACATTCAATATCCTGAGGGTAGCATCATCGATGCGTTATTCCGAACTACCAGTGCTGAGATTATACACAGCCGTTTGTTGATCGGCGACAAACATCAACGAACTATCACTGCACGGCCTGTGTTCTTCATTAAAGCCAGAGAGGGTGCCTTGCCCCATCTGGGCCCGATTGAACATACCGAAGATAGCGGGGGTCCCGCACGATCGACTCTCGTTAGACATCACGTCAGGGCAAGTGTAGTTTCTCGTTGGTTTGTCTGACAGGATTCCCGGCAGCGACGATTCTCGAAGAAAACCTTGGCCTAGAAGAGGCACGACCCCGGACTCTCCGAGTGAAGCCTCAATACATATTTACTGAATGGACGCTTACCTTCAGTACCATGCGGAAGATCGAATATAGAAAGTACTCGAGTGAGTGAGTATGAAAGAAGGGATTGCAGGTCTTGAAAGTCAGTTGGATACTCTTCTCGAAGACGGCGTCGCTTTCTCGAGAAGAGATCTGTTATGTCCGTTCACCCACAATATGCTCGCTGAGCGAGTCCAAACAGGCGCAACTGCCCGGCATGCCTCACGTATTGTTGCATAAGCAATAATAGTCATCCTTGACGATGCGAGTTCAACGTTTGAATGCACTTTGTTCTTTTGACGTGGGCCTGACCACTTTCGGCAAGAGCCAGCGACAGATCAGAGGCATGTTGTGGGGTAAGACCTGAAGGAACAGGCTAATCTGGCCATTGCTCTCGAAACTGATGCGTTTCTTCACTATTCTTAGACAGAACCACGAGACAACTTTCTGAATAGAGACTATTATTAACTTTTGAGGCATTTCCAAGACCGAGTCAGCCTCGTGTCTCGTTGGCTCACCCAGCAAGGCCTTTTGCCAAAACGGGGAAAAGTCGAGGAATGCGCACGGCCTAGCCTCGTATTCCTTTATCACACGTGCTAGACAATCAGAACCCTGGCATGAGTTCCGTCGGTTCCGGCCGAGGTGTCGCGACTTGGTGAATTACATAATTAGATAAAAAGTGATCAACGCGGTTCAACACGGTACGCGTCAATCATTTCAAATTACGTCAAGCGAAGTTTCAGTACGTCAACAAAGCAGGGCATTCCGTAGGCCCTTCCCCCAGCCCGAGCACGCCTAAGGGTTCTGCCGACAGAATGAAGAATGATGACGAGACACGAGCGTTCTTTTGGAACACGTTGGTGTGTGTCTGTTTTTCTGTCTCGCTTAAATAGATACCAGAATCGCGCCCGAAATTTAATGGTGCTTCGCCTTCGATTAGACGCGCTCCCACCGATGGAGAGAGAGACAGATGTCAACGCGACAGGAGAGTTCGTATCTGGGCTCGTTCGGATACTCAACGCGTGGACACTGCCTTTCCATCACACCGCTCTGCCTCTTGGTTCAGTTCCAAGGCGTAAGCGCTGAAAGTTCAGCCTAAGGCAAGTGGCGTATCCGGGAGATCAGACCTCAACTCGTGGATCACGGAGATATTGAGCGTGATTACGGGGATCGATATCGATATTAAAGACACAACGGCGAGATTTCTTCCTTGTAGGGCTCTTGTCTTCCCGCATACCCTGACCTACGGTTCGCGAATCTGAGCGCTCACGGGCCCAAAAACCGCCGTACGTGCACGAGGCTGACCTCGTGGTGAGCGGGATTCCGGATATCTCGTACGCATAAATGTTATTGTATATATCAAATATATTGTCCTCATGCTCGATCAGGGCAGTCCGTCATGAGCTGACAGCCATTCTTGACAGCCCAATCGGGTCCGAGTACAGCCCATAGAGTTTGCTAGACAACGGTGTGAACGCTAGCTTTATATTCAAATCTAAATATGTCGAATGGTACCCAATAGAAAACATCAGGATTGCACAAGGGGTGCACCATACTCGTCCGACCGAACAGGCACCGCCCAGTATCTTGCCTGAACAGCATTCCTGGTTCCTCGCGCTCCCCCAAGACTTAATCCACGCCGTCCAAAGTTCGGATGTGTTGGACAGGCCCCCTGATACTAACCTTTATCAACGCTTTTTGGTTGTTGTCAGGACTAAAGTGCTTCCAGTTGTTTTTTTCTGAATAGGCAAAGCCTGAATCTTGATCCTCCGCCTCGACGCTCACACGAGCTCGCGGAGACGCATTGCCGCAGGTCGGCTCGTCCGTGCCGTTCGTTCTGTTATTTCGTCCCGATAACTCTGCTCCCCACCCCGGCGACCTCCGAGCAGTCTAGACTTTTTGTTCAGCCCAAGACCACGCAAGGACAACGTTCCTGATAAAATCATAGATACAAACGCTCCCATCGCTGCCACTTACGCGAATCCATGTCTGCATCGTGAAAAAAAAAAAGAACCAACGGAACAACAAAAGCTCGTACCTGTCGCGCGCATTCCCTTGTCAACACCGGAGATACCGAATGTGGCGAGACATCCGCCTCGGACATCCGTGATCAACGTTGCCAAGGCCTTGAACAGGGCCTCTTCCGCTTCTGAGATTAAATGAGCAGGACCCCGGACCCCGCGGAAGCGCCCAAAAAAGGACGCACGGACTGCGGTGCGGATGCACAGATCATTCGCACGTGATCGTTCCCTCCAGGCCTATTTGTGGAGCCTATACAGTCTGATTTTATTTTAGCAATGGAAGCAACGTATCACACGATTCTTTTGAATCGTTCGGTTTGGGGGTGTCCTGTTGGGTGGAGTTAATGGACTACGTGTCTGGACGGCACGGCAGCTTCGTCTGGCAGCTAGAGCCTGTGAATAGAGTTTATGTGTGATCTTCGCGAGACCCCCTGTGCACCCCAGAGCCAAAGCACTTGGCAAACACCTAGCAACGCGCATCGAGTTCGCGTAGCAACTCTATCTCACCGGCAAGCCCGAACGAAGTGTTGCATAACTAATTAAAAATCGTGCGCATATTGGGGGGTTCCTAGAGCTATCCTTGGGGTAAATCGGTGAAAAAAGAAGTACCTATCCCGGCGGACACTCAACCCGGAGGACAGCGGAGTTTAGCGGAACGGTCGCGTTTCACAACAAAAATACCAATCGTCTCGGGCGACGAGCAACTCTTGGTTGGTGGATCACACGAGTAGATAGGTCATGGCATGATGGCATTACAGGGGGTAAACGGGTACGAGTCACAACGTTCAAACAACACCTAAAAGTTCAAGCGATGCACACAATGAATGGGTGTGCAACCTACAATCACAACACGTCACAGAGCCCCTGAAGAAAACAACACAGGAATGAAACATTGTCCAAGAAAAAGTTTTTCGTCCAAAAGAAATATCCGAGATCACACTAGGAATAGTCCTACAGGGAAGCGAGACCAAGTAGAGCACCAACGATGGCCCAACCCATGCCGCTACGAACGGACACCGCACCAGAGGTGCTAGCGTTGTTCGTGGATTGTGGCCCACTTGCACTTGAAGAAGAGGCAGTCGTAGGGCGGGGTGGCGGATTGGGAGCAGTCGCGTTCGAGCCGAGGATAGGATTCCAGTTGCCGGTCGTTGCCGAGGTCGCGTTGTTCGTCGAGCCGGTGTGGACGGTTGGTTCTGCACCGTTGTACAAGCCCGAGGCGACGCGAGTGGTGTTTGAGCCGAAAGTCCAAATGAGACCACCCATGACGTGCTTCATGAAAGTGGGATCCATCCAAGTCGCGTTGGCATGGCCCATCGAAGAGTAGAAGGAGCGGCCTGGAATACCAGCGCCATTGCCAGCGGTAGCGGAAGCACCTGCATTGTAGTCCTGGTACCACGCTACGAGGAAGAGTGAGCACGTAATGGGAACATTCGCGATAGGAAGCACTTACAAATGGGATGAGGCGTTCCTTGGGCGGGGACAACGCTGTTCTCTGTATGCGCGAAGCGGTCAGGGATGCGTGATCGCCGAATCAAGAAGCACGTCTGGGCGCTTACCCTGGTACGAGCTTGGGTCCACGCTCCAGAGGAGCTTGGCGCCGTTGACCTTGCGAGGATCCGACGTGAAGCTGTAGACCTCTTCGCCAAACGTCCAACGGTCGGGGGCCGGGTCGGTGGCGGGGTGGTCGTGCATCTCCTTGACAAACGTGGCCGTCTGGAACTTGGGGTGGTGGTCGAATGTCGCGCCAAGCGCATCCGTGTACGGCGCCCAAGGCTTGTCGAGGTACCCGGCCGAAGCGGCGTGGATGGCGACAAAGTTACCACCCTTGTTGAGGTAGTCCGCAAAGGCGGTTTGGCCGGTGGGCGAGAAGACTAGGCAGCAAAGGTGAGGATGGACACATGCTTGGCAGGAACAGGCGGCTTACTTCGGCCAGTGGTGTGGACGCACATGACCGCGTCGTACTGGGCGAGGTTGTCGGCGTTGAACTTGGTCTGGTCCTCGGTGCGTCAAAGGACACGTTCCAGGGGCCCCAGCTCTGCAGCTGGCGGATGGCCGTCGGGATGGAGTCATGGCGGAAACTGTGCGGGGTTCATCTCTGCTCGGAACAGCATAGGTTGCGCTTACCCGTCGGTGTAGGTGTAGAGCAGCACCTTGGCGAGCAGGGGGTTGGCGTATTCCGACGGGAACTCCTGGGCAACCGCCGCGAGTGCGCTGCCGAGGGTGAGCAGAACGGACGTGGACTTCATTGTCGTGTCGGGTCTGGTAAGTCGTCAGCGGTCGTAGCAGAACTGGAGCGGAGGGCTGGTGGACTCGGCAGCAAGACCGGGGTTTATGTACTCGGGCCAGGACGCGCTCGGGGATCAGGGAGAGAGGACCTCAGTGATGGGAGGGCGCGAGGCAGGCGGCTTGCGGGCTAGAAGGCCCACTCAAAGGAGCCAGCCGCTGCCATTGCCCAGAGAAACCCGGGAAAAGCACAAAAGCCCGCCCGGGACCCCGGATGCACATCCGATCTGTCGGGTTTCCTGATCGGCGACGCTGATGAACAGGGTCCAGGGATTGTGCTGGGGACTGTCCAGTGCCCGACACACTAAGCGCCAGCGACGCTGATCCCCTCGACGCCAAGTGTCCAGAAATAGCACGCGCTGGTGCTTGGCAGACTCGCCCCTGGCGCGTATATAGACCCCCCGCTGTGCACCACTCTCTCCATCGTCTACTCTCTACCCCTTCTTGCCTCGTACCCGCTCAGACACCCTCGCCACGATGCTCACTCTCTTTGTCGCGACTCTCGGCCTCGCCGCCGCTGCCAACGCCCAGTGTAGGTCGCTCATCGCCTGCTTGGGCCCCGGCTTACCGTCTTTACAGACACCGCGACATATGACCCTGGCAATCTCCCGCCGACGACCGAAAAGGACCAGATTGGCACCAACCAGTGTGGGACCAAGGCCCACCAAGACTCGCTCTGGTACGTTGTCGTGTGGCGTCGAGAAGGGTGTCGCTAACGGTGCATCAGCCAAAACGTCTATATAAATTCGGTCAACGGTGCGTCCCCGTTTGCCAATTTCCAACCTATCATTAATTTTCCATCTAGACTTTTGCGTCTGGGCGCCCCCCTACACCGACGGTCACAACTCGACTGTCGGTGCTGTCGAGCAGATCATGGTTGCTTGGTGCTTGAACGACGGGTACGGTACGCGTCTTATCCCCGACGGTACCATCAAGGTTTGTCATCGTCATGCATCGTCATCGGAGATCACGGCTCATCCCACATCAGGGTGCCCATTTCGTCCAAACCCCAGACTATGTCCAAGTCACGGGCTGGGGCGACTTTACCAAGATGAACATCCCAGCGCGCGACACTGGCGGAGAACTCGATCCTCATGGTAGGTCTTATCTCGGCTATGTCCAAGACATCTTCGCCAATCTTCCTCGTAGGCGCCGATGGTCTCGGTAACCCACACGGCGGTCTCGTCTTTGGTAATTCCTTTGGCAAATGGCAACAATACCACGAGTGGACCGTAAGTTCCTCAAATTACCACTCAGGGCTCGACTCACGCCTCGTTTAGAACTTCATGTCGGCTACCGACTTCTGTATTCGCGCGTGCCGAGACGATGGCGACCTCCCCAAAAAGCACTGCAACCACATCTACGATCTCCAAGGTTGCGACTGGAACATGCCTGCAAACTACACCCAAGGTGTATTTGAGGATTGCAAGGGCGACACTGGTCTCCCCATGGGCATCTACGGCACCTCGACGTTCCAACAAGGCCATGGCGCTACCCCATCCGCCCACCCCATCCCTCCTAGCAGCGAGTGTACCCCCTATTCGACTGTCAAGAACAGTGTCGTTACCTTTGTTGCCGGTGGTCCGACTGCATCTCCCACCCCAAGCAAGGGAACCGGCTCTGCCGCGTCGGTAGTTCCTCAGCCGACGTCGTCGTCGCATGCCAACGCTGCCTCGACTTTCTCGTTTGGACCCGCAGGTGCGGTCGGTGCCGCTGTCGCTGTGGTTGGTGCCATGATTGGTGGATTGTTTGTGCTCTAATTCGAGGCTACGGACGATGATGTATTTTGGACTCTTGATGACATTTTCTATTGGGATGTATGGCTGTTCTGATGTTGTTTGATGTTCTTGATGGTTGTCCTGTCATTTATGTACCTTCTAATGTTGACCATCTCGATGTTTTGGACCACACTTGTGCGTCGGGAGCAAGAAGAGGAGGATTGATGTAAGCTTGGTGACTAAGCCTGTGGCTGTATGCATCCAATGTTTTCGGTCCTTGGTTCACTCGGAGAGCATAGCCAAGGACCGGCTTGGTCGCATAGTCAAGGGCCCGAGTGATGCATCGGTCTGGGATTCGCCCGATGATCCTTGGTTTGACGTGAAACTCTGCGAACGATTCGGGTTGCGTGTTGCGTGTGTGTCTGTGAATGGAGTGCCAGAACGATGCCGAAGCAAGTGGGCTTGCTCAGAGGGGCTCGAGCGGAGGTTGCAAGTAGCGGTGGGGCAAGATTGAGCGTTACTATGCGTCTTGCGTGTGACATTGGGTTGTGTGGAGTGTGGGGCGGGTGGACGATGCCATATCCAACGGGCTTGTTGTCCCGACAATTAATCAACACGCTCGTCCCTCCCGAGTGCCTCGATTGAGATCATTCGGCCTGATGGTCGATTTTGAAACGGTGGATGTACCAGCCCGAAGGATGGGATGACGTCGCAAGTGTCCAGCTGACCGCATGCTACAGTCGATAAAGCCTAAACTGATCATAGTGACTAGGGCTGATGGAGGGGCACGATGCGCGTGTCCAGGTTCTAATTACATAGCGTTGGTTGGCGCGAGTGCAATCAGAAGAATTACTTGACGAATGCTCTAGTAATTAAGCTGTTGTCTGTACCAGAACTTGCTAGGCAATTCGAATATCCCCTCTGGTCCACTCGGAGAGGGACACTGTTGGAGATAGCAGAGTGACAAAGGCCAAGATATATCCAAGCAAAATTTCCCCTATGCTAGGTTCCAGCCAAGTCTGGATATCCGACCTGATCAGTTTCTGGTCCGTCATCAACCCGAAAGTCCCGCCTTGCTCAGAATGAAAGTAGGAGAGACATGACGAAGGGTAAATCTATCTGGAGGTATATTTGGCAATCTACCGTTCCTTGCATCTCGCATTAATTCCCGAGTCGGCCGACACTAGGTATGAACGGCAAATTCCCTTAAAAGTCAACCCCCATGAGCTCCATATCGACGAGTCAGCGGCTAGAGAAGTCCACCTCATCGTTCCTATTCGAGTAAGCCGGAGCCTAGACAAGGCGAATATCCCTCGCGCCAATGAACAGGTTTAGCGATCGTGGTCGTTGCGATTCGAATGTCCGTACGGGAGGCATAGCCCGCCAGCAACTGCGGGTTGGAGAAGCTGTGGTGGGGGGATGCTGGCACTCGTCTTGGACCCTTGACGGCTCCGTCACTTCAGACGGCCTCCGATGAGTGGGTTTGATGATCATCCCGACTTTCAGTACAAAGTGTCCCCGGTTGTTTGGGGATGCCTTATACTGACTTGCCGACGGCCCCGCTGACGGGATTGCCAATCTCCAGTCTCCTGTGTCCTCTGTTTGCGAGCAACCGACGACAAGCATAGTCAAGAGTTGGCTGGAAATTTGTTCGTTAACTCGATGGATTCGGGAACATCTCAATCTCCGTATACGCATATTACCGCTCACAGACATGTGAAAGCGTCTGGGAGCAAGTTTCAAAAAACACTTGGAAGGGTAGAGGTGAGTGGACGTTTGGGAGCCGGGGGCTTTATATTTACATATGAGACGGCAGGCGTGCCATCAGTGTCGAAAACACAAGTACGTCCTCAGTAGTCTGTACATTGGTTCCACTATTGACCACTTTGCACCAGAGTGGTAGGTGACCGTAAGCCATATGTCATACCTTGTGTTTGATCTGACCCGCAAGGGGTGTGTGTGCCATGTAGAAATGGCACATTTACGTTCTTTGTCCCTTGGCTGCGTGCAGAGTCTGATGTATTCTCGTTCTGGCCAAACTCACGGCGCATAATCCACCGTCCAACCTTTTTAGCGTCATTACTCGAGCCACCATCGTCACCCCGATTTCCCTATATCAGCCTCCTTAGTGCCATCTGTGCTGCTGGCGTGGTACACTCACCGCTTGTTACTGCCGCACCTCAGCCAACTCTGAGTAGCTGACCAACGGACGAGATATTAGCTCGCAAGACACATGCATTGAACGGTCGGCCACTTTCATTCGATGAAGAACCATTTCTTTTCACAAAGTACCTGAACATGGACTCTGCAAGTAGAGGCGAATGGCTTTTAGAAGTCATACAAGGTGAGGCGTGCTGCATATATCCATGTCGTCTACCACGGCTAACTCGTCGCTGTAGCCTGTCTGATCAGCTCTTGGTGGGCCTTCTCGTTCGTGTACCATATCATATCTTTTCGTCGGTTGCGCTAATCAATCTAATGTATTTCTAGACACGGGCGATGGTTCAGCGTCTGGGCACAAGGCAGCCTGGCATTGCGTTTATGTGTCGCGCTTGGCCTGAATTTCAGCGACACTAACCAACCCCTCTCTAGTCGTGCTCGCGAGCAACTGCTAATTGGCCCACTCCAATCTCATCTTGAAGTGGAGCCAAGGCGCAATATCTTCTGGCTGGTTTATGCCTTTCAACGATACCATTTAGTAGTGATACCCTCCTGTAGGTTCCATTTATTTCGCAATCTGACCCCCTTGACTGAAATAGAATGTACAGTCCCATTTGACGTTAGCGACGAAGATATTCATCAAACACTTCCGGGCGCTCCTGGAGCCTTTGAAACTGGTGTAAGTTTACATATATGCAAAAGTATATCGATATTTTGGAACCCACCCTGCCTATGATACTAGATAGACGATGGGCAAGAGTGACAATTCCTCATGTCTGAATATTTGTTCACCACTCACCGCAATAACTTGGACGACTTTGGGCTATACATAAAGTGTGAGCATTCACTTGAAGCGTTGGATCGCGTCTCACGTCATTTGATGAGTAGGTGCAATAATGTTACCTCGGGTTTGTATCATCCATATTGCAGATTATACGTATATTCACCTATTTTAGATTCATGTTCTCCAAAGCCATCAGTCTCGGGAATTGGGCAGTGATGACGACGCTCGTAGATCCGAGGAAATGAAGGTATCAGAAGCAGTGATATCCTCAATGAAGTAAGCCCATAACGCGAGCGAATAGAGCATGGAATATTTATCAACAAAAAGATCATCTGCTCTAAAAAGCCGCTTTAGCCCAATGGAACAGCCATCATCCGTTACTTTATCAAATCTATACATGGCGCATATATCTCCTCATTTGTACCTTTTTGATCCCAATTCCCTCCTACTCGATTTATGACCAGTTCCCAAGAGCAGTGATCGCATCTCACATCGCAATGGCCAATTGGAGTGATCCGGGCTGCGAGTCTGCCAACAAGTCCCTGACCGCTGCTAGATCCATCCTACGGTGCACTATGAGTCTGAAATCAACTTCTTGGAATTTTGATCATGTTGATAAACTAGCCACTGTGAGTTGAGATAGATCGGAAGCAAAAGAGATTAAATATACTGCGGCAGTTGTATTGGTGTTTAGCGGGAAAGGTTCTGGTGTTTGCATTGAAACATACACCGCATGGTCTTGCTCCTGTACTTCGAACCGATATCGGAATATTGAGGTACGAAAGATCCTCCTCACGAATTTCGCCGCTAATAGATTGGGAGATAAGGGTTTCTTCATGGCTGGGAGCAACCGTGTCCTAATTTTTCTTCGGCAACGTCATTTCCTTAACACGGAAATCGTTGAACAGCTTGGCGAGAAGGAGGCTGCTCTGCTCTCTCAGGTTGAAGGTTTGTAGAGGTATCTGCAATTAATATTTGGCTTATCTGGATATACGCTTGCAACAATATTGTAATTTTATTGGCTACCATGGTTCGACTTGATTACGAGTTAGAATGCAATAAAATTAGACGTTTGTAGTTGCGATTCAATTTCGTGTGACCTGAAAGGTTTCCAGAAATGCTCGGCAGCTGGGCGGTTGTGAAATGTATTTCGAGACGATGCACAGCCCCATAGCTGCGGTCGCCGGATGCCACAACCCAATATTGATCTTGACTACGACGACCACAATAAAATCTTAAATTATAAGGTTCTTTGGATACATTCCTTGTGGTTTAATAACTTGATTCGGCTGTTGGCTTGGCTTGCGTCATCAACTTTTTGACTGTCCTCAATCAATAACTGGAAGACTTCACCACACTGGAGTAAGCATTCTTTCCGGGTATAGACCATCTTAACTTGCGATTTTGGGACATTGAAAAACCGAATCTCATAGCGAATGGCGAGTATCAGCGATGAAACTCCAAGATCGCTTGGAAAAGCAGGGGTGAGTGATTTCTTTAATCGAGGGCAGCACGTTATGACGAATGATGACGTTGTTAGGCTTGCCAACAATGTCGAAAGCGCAAGTGAGTATGGCAGTGCCAGATCTGTCGATTGTCATCTCATAAGCTCAATATAGGATGGTGAGATATATTGTAATGGGCTCCCACGCTGTGTTCGGTCTGACCTAAAGAATGGCGGGGCTCGTTAGAAATGGTCGGTGTATTTTTTCGTTGTTGAATATGATATGCTTAACAGAAGCACCCCTTCCAGCGATGCTGGACGTCCGTGCTCGAATTGTCGCAGAACTCACAACAAAATCATCCGAGTCAATCCACACCTTAGTCATGCTGAGCCAAACTGTACATACGACAATACCAGCCAGCCGTGCGATATGGAAGTTGACGTGTCCCCCGAGAGTCTTCATAGGCTTGAAGCTCGCGTTGGCCAGTATATTTCCTATTTTATAGTGATAAGTTGCTGAATTTTTGCTGTAGAGGAACTAGAAGGGATGTTAAGGTTGAAATCACAAAGTCGTAAGTCCTAGATATGCTAAAGGTATCATAGCCTTACCCTTTGGATCAGGGAATATCTTGACCCTCGCCGCTTGTAGCCCATCCAGTTCGTACCCACACTGTTCTGGCGATCCTCTCTTTGGGAAAGATACCCAAGCGATCCCTGGTGTCTCTAGACCCTATCAACTCCCACTCTTTGTAGATGAATGGCCCACTAGCTTGCCCCCCAAACAACTCGTGCTTCACCTTGTCGATTTGTTTTTCAACTGTTGCCCAAACTCTCGCCGAGTTCTCCACCGCCCAACCTTTCTCGTTTCATTATTCGAGCCACCCTCTTCTCCTCGCTTTCCGTATGTGGGACTCATTCATTCCATATGCGCTTGTGCAGCACTTCATTCGCCATACGTCACTGTTGCGCCTCTTCCTACTTTGCTGAAGCGGCCCACTGATGACATCTTTGAGACAAAGACGCATAGGTTGGGTAACCGGGTGCTCGGATTCGATGAGGAAAATTACCTTTCATCAAAATATTTGTGCTGGGATTCTGCAAATAAGGGAGAGCGCTTGTTAGAAGTTATCCAAGGTATGTTTGTGCAGCAGTGGATATGTGAAGCCCACACACTGACAGTCTGCTTTTGCGGTACAGCCTTTTTAATCAACTCGTGGTGGGCGTTCTCGTATGTATATAGCCGAATAACCGACAGCAGAACGCTCAATGCGGTTTCTCCCCTGGCTAGATGCGGACGTTGGTTCGATGTTTGGGGGATGTCTAGTCAAGCAATGCGTCTGTCCATCGCACTTGGTCTAAACTTCAACGATACGATGCACCAATCTCTACCATATCATATACGCAGCAACTTTCTAATTGATCCTCCTCAGTCTTATCTTGAAGCTGAGCTTAGGCGTAACATTTTTTGGCTGATCTATGCTGTACATCGATTGCATTTGATCATTACGCCTCTAGGTGAGTATCCAGCTAACTCACTGCCGAGAAGAAGATTTATATTAGCCGCTTAGCTTTGGATATAAGCGATGAAGACATTACTCAGACCCTGCCTGGAACATTAGAGGCATTTGAGACTGGTGTAAGTATTGGCTGTGGTGACGCACGTTCTTTTTACATATCTCCTGTCAGGCAGACGACAGACAGGAACGGCAAACGGCGTTGTCAGCCGACTTGTTTACTACCCATGGGGACAACCTTGATGATTTTGGGTTATATATAAAAAGTTTGCTTCTTAATTCACCCAATCGATGACGCCAGGCTCATGATAATTGTAGGTGCGATTATGCTATCCCGTGTAAGTTTTTTAATTTGCGGAAAGCTTTTATCTCTCACTTGATATTGGTCAGGTTCATGTTGTACGACTACGCTATCTTGCAGAGTATGACACGGAGCAGGAAGTTCGTGATTCGGAAGAACTAGGAATTATGGAGACCGTTATTTCGTCCATGAAGTGAGGAGTATTATTGATCAAGTGAATCGAGCTCTCAACTATTGTTCAGGTCAACTACTCTCAAAGGCAGATTTAGTTTTAAGGAGCAACCATCTGCGGAAGCAATATCAAACTTATATATGACTCATACGGGGCCACACCTGTAAGTTGCAATCGAGCCATTAGGGTGTCCAATCTAACCCGCGCTTCAGGGCGACCATCGTATTCCATATGCCAATTGCCAGTTGGAGCGATCCGAGTTGCGAGTCTGCAAGCAAAGCGTTAGCAGCTGCTAGAGCTATCCTTCGATACGCGACCAGGCTTGTGTCCTCTTCTTGGGATCTTATGCGCCT
The DNA here is from genome assembly GCA_030998015.1 of Ceratorhiza oryzae-sativae. Classification (NCBI taxonomy): domain Eukaryota; kingdom Fungi; phylum Basidiomycota; class Agaricomycetes; order Cantharellales; family Ceratobasidiaceae; genus Ceratorhiza; species Ceratorhiza oryzae-sativae. The sequence continues at coordinate 177,607 of JARWMV010000028.1, forward strand.
GGATAAAGCAGCTACGGTAGTGTTTTACCCCGCACTGTGGGACTTGACTAACAGTGCTTTGATTCAACGTTACAGTTAAGCTGGAGGATGGCTGGCAAAACGTTGACACTCGCCTTACGACACGCCCCTGAATCTCTTGCGCCGGTTTTTCGAGCAGAAATTGGAGTGATTAGGTGATTTTATATACCAACTTATCTCTAGACGGAGCACTAAATCAAGTGAACAGGAAGGCATTTTTGACTGGTGGTAACCGTGTGATGCTATTCGTACTGCATTCACATGACTTTGAGAGAGATATAGTCGAGATTCTGGGTGAAAAAGAAGCAGCTATATTATTTCAGTCGAACGGATTCTAGGGTCACGATGTATGCGAGCGAGCCAGATTTTAGTGTTTTTGTTGTGTTTTGTTTTGTTGTTTTTGTCACGTTGAGTTCTCCTACATAGTCGCTCACTATTTAATATTTCTTTTAAATTATATATTAACGCTTACTTGTGTAACTTAGTGGAAGCGTCTTCATGAAATCTAATCAACAGATGTGGATATGGACAGCGGGATATGGCCTATATTGACGGGGAATTTGGTGGCCTACTCTCCAAAACGTGAGGTATATACGCGCTTACATTGCCAGCTGATGCAGCGGGGTTTGTCGAAATGCTTGAAGATTACCTCGCGGGTCGAGTTCTTCGAGTTATAACCGTCCGGAGTCGTTACTGTGCTTATTTATGCAACTCGCCTTGAGTGTGTCTGAAGAGGCACGTTGGAAGGAGCGGGACAGTCGAAACTAAGACTGATGGATACATCTACAGGTATTTCAACGACGTGGAGCTCATCGAAACAGTTGGCAAGAAGCATGCTGGCGAAGTTATTATAAGCCCTGAGAGACACCTATCTTATTCGCTATATTCGACGATCCATCTCACCAACACATGCGCCCTTGTATAACCTACCGCATAACCTTACCATCCTTATCGGAGCACGAATATAGGAAAGTTTGAGTGGTAGGCTTGAAGTATCCAGTCGAGTCAGGCCGGGTCTTTATGTATGACTCATGATGACGTACCATCGGGTTCTTGGGTGCCCATTGATTGGTACGCGGGATTAAAAGCGCTCTTGTGAGTCACATCTGGCGGGTTCTATTTACAGTAGAAACCCCGATGATGTATAGAGTCGGGGGAATTCTTATTTGGGGTTTATGCATGATTGGGGTCGCCCTTAAATCACCGATGAATTTCATATATGTACACTCGGGAGAGAACGGGCGAAATACATGATAAATCTAAAACGACACTAACTGAGTGCTAAGGTCTGAAAGAAACGGTAGATTAGCTCGGAGACGGGGGTCATCAAGCTGGGTAATGTATTTTTGAATTACTTCGAGTGAAGCAAGGGCGCTGGCGTTCGACAGGGGCATCGACGGCGCTGTAGCGACATTGTCGTTTGGCTCTCGTTTGGTTGCTTCGTCGGCGTCATCATACAAGGTTTCCCCTCGCATGTCCGCATCTGCATGTCGGATCTCAGCTGCAACTTGGTCGACAATCTCCTTGTCGGTCCAGTCTTGTTCTGTGGGGACACCAGTGTCAAGTTCGGTAAATGCGATGGCACTGGCAGGTTCGATTGAAGGAGCATGGGCACGCTGATGGAGACTGTCGATTGTTGTCTGTAGCGCCGTGATGGACTCTTGCACATCTTCGGCTTCAGTTGGAACCGAAAGTGGAGATGGCTTGGACTCGGGACCACAAATCCCTGTGTGCTGCCAACAGTTTTGAATTGTACGAGAACTAACCTGTGCCCATGCATCGCAGATCATCGACATTGCGATGAGTTGATTAATCTTGTATATGTCCTCCTCGCCGGCGTCCTCCCGTTCAATCGCTTGCTGAAGTAGCAGGTGTTTATAGTTCGCCTTCCAACAGCGTATAATACCAGCATCGTTGGGCTGAATCCACGCTGTGAGATTTGGAGCGAAAAACTCGATTTGGATGTGAGGGTACTTGGCGGGATCGTGTGTGTGAGAAGGGGCGTTATCGCATAAAAGGAGTATATGTCGCCCCTGGCGTTTCATTTCGGCATTCAGGTTGGCGAGCCATCTAAGACGTTAAGATTAGTCTATAAGTTGCGCATATATGCTGATATTTATACATACCCCTGCCAAATTGATCCTGTCATCCATGCCTTCTTGTTCCACCAGTAATCGAACCCTAGATCGCGTCCATCGCGCTTTCCAAAAGCTCGTGGGCGCCGTGCATGACCGATGATGAGGGGAGGGAGCTTCTCTGAGCCATCCTGGTTTGAACAGAGGCCAACCGAGAGTCGAGTCTTGTTTCCTTTCACTCCAGCCATTTGGTGCGTTGCTAGACCGACATCTGGGGCAAGCATCCAAAATAGGGCCGATTCATCAAAGTTGAATACGTCAGGTGTGTTGTGCTTTTCAATCAACGCACGAATGCGTGCAATTTCGGCAGTAAGCGTATTGATTGGTGCCGACGCTGCCTCTCCGTGGAAGTGGTATCGCTTGAGACCCATACGAGCTTTGAGACTATTGAGCCAACCTCCCGAGAGGGACAGGAAGTCGCTGGAATGCCCAAACATAGTCGCAAAATGTCGAGCCTTCGCCCGTATAATATCGCCTGTCAGCCTACAGCGCCCTCCAAGCTTCTGCAAGATCCACATCTGCAAAGCTTGATCGACATCGGGATACTCTACACGGCGCACCCGTTTGAACCGCCGTTCATTTGGGCTCTTGGCCAACTCCTCAAGCTCGTGCTTCTGTTTCTTGAGCCGCCATACTGTGGGTTGAGTAATGGTGACATAGCCAAGTCGTCGGAGTGCCCATGCAGCCTCTCCATCAGTGAGGCGAGAGTTATCCTCACAGAACTTGATGACGTCCAAGCGGTCCTGAAGCGTCAAACGGTGTCGTTTGACAGGGGTTTTGGGAGGGACTACAGCTGAAATCGGGTGAGCAGAGGTACCTTGATTAGCTTTCATGTCTGCATGAACCGTAAGAATCATATAAACCAGCCTGAAAACATAGCGTACATACGTAAAATGGTAAAGTATATGCAGGCCAAAGAGAGCGCCAAAGATTCCGAAGAGATTTCTAACTTACGGCGGGGCTCCTGCAGGCCTTAATATACATTTAGATTATTCTAGATTATTCTGCATTACTCTGACTCGATCACCGTCGAGGGGCGGGCATCAAAGGCGCGCGAATCCCGCCCTCGGCGACCTTGTTCCGGCAGTATCATAGCTTTAGTAATTGACCGACTCGTATTTGAAATTACTACTCGGACATGCCCGGGTGGAATTCTTATTTGGGGTCTATACTTATTTACCAGTATACATCATTGGGGTCACGACTGTACACGTGCTGCCTGCTTATTTCAAATAACTAATCCTATATATTTCCTTGAGCAGTCGGGCAACGTCGCCGGGTGCGGTGACAACAACCACCGTCTCCGAAAACCGTGCTTGTATCTCTCCATATGCCTCCTCGGACGCGTTCTAGGTGTGTAATTCCCATTTCTCTTGTACTTATGAGCAGTTTGTGATAATTATTTAATTGGCAGCCACCAACGAATCACTCAGTTGTCGACAAGGCAAATAGCAGAAGAAAGCCCTCGTACGCATGGTTCCCATCCGTTATTCTATTTAAACATGCTGAATATCTTGTGTAAAGCACAAGCGAAATTGACACATAGTGCAACCGGTACGTCTGTCTCAGTCGTTCAAAGGTTCGACCCGACGGAAGCCACTTCTAGCGGCCAAGGGGAGGTCTTTTGTATCAAAGGAACAAGCGAGGAAGTCCAAGCCTCGGAAGCGTGCTCGCCATGATAGCCCAGATCCGGAGCTGGTCGTCGCACCGAAGCGCATACGAAGGAGAGGCAAACTGCAAGGCTTGATGAACATGCCAATTGATATATTCACTGAGGTGAGCTTGCTTGTGTTATGCTACGTTCTAGCGCAGCAATAGATTCGCATTTAGATTGCGCTTTACTTACATCCCATCGACCTGGTCTATTTCGCGCGGGCAAACAAATTCTTTCGCCAAATTATCATGAGCCGCTCCTTCATACATGTATGGCGATCTGCTGAACGTAATATCGACGGGCTTCCACCTTGCCCAGAGGAACTATGTGAGCCTCAGTATGCGGCGCTAGTATTCACGAAGTATTGCTCGGTATGCTTGTACACGCCTTGTGGGTACTATCACTGACTCTGATCCTACGCGTTAGATGTGCGGTGAAACGGCGCTCCGCCCAATGGATCCTATACTTCAAGTTCGACTTTGCGTCAAGTGTCGTGAAAAACAGTGAGCCCTCTATGCTAGGACCTTTTTATTGGCCGTTTAACATGCACCCGACAGTGCTGTCGAAACCTCCCGAGTTACAGATCCTACCTTAGTGTTTAGTTCTCGTAGTATGTCTAGAATTTTGATTCTCCTGCCGTCGCCCATGGCCACTCACAACCTGCTATAGCACTCGTGCCCGGGAGGCATTCATACTGGACTTCCTGGTGTTTATATGATGACGCAAGGGCTGTTAAAATCAAACTTAACGAGTTGGCATCTAACGACAAGTACGGTGAAAGGGTTAAGTGGTTAGATGAACGGCGCGGTTTGATAGGAAAGAGGGTTGAGGTTAGTCGCATATTCACAACTGGGGCATCGAGACTTAATCCAAAACTCTGTAGGCTGCCCAGCCGCTAATCCAATTTCTCAAGGGCGTTGAAGACGAACACGATGCGGAATTGTCTACTATGAAGAAACAGCGTGAAGCCGAGTGAGCCGCATGATTTTTGTTCTTTACCGGCGCTCAAATATTCCAGTGTCCGGTTACGGCTCGTTAAGCTCGGATGGGATGAACAGGATATCAACTATTGGGATAGAAACTGGAGGAAACAATGGAAATCCTCAGCATGTGTCGCGAGGCCTTTTACTGAACGTGGTAAATTCTGCTTTATGACTAAACACGAAAAGAAGTACTAACCACATGCTAATAGAATGGGAAACGAACATTCTTCCTACTCTTGTGATCTACCTCGAAACGAACAAGTCTCGCCGCCTGGAACGGGAACGAAATGCGCGTCAATATGAACGCAGGGAGAGATTCCTGGCCTGGATAAATTCGATTAAAGACAATTTGGCTCCTTTCGCTCAAGCACTGGATAGCGGCGCCAAAGACTTGAGCATGGAGGAGCCCTCAGCTCGAAGCGACAGCAATACACAATGTCAGTCTGACCTTGCGCCGAAGGACTGTTTCAAAGTGTGTGATTAATTCTTAACCATTTGGATTTTACCTTTTGGCTGATGGCCCGTGGCGATAGTCGCTAGACTCCACTCGAGTGCTTAGAATGGCAATCCCATCAGGCGCTTACATTGCCCGATGGCCAGAGTACAAGACTATCATCGAAACCGAACAATCCCATGAGGAGCTTGCTCTTGCACTTGAGAAATCACGCCCGACCTTCGACAAACTGGTTTTAGATTGGATCAATGAGCTGGAACAAACCCTAGTTGAGCTATTACCGGACGAGCCTGCTGACTGCGGAGGAAAACTAAGAGATACGGGCGAGACAACCCCTTTGAACATCCCAATACCGAGATATATACTCATTATGTGCGGGGATTCGAAAATACGACTAACGAGCCTCACCGGGAACCTCCGGCGTCTCCTACGAGCGGATACTGTGTTTATGCGTGGCACCCAACACGTTTTCTATCCAGACGACTTCAGCGGGATCTTCGACAAGAGTACTATATCATATGACCCGGCAGCCGCAAAGGTATCTCAAGCACTCCTTTCATTACTTGGTCGGCCAAATTCGACATATCTCGAAATGAAGGCTGCCGGGGCAATATTTGCATGCGGTCGTTGTACCGCTGACCGGGCCATGTGCTGGAAAGACCTAGTACGCCTCTTGCCTGATTCATGTTTCATCATACTAATTGGTTTATAGATACGGCACTACATGGAGGATATTCACAGAAACAATACCGCACAAAAGCACGCGCGGGTCCGCTCTTCAGCGGTAAATTATGTTTCGGTACACAACGTCGACGAAATCATTCCGACTAAGCCATTACTCAAAACGGCCTCTAGTCTTAGTGCTGATGCATATAATGTGGTGTCTTATCGACATTGCCTGATATGCAAGTCACTAGGATTGAGATTCTGGGCTTCTAAAACAGCTGTATTGGACCATATCCATAACGTGTAAGTGTTCGATTATCTGCGTCGAGTTTTATTAATCAGAGCGATAATAGGCACCGGATTGAAACTCTGGAGGAAGGCAAACACTACGGCTAGCTACGTTGGGCTTCCACGGTTTGTGTGGCCCTCAAATATGATCAATCCCAATTCCAAGCGGTTCGAATATCGTAAACAAATGCGAGTTCATATTCTGACCCATATGTAGCTTGTAAAATCTGTCAATCTGCAAAGACGAGAAAGTGCATGCCGTAATCTGTTTAATGATTAATCGGAATTTCAACGCAATGCTAATCACTTTTTGGAGGACATACGTGATCGGGTTAACCTAAGACAAAACGCTTGTCGCAGGTTTACGAATCGTTGTGAAGTGGATAATCGCGTCCTGGAAGGAGTGAACTACAACCTTAGGCGATTCACTTTAAGTGTAACTTAAAATGATATGAACCCCCAGGCTAACTAGACCACAGGGGGTCAGACGTATTCTGGGCTTGGTTCTTGCCTAACGTTAATGAATCATGATATTGTGCCTGCCGTTAGACTGAATCTTTCGCGCAAGCGCTTCCTCCTCCGCGTTACAATCTATTGATGCCGACGCGTTTTGACAGCGAACAGATCATTATGCTAGCTAAATTGACTTATATGCGGTAGATAATCAACAAAGTCAACCAAGCACATAGTCTATATGCATCTGCCACAAAACCACCGTGTGAGTCCATTAGATTTGGGACTTTTATGCTGGCGTTTCGTATACATGTGTCCTAGAAGTAAATCATATGTAGCTTTGCATGGGCTTGGATCTTCTTGTTCGCAAACGAGGCATCAAATCGACGCGCTTGCAAGGCCGTACACTGAACAGATTTCAGTCAGAGACCATATTTAGGAGCTTAGCTATTCTATTCAGTAATAATATTTAATATGAAACTCATCGACGAGGGCTAGACGCTGCATCTTGCGCTTTGATCTCGGGTATTCCACCGTCCCTGCCGACACAGAGCTCCTGGGGTGAAGGAACAAATGATCCAACGTGAATTATGTTATATATATATATATTCGATCTTGAATATCATTCGTTTTTTGTGCAGGGGCAGCATGATTCAGCCCCAAGGCTGGCTGGGAAGAGAGGGGAAGCCGTTGTTGAGGTGGAGCGTGGGATATCATCACGTGATGCCAGGCTGTGATCCGAGCAGGACGCAACCGGCTGTTCTGATTCACACCACCACCACTGACGACCACGACCGGTATGTTGTTCTCGGGCTCCCATCCCAGACATATAGGCTAACATAGCCCATAGTAAAATATATATAGTTTATCATGTGAGTTGCCGCCTTCACCTCTCCTGCCGCTGTCGAACTGCCCTATCTCCAAGCAACCACCACTTACCTTGCGACCGGTTTCCTTCGCCTAGGTCTGAGCCATATGACCCCTATCTCCCTCGCGGTGGTTCTTCGGCCAACCCATCCGGCGAGCCAGGCCGCCCTGCCGGAAATGCCAAGACCGCTGCAATCCAACAACAGATCGACGACACCGTCGGAATCATGCGCGAGAACATCACCCGTGTGGCTGAGCGTGGCGAAAGGCTAGACGTTTTGCAAGACAAGACTGGTGAGTTTTTTGGCATTCATATTGTGTCACCCTCCCCATCTGCGTGTAATGAGCCGTGTGCGACGATGCCGGCCTTTACCCGTGTAGCCATAACTCATCTTAGGGTCGGTTCGTCGTTGGCCTGTACCACTGCGGGTAGGCTGTCCCGGATGGCGCGATCCACGCTCGGCGCGCCGTTTGATCATGCACAGCCTCCGCCCATTTGCTGCGCATAAACCGATAATTGTTACATGGCTAACGCCTATACTCCCATTCAGACAACCTTGCTGTCAATGCGCAGGGCTTCCGACGAGGTGCCAACCGAGTACGCAAGAACATGTGGTACGTGCTTGCTCACGATGACGACGCTCCAACAATCTCACTGGGTTACCATAGGTGGAAGGACATGAAAATGCGAATTATCATTGCTATTGGTATCGCTATTCTGATCGTCATCATCGTCGTCCCAATCGTCAAGGCGGTCCAGAACAAGTAAACGCTCGCCATCCATCAACTCGGAATTGAACAATTGTGTCTCCAAATAAACGCCCCTCCTATTCTTGACTCGTTTTTCGTCCGGTTTCTTCCAGTGTACTCTGTTTGTGTGATGTGTGTGATTTTATATTTTCCGACCTGCCATGTTACATTACGAGTATTTTCCATCTCTTGATGGCCAGGGTAGACTATATATTCTGACGCGTTTTAACATAGCTGTCAATGAAGTCAGACAGGAGATCATACAGCGGTAGGGGCAGGCATTTGCGATCACTGGGTCCCCCTATCCTCTGAAACCGGCCCTTGAAAAAAAGTACAAGCCAACCGACGTTTGATACGTGTGGCCCGCGTTTCGCTCACAACTCGGGTTCAGGCTGAACGCTCTTGACTATCGTGCTGCGGTGACGTGGGCTGTACCACGTATGGGTAGACAATTTGAGCAGTCGTATTAATAACTTCAACGCGGAAACGTCGTTCCAACATCCTCCCTGTGGGCGCTAGGTACTAATCAAGTTGCCAACACAGACCGAGGTACGAGCGCGATTTCGATGATCGACATCTTGGACAAGCATCGTCTAGGGTTCGGGAAAAAACTCCAGAGTTTTTTACATAACGGTAATTTACTTACCAGGGCTGGGCACCCTACTAAATTACAATTATAAACTGTAAATAACTTAAGATAAGATAAGATGTAATATAACCGCATTTGGAGGATACGATAAGTAGTAATTACAGATCTTAAATGTCACGGACACCATTTTCCCCAGTCTCCGTCATTGTCGTCACTAATCTCCACGATCTGAATATTCTTTGGTGCAGGAAATTTACTTCGGCTTTGGGCCCCTTCCGATGCATCCAACAGATCAGTCAGCTCATCTAGGCTCCAAATGGCAATATCTGGATCGACCTGTAATTTGGGTTCACTATCGCCATGAGATAGAGCGCGCAGTCCGGCCACGGTACTATCCAGGAGATCTAGCATTTTGCCATCTAGCAGTGGCATTTGACCCTCCCGAAGCAGTGGGTTGGGGCGGTAACTGGACGTTTGGCCAAGGTCTTTGAATGCCAGGGTTGGTTTTCGAGCTCATGATAGGTTATGTTTCTGCATCCAATGTAATCTGACTATAATATGAGGATATACATACTGACTAACCATTGCTGAGAAATTGGCCCATTGTCGAACCTCGATTATACTTGAAGTTAGCTCAATAAGCTGTCGGTTTTGCAGGGGAGAGTTCAACCATGTGACATTTGACATAACACGTTCATCCACCATCGAGTTGGGACAAATATCGTAGATACGTACTGCAAACGCCTATGCAATCTGTTAGAAAAAAGTGATTGAAGATGTAATTGAAAACCTACAGGAATGAGTGATGCGGGATCACGCACCAGACGGCGCCACCAATTGTGAGGTGATTCCGTCTTATCTTGGTACACAAATGGATAATGGCCGTATGAGAACGCCATCAGTTCCACATCGAATTGGCGCTTTAGATTTGAGGCTTTATGCTGCGTTAGGTATGTCTTTCGGCCATGTTTTTTGTCGTGCTCTCGCTGATATCCAATCATAGAATGGAGGAATTCACCAAGTCGCTTGTAAGCTTTAGGTGGAAGCTGCGGTTCATGATTGTTGCAGGACTCTTGCTCCCCATGAGGGAGTACTACTCGAGCTGCCAGATGGTTGGATTTACCTAGAAGCTTTGAGTGCCACCAACCTGCACATAAATTGTTAGCCTGCTCGATTGATTCTTGTGTAATTTATGACTTACAAGGATCAAGGCAAAGAGCAGTAAAATAGATGTTGCTTGGAGCATCATCAATCACCTCCTTCAGTCGCTGGTTATAGCTCAATACGATGCCATGGATGGTAATCTGTGTGAGATCGATAGTATCATCCTTGAGTATCTTTTGGAACCAGGCTGCGAGCGCCAGCCAGTGCATATATACATTGGCAGGGTTGACGAAAGGTGATTCCAAGCATACAATAGCACAAGCAATAGGAGCTAGTACTGCTGCAACCTGTTTCAAATCCAGCTCAAACCTGACAGTTGCAGTGCTATCAGACCTCAAGATACGATCGCACTCCTGTGGACCAATATAAGTATTTAGGTGAATCAGTCCAGACATTCATGATGTGCGCTCACTTTGATCTTCACATCGCCACTGGTAACCACCTTTTGAAGCCCTGGCAAGCACTCGATCAAAGCCTCAATCGCCCATAGAACATTTGCAAATCGAGTATTGCCGATGGTCTTCAGAGCTGCACTAATTTCAAGATTTGAGAGCGCTGTCTCTAACAGTCTGGTGGCTTGTAATGAGTGATGAAAGTGGGCAATGATTTTTCAAGCTATTCCGACAGTCTGAACACATATCAGAATTAGGCTATCAAATATATGCACATCAACAAACCTTTTTAATCTCTTCCAGCACGCATATATCGCCAATTAAGCTATTGAGCTTGTGGCAGGCATCAGGAAGATTCTGAATAGTAGGGTATTTAGCTTGAATACGATTCCGTCCATTTCGTGCGTTTCCAGCATTATCAGAGACCATTCCAACAATATTTTCGATTCCAAGCCTCAAAGCCCACTACAAACATAGACTGTTTAGATAAAGTATAAACTGATTGTAAAGTACATACGTTCTCCATTAGCTCCATATAGAACTCTCCTGTATGCAATTCGTCAGATCCATCAGGCATGTCAAGCAGAAACATGCACCGATCAGAAGTAATGACAGAGATAGACATAAAGGATTGATGAGTTGTACTTCCTCCGTCAAAAGAGAGCGTCATTCCACCTGTTTCTTTCGATAATAACTTCATTTTCTCTTCTTTCACATATGATGCCTCCCGAGGTATGAGCGAATCAGCCAGTTTCGAGGCAGTCAGAGTTTTATAGTACGGCGCTGCTTCTTTCCATGCTTCTCTCCAGCAAGGTAAGTCGGCTACATGAAGAGGAATTCCAGCTTGGCAAAATAGGTATGTATGCTTGACATCAAGTCGCATAGCTTGTTGTTTACGGCCAGCCTCTCCAACAACTGCGCGAAGTGAGGGCTGAGAAGTTGATGTACCAAGGCCGGAATGGTGATTGGGTGTTGTCTTTTTGAGCAACGATGTGCTATCCAGAGGTGAAGTTGCTTCTGCTGCAAGTACACTAGGAGCCTTTCGAATCATCTCGCGCTCCGCTAAGCACCTCAGCTCGTTAGATACATGCCGGCATTTGACTGTATGTTTACTGATACGATCAACAACCCGAGATGCCCAAGAGCGCGTACAATCACTGGATATGCATCGATAGCGAGTCTTTTCTCGACCAGGGTAACCTTGTGTTTTGCATTTTACACTCGCCTTCCGTAGGAAAGATAGTGCTGGTCGCCCAATATCATGTTCGGTTTCATCAGTATTGTTATGGATCACTAACATTTTCTATTACTTTAGTCTGCTCTGCCAACAAGCGATGCCTCTGTAATTAAATTGTGAAATACTCGAATTTGTATGCGCTCTGAATTGTACTATTTTCTGTTTCATTAAATAGTACAAAATTCCCGCTCTCCAACGCATATTTTATTAAGTTTTTACGATAAGATCTCAGAGAGATACAGAGGTTGCGATATTTCCTCTTATCAGGAGATATTGATTACAACATCGCACCGCTCATATCTCGGCAACCGCTTACGCTATCAAAGCGATCTTGTGCTCTATCGATAGCCAATCTTCGGCGGTATCTGCTGCCCGAAGATCGTCGCGATCCACCGGATCCTCGCGCCGGAATGGCCCGAAGATCATTAGAATCTTACTGGACCATCAATCAAGATCTAATGACTCCAGTGAGTCAGGAGAGCTTCCCAAATTGATCCAGAAGCTTCTCTGACTCACTTTATGACTCACTGAGATGTAGCCTCCATT
>JARWMV010000029.1:0-180407 GCA_030998015.1 Ceratorhiza oryzae-sativae
TACCTTGTGTTGCTTGATGATATCACACATGAAGTGATGGCAAATGTCAATATGCTTTGAGCAACCATGGTATTGCAATTCAACTGAAAGCATAAGTGCAGCAAGATTATCTGAAAGTACAAGGGTTGGTGTGTCACCTTCATAATATAGTTCTTCAAGAAACTGGCACAGCCAAAGTGCCTCAGTACATGCATGTGAGAGTGCCATGTACTTGGCTTCCATTGTTGATAAAGCAACAGTGGCTTGCTTCTTAGTGGACCATGAAATAGCCACACCTCCAAGTAAAAATACATTACCAGAGATGGACTTACAATCAAGTAAGTTACTCCCCCAGTCAGCATCAGAATATCCTAGCTCTCCAAATCCTTTGTTGGATTGATGGTATGTTATCCCATGCAAAGCAGTGCCCTTTAGATAATGGATCATGTGCTTCACAGCTGTCACATGTGCTGGTCCAAAGCACATTGTGAATTGGGCTAGGAATGTAACAGTGTAAGCTATGTTGGGCCTTGTGCAAAGGGCTGCATATAGTAGCTTACTGATTGTTATGGATCACTAACATTTTCTATTATTTTAGTCTGCTCTGCCAACCTCAAGTGATGCCTTTGTAATTAAATTGTGAAATACTCGAATTTGTATGCACTCCAAATTGTACTATTTTCTGTTCCATTAGATAGTACAAATTTCCTGCTTTCCAATGCATATTTTATTAAGATTTTACAATAAGATCTCAGAGAGATACAGAGGTTGCAATATTTCCTCTGATCAGGGATATTGATTACAACATTGCACTGCTCATATCTCAGCAACTGCTTACACTATCAAAGCTATCTTTTGCTCTATCAATAGCTAATCTTTGGCAGTATCTGCTGCTCAAAGATTGTTGCACTGGAATGGCCCAAAGATCATTAGGATCTTACTGGACCATCAATCAAGATCTAATGACTCCAGTGAGTCAGGAGAGCCTTCCAAATTGATCCAGAAGCTTCTCTGACTCACTTTATGACTCACTGAGATGTAGCCTCTATTCATTACATGTATATACTATGATAATATGATCTACAAGCCAATAGCAGGTCTCAGATGCATCAATGCCTTCAATCCACACCCTGTCTTTACTCTCTTATCCTATACTGGGCTAGGGTGTACCCCAAGTATAGCAGTACCCTCTTTTGATGATTGCACTGGCATGCATGCATCTATTTGGCTCTGGAATGCCCTCCTCAGGGTATAAAAGGACCTCCTCTGAGGCCCTTCCAGACCACCTTCCCTCCTCTACTCAACCCAGACTGGTTATTGGTTTCTTTTCTCTTTCTATTTCTCTTGTCTGTGTGTGATTTCTTATATAACTAGTACTGAGGAATAAAGTACCATATTAGTTATATACTGTCTGATTCATTGTATCTTATATACAGAGTTATATATGTCACAAGCTGACATGCATATATCCACTCTATAATATTTTCTTGATTTATTACATTTTATGATATCCTTTCAAAACATACTTGCCTTTTATGGTATATCTGTGTCATGTGATTCAGGGGATGTTCTGGACCAATAACCAAGATGTATTTCAAATCTGATGTGAAATTCTGCAGTTCCTCAGTTGCTTCTATTGCTTCTATCTCTTATCAGTTGTGACTCACTGTATGGACTTGTTTGTTATGATGTGGCTCATATCATGTATATAAACTGGGTCAAGTTCACAGAGGACTCCTCAAGAACTTGGCCTCTTGTTGAATACAAGTTCTTTTCTTTTCTTACCATTTTCCTTGTCACCTGACTTGTCATTGTTGACATCAGGTCAAGTTCTTGTCAATTGTAAGTCTCAGTGTTGTCTGGGATACATCCAGAACACTGTTGGCGCCATCTTGAGATAACACCCTGTTGCCTTCCCCAATCCCACTCCACCTATCCACAGCCACAAGACATTGTTGTCCTATACATGCCTCTGTGAAGCCTGCATACCTATATCAGTTGAAGTGCTACTGGTCTTCATGGACACAGCTGCTCACTGACCAAAGGTTGGGCCCCTCACATGTTGTAACAAGCTTTGGTTCTCTAATCTCTTTCATTGACAAGAGGTGGGGTTGCTCGTTGCCCTTAAGTAGTTGAGCAACAGAGGTCACCTTCCTATTCCAATAGACTTGGGAAAGGGTCTATTTTTCTTGTTCTATCTTGCTCTTGCTCAAGTACATCTCTGACGGAATGCATGGCCCTCAGTGGCACAAACCTTTACAGAAGACCAGCACTGCCATTTGTGTGGGTGGTTCAGACACCTATCCATCCACTGCTTCACCCTTAACTTGGTTGAAGACATCCTTGAAGAAGCTGGGCACATCAATTTTAACTGCATGAAAATCATCAAAGTCTGCCCCCAGAAAGTTGGACAAGCCCAGCAAGCCTTTGTCACTGAGCCAGGCACCCCTGAGTGCAAGATTTGCCATTGAGCAAACAGAGCCACCTTCCCTGTGTGCTGCCCCTACTGTCCTAAGAAGGACAAATTTTTATACTACTTCACCATCCCCTGCAACCAGCTCTAAGCTGGCAAACCTTGGCCAACAACTTCTTCATCACCTATTAGATACCATCAAAACTTTCCAAGACAAGTATCATCACTACTGTAATAAGTACAAAGAAACTCATGAAAAACTTCACAAAGCCAAGGCCCACTGCACATACCTAACTGAGCGTTTGTGTGAACATCAGGAGGACTATCAATCCCTCCTCCAAGACCATCTCAGACTAGAAGCCCTAGTCCAAGAAACCACTGCACCCCACAAGTACACCTTCCCCATCTTCTCAACACCATCAGACCTCCCTCACCCTACTTTTCTAAGTGGCACAGGCTTGCCAATTCAGGAAGAAGCACCCCTTCTGACAGCCCAAATTGATTCTCCCCAAGGAAGCACTCCTCCAGGACCAAACTAAACTAAAGAGGGTGGTACCACTGTACCATTGCCAGGATCCCAAGAGTTGGGACTTGGATGATATGTGGCTGAGATTTGGAGGGATCAAAAAATTTGAAATTTATTGACTTGTACAGGGTACAGAAATTCTCTATTATCAAAACAACTCTCAATTCCCTGTAATTCCCTATCATCTCTGACGTCTTTAAAATTTACCTGAACCCTTTCTGAAATAGCATTGCCAACCCCAGCCCCTGCTTGGGCAAATATGTCCAATGGAGACAAAGTGATCTATATGCTTCAGTTTATGGATGAGCTGTGAGAACAAACCAACAACCTCCAAAATGACATTGGAGACATCAAGCATAACAATAAAACATACACAGACTTGCTTGAAGCAAAACTCACTACCAACCAAACAAAGATAGATGCCAATGTGGCTGGGTTGGCCACCAATGTCAATAACCTAGTTGGCATGTTAGCAATACTCCAAACCACAATCACACACATTGAAGTGCAAATCAACACTTCCCCGGGTGGCCCAGGCACCACCCAAGTACCATCATCCTCCAGCATAACCCAGCCACCACTGGCTACTACTTCCTCAAGCAGATCCACTGCAAAAGTTAAAATGGCTGCCCCCCAAAAATTCAATGGCACAAAGCGTGAGGACACTATTTCATTCAGAATTGCATGTGCTCAATACATCAATACAAATATGAGTGGGCACTCAGCCAACCAAGTGATCTGACTTACACCCAGCCCATCCTCCATCATGTGCAATAAATCTCTTGTCAACATCAATAGCACAAAATATATTTATCTGGGTAGTTTGTAAGTAAAAAATCATAGGCAGAATACACAGTTAGCTCACCCCCACATAACCTTTGTAAGTAACATAACTATCACCTTCCTCCAGGGGTTTTGATTTCAGTTTGAGCAGTGAATCATCACCCACAGCAATTGCACCAGGTGGGCCTGATAGTGCCTAAAACCTCTCCTCAATCTCACATTTCCTCTCCTCATTTGGCCAAGCTACACACTCTAACCCTACCTCTTGCAAGGCATGGGACACCCTTTTGCAGTAGTTAAAAAAAGTACCCACACCAAGCAAGAGATTTTCTGTTTGCATCAAATGCTGTGGAGCCATATCTACCATAGTGGTACAGGAAACAAGCAAGCCAAACATGAACTGGCTGCTGTGGCTTACACCCTGTTGACTGAAAATTTGGATTTTCCTGCAAACATGTGGCAATGTGCCAAAATGTATGTGACAACATTCTGCACAAGAATCAACAACTAATACTCAAGAGATACATATGTAAGGCTTACCAGTACATATCTTCAAACCAAAGTTGTGGCCAACTCATAGATACCTCAAACCAGTCTTTGGACTTATGGAATTGGCCATATGGCCCCTGTTCGTGCCTCTCAAGTGCTTCTTCAAGGGCAAGGAATTGAAGGCACATCCACTCATCAGCAGCCTTGTCATCATTGCCACTCTCATCCTCATCTTCAGAGCCACCATGATCAAGCCAGTCCAAGACAGCTGGTGGAATTAGCCAGTTCAAGTGGTTGTTGTCATTTTCATCATTGTTGTTGAAAGGTGGGAACGGGTTGTCACCCAGGTCCTCAAACAGCTCAAATGGCTCAAAACCTCCTGGCTCATCAGGGTTTAAATTAACGCCTTCGTTGTCATTGTTGTCATTAAATGGCCTGAACTCCTTGAATGGAGCATCAGCGTCTTGAGCCAACAGGTTACCGAAGTCTGCAACACAGAACAAGGGAGCACCAGGATGTGGACATGGGGGTGGTAGGGCAGGAAGTGGCCCATGTGTGTTATGACCCACCTAGCAGACATAACCTAACAACCAAATATTGTACAGATTTATGGCATTTTTCCTGAAGCAGAACAAACCATAAACAGGATCACGTGATCTTGGTGCTTACCCAACGATTAAGCGCCGGTGGTTACCCTGAACTTGCTCCAGCGTTTCTCTCCCATGTTACCTGGAGCGAGGAGCGAGTTGTCACATGATCTCGGCGCTTACCAACGATTAAGCGCTGGTGGTTACCCTGAACTCGCTCCAGCGTTTCTCTCCCATGTTACCTGGAGCGAGGAGTGAGTTGTCACGTGATCTTGGCGCTTACCAACGATTAAGCACCGGTGGTTACCCTGAACTCGCTCCAGCATTTCTCTCCCATGTTACCTGGAGCGAGGAGTGAGTTGTCACGTGATCTTGGCGCTTACCCCACGATTAAGCGCCGGTGGTTACCCTGAACTTGCTCCAGCGTTTCTCTCCCATGTTACCTGGAGCGAGGAGCGAGTTGTCACGTGACCTCCGCTTATCAGCGATTAAGCGCCGGGTGCTTAAGTCCAAAAGGTCACATGACCCTCGGACCTTGCGCGGCTCTATAAGATTCGGAGCCGCACAAACTTAAGACAAACAATTACCTAACCCATAGTACTGTACATATAACCTACTGCTATGCGGTGCTTAGATAATACGTCCACCGCAGCACCGCAGTCATGTATATAAGGAGGATAAAGCAAGACTGGACGCCTCAGCTTGCTTTATCTCGTCAACCACCATAGACCATAGCAAAACACTGTAACTAGAACACTCAATACATACTGCATAGCACCAAACCGTCAACGCAGCCACTACTTAAGTGCTCCACAAGGGAGCCTCCAGAGGGTCACAACATTATAAAGCAAGCTCTTAACTTAACTAGTGGCGAACATAAGTATACTGCACAGATACTAAGGGCTGAGTACACGAGAAAACCAGCTAACTCCTGTGATACATAAGAGAACATAAAGAAACTATGTCACAGAGACCACAAACTCGATCTCAAAGCAGAGTGGCAAATAGTAGGCCACCATCACCCAAACCCATTGCTTCCCCAGAGGCTGAAGGTAACCCAGATGAGGCCCTCCAAGGAATGCCAGGGGGGTTGCCACAAAACCCACGACCAGTGGCTCAACCCAACCCCACTCGGGCCCCCATCCTGGGAGGGGAAATAGGGGGAATACCACTCCGCAGCCCTCAACCGCCAATTCACCTGATAAATCCAGACCCAGAAGATATCTCAAATCCAGAGAGGGATGAGGTAGAAGATATGACCCAACCATATACGAACAAGGCACGGCCTTGGCGGAAGAGGCAAGGACACAACCCCAGCCAGGTCCCGGAACCATAGCCACTGCCAACCCTATTCACACCATTGCCACAGCCATCAGGGCGGGGCTCAAGGAACTTAGAGACAATAATCATAGGGAACTAGAAAAGGCAATCACGGGTATAAATCAGTGTCAAATATCACTAACCCGACAAGAAGGAAACGTGGACTGGATGGTAAGGTCAATGGAAACATCCAACAAAAATGTCCTCTATGTGGCAAAGAACCAGGACGACCTAAAAGCAGAAATGGGGAACCTGATAAAAGAATTAAAGGACATCTCCATGGAAATAAACCGGGTACTGGGAATGCAAGAGCGAAAGCTCGAAAGCTTAGAGAAGAAAACCGAAAACACAGGGGAGATCCTAATCGCACTAGAACAACGGGTAACCGATCTAGGAAATGAGCTCCGGAAAACAACTGAAGCAGGAAGGCCAAGGGAAAGGACAGAAGAAACCAGGGGAAGAACTAGGGTGGTCATAGGAAGCCCCTCACATCCCCCTCAGCCTCCCCAGTACGAACACCCTTTCTGGGAAGAACCTTCCAGGCTGAGTCCACAATAAGACCCAACAGAACCTCCATCCCAAGCAAACCAACCTACCCTTGCTGCAAACCACACTCCTAAGGAGGCAGACTAGGGAGACCCAGCAAATTTAATGGGAAAAAGGGGAAGGAAGCAGAGAACTTCATAATCAGCATGGAACTTTTCTTTGCTGACTATGACGAATCAGCCTTTGATGACCGAAAAAAGATATCTGCTGTGCTAATGAACATGGAGGATGGGGAAGCAGCAAACTGGGCACAACCTTACCGCCGGAAACTACTAGCAGGCGAACACACAGGTATTCTTGCATCCTGGAAGGATTTCAGGAAGGGATTCCTGGATGCTTTTAATGACCCAGTCATAAAGGAAAAGACCATCCGGAAACTAAGGAAATTAACACAGACCAAGAGTGCATTGGATTATGCTACCCAATTCCGGATCCTGATCCAAGAGGTAGACTGGAACCAGGAAGCCCTCAAGGACCAATTCAGGGAAGGGTTAAAACCCGAAGTACGACAAGAGATCTTAAGGATTGAAGTACTGGCAAATGAGGCTGAAGGTCCATCATATACCTTAGATCAATTAATTGACTTTGCCTGCAAAATGGATGACATGCAGTTTGCAAACCAGAAAATGAATACAAGGACCAGCAACTCATCAAATTCAACCTGGGCACCAGCGAAATACAAACAAGGGGGGAACAAGCCTTTAGGGACCAGCGGCAAACAGGGGAATACCCAAACCAACAACATGGTAAGGATACCAAACAGTGAAAAGGACAGGCGAAGGAAAGAAGGACTCTGTATCAAATGCGGTAAATCAGGGCATGTCCTGAAGGAGTGCCGAGGCCAGTGGACCTACGACAAAGCTAAGATACAAGGGAAGGCCAGCAGACAAGTTGAGGAAGAAAGCAGCTCTGAGTCGGAAAACTAATTGGTCCTACCACTTCCATGTTGGAGGACCCCAATATAACCCCTACCGCAGATGTATGTTACCTCAAGAAGTCTAGTAATCAATCAATAATATACACTACGGTAGAGGGAATCATGGAACCAGCTAAGACGCTGATTGACTCAGGATCTTCAACCAACTTCATCGATAAGGCCTATTCAAGGGAAAAAGGGATTCCAACCACTCCCCTCAAACACAAGAAATCAATTGTGGCCATTGATGGAAATGAAATCAAGGATGCCATAGAAGAAAGGGCAGAACTAAACATCGAAGTGGAAGGGAAGACACTAAAATGCTCCCTTTATGTAATGACCCTAGGTGACACAGACATAGTCCTAGGGAAAGAATGGCTTGAAGAAGCAGAACCTATCATAGATTGGAAAGACCTTACCATCTCATACCCAGACGAAATCAAGGCAAGGGCAGCAAGTGAAAGCCTACAAATCCCAGAAGAATTTAGGGATTTTGAAGACCTATTTGGGGAAGAAGGTTTCCGAGAACTTCCACCCCACCAGGTAACCTAGACTTCAAAATGGACCTGATCGAGGGAGCGGAGCTGCCAAAGCCTGCAAAGAGGTACAGTATGTCGCCAGCAGAAACAAAGGCGCTCAGGGAGTACCTAGAGGAGGAACTAAGAAACGGGAAAATAAGGCCCAGCCAGTCAGTTGTAGCTGCACCCTGTTTCTATGTGAACAAAGCAGATGGAGGGCTTAGGTTGGTAGTCGACTACCGTAAGATGAATGACATCACCAAGCCAGACAGGTTTCCACTTCCAATCCAAATAGAATTGATTGAGAGACTGAAGGATGCAACCATCTATTCAAAAATGGATGTTCGATGGGGGTTCAACAACATCAGGGTAAAAGAGGGAGACGAATGGAAAACAGCTTTCAGGACAGGAGAAGGCCAGTTTGAATGCTTGGTCATGCCATTCGGAGTAAAAGAAGGACCAAGAACCTTTACCAGGTTCATGATGGAAAAGTTCCGTGATATAATAGACGATTATGTGGTAATCTACATGGACGATGTACTAGTGTTTTCCAGAAACAGGGAAGAACACGTACAACATGTCAGGGAAGTGTTAAGAAGAATGAGGGAAAACCACCTCTTCCTCAAACCACACAAGTGTCAGTTCTTTGTGAAGGAGGTAAGCTTCATTGGAATTGTCATATCCCCAGAAGGGATATCGATGGAAAAGGAAAAGGTAAAGGCAGTTCTAGAATGGCCAGAACCTAACACAGTAAAAGAAGTCCAAGCCTTCCTAGGCTTCGTGGGGTTCTATAGAAGGTGGATAGAGAAGTTTAGTACCTTAGCCAAACCCCTCACAGATCTCACCCAAAAAGATGTCAAATTCCTGTGGGAAAGAAAACAACAGGAAGCATTTGAAGCTATCAAAGAAGCAGTAGCAAGAGAACCGGTCCTGATCCACCCAAACCCAAACAGGCCATACATACTGGAAACAGATGCCTCAGGAGTGGCCATGGGGGCGGTACTAAGCCAAAAGGGTGATGACAACCGATTGCATCCAATTGCCTTCCTATCGAAGAGCTTCACCCCACCAGAGAAAAATTATGACACCTACGACAAGGAGTTGCTTGCAATTGTTAGGTCCTTAGAGCACTGGAGGTTATACTTAGAAGGGACAGAGGAACCTATTGTGATATACACTGACCATAGGAACCTCCAGTACTGGCAAAATGCCCAGATGTGGAATAGAAGGCATGCCAGATGGTATCTCACTCTGGCACCCTTCAATTTTCAGATTGTGTATAGACCAGGGAAACTCTCACAGAAGCCAGATGCCCTTTCCAGAAGGAGCGACCATGGGGATACCCCTATGGAACCACAGATCATGATTCCAGAAGAAAGGTTCATAGGTTTCATGGCAGAAGTACAGGGGAATTTCTGGGAAGAGCTTAAAGAAGCTCAGGAAGAAGACGAATCTATCAGATCCTTAAGGCTGAGCGTGGCAAATAAAGAACAACTACCGCCCTCAGTACAGAAGGAATTTAGACGGTATGAAATGAAGGAGGGCCTATTAAGGTATGACATAGGCTCTACATCCCAGATGACAAGGACTTGAGGTTGAGTCTCCTTGAGGAGTGCCATGACGCCCCAGTGGCAGGTCATCAGGGACAAGCCCGAACACTAGAATTACTATCAAGGGATTACTATTGGCCAGGAATGAAGGCCCAAGTAAACCGATACGTGGAATCTTGTGAAACGTGTCAAAGAAGCAAAGGACACAAACAAGGCACTCCCCTGAAGTCCTTACCAATCCCATGGAAACCATGGGCAGATGTCGCATATGATTTCATCGTCAAATTACCTGTCTCAAAGGGGTACGACAGTATCTTGACAGTTGTAGATCGCTTCTCCCGGCAGGCCCATTTTGTACCATGTCTGGAGAGCACCAATGCAGAAGAACTGGCAGAAATATTCATAAGGGAAGTATGGAGACATCACGGGACCCCAGAAACCACTGTCTCAGACCGAGGGCCAACCTTTAACAGCCAATTCCTAAAAGCCCTATACAAAGGAATTGGGACAAAGCCCAGATTCTCCACTGCTTTCCATCCAGAAACAGATGGTCTGTCGGAAAGGACAAATCAATGGGTAGAAGGGTTCTTAAGAACCTTCTGCAATTATAGACAAGATGATTGGGTAAAATGGTTACCCATTGCCGAATTCTGCCATAACAACCACGTAAATGCTACAACAGGACAAACCCCATTTGAAACAGTATATGGAAAAAACCCAAGATGGGTTGTCCGAGAGGGAGAAGAACCATCTGAGGCACCCGCTGCAGACAACATGCGTAATCAAATGGAAAAGGTATGGGATGAGGCAAGAGCCTCAATGGAATTACACCAACAAATGGAAAAGAAAGGGAGGGAATTCAAGGTAGGAGACAAGGTTTGGCTGCTCCTAACAAACCTCTCGTCCAAGAGACCCTCCAAGAAACTGGACAACCGAAAAGGGGGGCCCTTTGAAATCACAGAAAAGATCTCATCCCATGCATATCGCCTGGACCTACCTAAAACCATACTGTACACAATGTATTCCATGTAAATCTCCTCGCCATTCACAGAAGATAAAGACTTCCAAGAAGGCAGGCCAAACCACCACCAATCATAACGGAAAAAGGAGAGGAGGAATACGAGGTGGACCACATTGCAAATTATGAATGGCGGAATGGCGAGCTGTTTTACCAAATCAGATGGAAGGGCTACGACCCAATAGAAGACACAATGGAACGTGCCAGCAAGTTTGCTGACATGAAAGAGGTTCTAAATGACTTGCAAAGGCGCTTACCAGACGCACCAATGCCAGTCAAGACAAGTCAGCACTCAGGTGACTCGAAAGGCAGACCAAAGAGAACCAAACGAGGATCTGGAAAGCTTTAAAAGGAGCCATCCAGGATACCCAAGAGAGTCCAGAGCCTGCTCTACTACCTCACTTGCACCACAACACACCTGCGAAACCCAAAAAGCATGTCTTTCGTCACTCACCCAATCGCACATCCCAACCGTTACACCCCACTTGCCGAAAATCAGGTGGCCCCACTTCGGCAGCCACCCACCTCCAGGCGGCCAGCACCCTACCCTGGCAGGGAAAATCGTCCTAAACCAGGGATGTACTGCTCCAGCGTGGAAGACGCCCAGAGGTACGCCGAACGACTGTTGCCAGGGGCTAACCTAGTGTACATCCCAAAGAAGTTAAGGGATGAAAGGAACTGGATTGACGATGACAAGTACCTGGATCCCAGGTTAGGGGTCCTGACATGGCATGGAAGCCGGAAGCCAACGACAAGAAACGCCTTGTTAAGAACACCGATGTATGTTGTCGACAATATTGTGGGACCAACAGTCGACATGGTGACCAAGGCAGCAAGGCAACAGAGGAGGGCCACAGGCCAAATGGCAGACGGAGGGGACTGGGAGGTGGAGCGCCGGGCAAAGGCACTGTTGGAGCAGTGGAAGCTGGCACCGGCGGCACCGTATGTGGGACTGCTTGAGGCCACTACCACTGATGAAATGTTTACTGCCATCAGGAAGGAAGCAAACTTGGCCGACTTCCGTAACTGGGTGAAGGTACGCCCAAACCTGCACAGTTACGACACAGATATGTCGAGCCTCACGGCAAGCCTGGAGTCCCTGGTGGTGAAGGAGGAGGAGCCGAGAGTAACGATAAAGGAACCAACCCCGGACCCGGCCCAAGAGGGAGCCCAAACGGATTGGGCCAAATGGGAGGATGAGCTGATGGGCGCCTTGGAGGAAGTGCCCCTGCTGGCCCCGGAGCCCCTGTGATTATCGGGCCTATCACACGTTTTTGGAATGTCTTAAGAATAATTTTCATAATCATATAATAATACATTTCAAAATGTTTCTATTTTTTCTTGCCCTTGAGGGGCCGGGTATAGGGTTTTTTTGCCTTCTTATCCTTCCTAGTAGTACGGGCCGCAGAACCACCAGCCCGGTTCTCAGGCAACAGCCAGGGGGCCTCCCCCCCTGGGAAGTCGGCCATGTAGTTCTGGAAACACCCAGAACCAGACGCCGCAAAGGGCGAAGCCTCATCAAACAAGGGAGCAGAGCCCTCCTCAAAGAATTCGGCAAGAGCGGCCTGGTGAGACCGCTCCTCAAAGGACTTGTAGTCCTGATCAACGAGCGCCCAGACATGCTCAAGGGTGGCCTCATGGGCCCGACCATCAAGGAGGATGCGCTCTTCTACAGAACTAGAGAAGCTGTGCCAGAATTTTGCAGGACTCCGGCACCTGCAGCAGGACTCCTGCGCTTTTTGGCCATTCTGGCACTGGCACTGGCACTGGCTCGCCAGTTGCCGGAGTCCGTGCCAGAATTCTGGCAGGTGCAGGAGCATGCCAGAATCCCGGGACTCCTGCAACTGGCTATGGTCAGAACTCACCACATCAAGTTGTGTAATAGCTCATTAGATGCGCAGAAGAGAGAGCATTCCAATGATATAGAGCACGTTTCATACGAAATTCATTCTGGCAAATTTTACGCAGTTCTTTTGTTCGGGTCTTTGTGGCCAACATTTCCAGGGCCATAAACCTCACCACAATCTCTCGCAAAGTAGCTCATTAAATGCGCAAAAATCAGGAGATCACAGATATGTCATTTGCTCCGCGCAAAAAATTCGATAACGCATAGTTCGCTCCAAATTGATGCTCAGGAAATATTCTGGGAAATGCGCACATGCTATTTCACCACAAAGAAAGCTGTTTGAAGCTTATCCGACCAGCTAGCCTTTCTCCTGAGCTTGAAAACCCCCTACTGACATTATATCTAGTAAATACATTGACTGGATAACTATGAACCGGGGTGTGTGCAGGCAACCTCACTGTCAACCCAGCAGAATCACTGCACATGGTCGGAAATTTATGTTATAAGCTTGTTCCAGATGTTTCAGGTACCTGAGATAGGGCAATAAGCATCCCTGAATCTGTCTGTGATACTAAGAAAGCCAGAATAGCACTGTGTGGGTGTCCATGGCGCATTTCAGGGGGTTTTCAGCATCAGGGGCGCTGTTCCCCCAGTTTCACCAGCTAAAACACCTTCAATCAGGCTGGTTTTTGGTATATAGAGTCCTTATGATAATGCGCATCGACTCCGCGCAAGGGAGCGAGGTTTGCACGGCTGGTTTCACTAGCGCTTGTGGCGCTGTTCAGGGGTTTCCCCCTTTATATCGCTGATAACTTTCGATAAAAGCGTTCGTTTATTATGAAAATATGTGCATTCGATTCCTCTCAGTGAGACGAGTCGATTGGTATGTATATCGCCCCAATTAGAGCTCAGGATAGCGAGCTTGAACATCTGCGCATCCCCCTGAATATTTTTCTTAGACGATTCTGCGCCGATACTGCTCATTTCTTAACCGTTTGTAATCAAGTAAAGTACAATTTGATCCGCTGAATTTTGCGCATTTTATGAGTGCTTAATATATGCAATCCGTGGTGGTCGTGTACAGGTGACAATGTGCCAGTATTCAGGTATGCAGGTATGCAGGTATGCCAGTACTGCAGGACTCCGCCTAGGACTCTGGCACCCTTGAGGCTATTCTGGCACCTGCACTGGCAACTGGCATGCCGGAATTCACTGGAATTTTAGCCAGAATTCTGGCAAGTTCTGGCTGCAGGAGCCTGGCACAGCACCTCTAGTGAGTGAGGTGAAATGTTTGGTGGCCCAGGCGTTGTAGCATGGCATGTCATCGTTGCGATTAGAGCCTAGTGCAAGAAAACAGTTGTGTATGCGCTCGGTTAGCTGTGAGCAATATGTGTGGTCCCCAATAGTAGTTGTATCAATGCAATAGACTTTGTCAGGGTCGCGTATGTAAGAACCAGAGTGTGTATGCATATTGTCGAGTGCCTGGAGCCAGAGTACGCGTTCGGGTTTGGATTTCTCATTGAGCTGTTTGTGATAGTAAGGATTTTCACCAGCGCATGCCTGTGTTCTTGTGGTACAGCAAGTTATGCCAGGGATAGTGCAATTGGAGGGTTCAGATGTGGTAGGCGCAGCAGCAGGTCAATGCAAATGCTCAGTGGGCTTGACAGTAGCAGTAGGAATGTGCATGGTAGGTGTGGGATCAGGTTGCGACAATATGGAGGGCTCCCCCTGAGCCTGGTTGGTTGAGTCTTGGGGCTGAGTGGTTGTATGCGCCAGTTGCAGTGCTTCAGGGCCAATGCCCATCTCCCCCTCACTTGGCGTGAAGACTTGAATCCATTTTTTGTCTGATAGGCTGTTGGGTTCTTCGGATGATGCAATAGGGGCTGGTGATTTGAATGAGATTGGATCAGGGAGGTGGCGCGGGAAATAGACGTTGTGCAACATGCGGATCGTGCGATCAGGCCACGCAAGGTAGCGCCAAACCCCGCCAGAGTTCCTGTCGATCCCTGTGAAAATTGTGTGGTGGGTCTTGGCCTCAAGCTTTGAGTGGCCTTTGTTTTGAATGAGGACGTGGCATGTTGTGCCAAACAGTTGAAAGTACAACATGTTGATAGGCTTGTTGAACATTTCGATTTGGGGGATGTGCCATTCTCCTCGGATTTTGTGTGGCATATTGTTGCCTATAAGGTTTGCATAGGCAACTGCTTCTTGCCAAAGAAAGAGTTTTCCACAAGTATTCAAATGACCATGTATCATGGTGCAAGAGCATTCAGCTAAGGTACAATGGGCGCGTTTGGCAGGACCATTTTGTGTGGACAAATAGGGCGCTGTGGTAGTAATTTCAGTCCCGGTTTTGTCGCAGAACTTGCATAAGTGGCAGTTGATGAGCTCTTTGCCGTTATCAAAATGTATGCACTTGATTTCGCGGCCTTTCTGAGTGCAAATGAAATTCACAAGCACAATGTAGCAATCGACGGCTTTGCTTTTGTCGCGCATGAAGTTGACAAACGTAAATCGGGTGGCTGCGTCGACGAATACTATGTAGTAGCGGTTACCTTGGATCGAGTTTATCGATGCCGGGCCCCAGACATCCGAGTAAATGAGATTGGCAATCTTGCAAGGGGTTTCGATGGCGATAGTACTGAAAGGACACGCGTGAGATTTGCCTTGTACACACCCTAGGCAATCGAAATTTGGGTCAAGCAGGACTGATTTGGGATTAGCAATTTTGAGACCACAAGCAAGGTTGCTGTTCTTGAGGTGAATAATGTTTTGCAGGTCTGTATGCGCAAGTATTATGTGCCAATCGTGTAGAGGGCGCGCAATGTATGCATGTTGACGCAGGTCTGTAGTAGCCATGAGGTACCAGGAGTTTCCGGTTCGGCGTTCACCAATCTTCTTGGCTAGCGCGAAGAGCCATTGATTGTTGGGGCTGATTTCATCGAAGAAAGCAATTGTGTTGCGGGTCACATGAGCAGAGTGATGAGGATATTCGTTGGTCCAAGAGGATAGGGATAAAAGGTTGACCAGTGAGTTTTCGAAAAGGGCAACGTTTGTAAAGTATATGCGGCTGTCAGGTGATCCGTACTGAGGCTTGTTGTTAATGACCTGAGGCACACGCATGTACATGTGCAAAGTGATTTTGCCAAAACCCGAGATGGTGGCTGTGCCGCCAATGCCCTGGATTGTCAATGACATCAGAATAAAATTGGTTAAATGCTTGTGCCAGCTGGTAACGTGGCAGGATGCACTGGAGTTGATGATCCAGGTGTCGTCTAGACCAATGCTGAATTGGGTGTCGTTCTGAAAAGAGAAGGAGAAATGTTTGAAGTTTTCGGCAAAATATTGCTGAATGCATGTCAGTAGATCTTCAAATGCAGGTGGATTCGGAGTAGTAAGGAGTTCTCAGGTAATCAGCATGTGAGAAGATTGTTGGTTCAAGCTGGGTGTATGCATCGTAGTAGCGCACGTGAAACGAAAAGCGTAGGCAAAGTCTGAAGACAATATAAAATTTGCGCGCTCGCCATTATTGCCGTTGTTGCTATTGTTATGCATGTTGTCATGGCAATTGTTGCATCTGCTGGTATTAGCATGCCTGGTACTGCGGCCTCAGCCAGATCCTTGGCGGTTGTTTGCAGTATGACCACCTCTATGTCCTCCTCCCCCGGGTTTACGGCAGTTGGCCTTCTTGTGACCAGGGATGCCACAATTATGGCATATAATCTCGATTATGGTGGAAACATGGCGATTTGGGGTGCCTTGGCGATTCCCGGGGACTTGGTGATTACGTGCAAAGAAGGATTTTTCGTTGGCGACTGACTTTTGGCAATGATATTTGGTGAGTAGATGGGATTGAATGTTGATAGATAGCTTGGAACCATCAGTATTGCCAGATTCAGGGCGTTGAGAGATGACTGAGACGAGTACCTGCCAGGATTCAGGCAGCAAGACTAAGAGTTGCCAAACAAATTTGATTTCTTTGAGTTGATCTGATGATTTGGCGAGGAGCGCAATGTTGAGATTGTTAAATATCTTGCGTAACTCCTTTATATGCACCTCTAAGTTGTCCCCTTTGTTCATGCGTAGCGAAGTAAAGTGGTTTTGGAGCATAGTCATTGCAGCGACGCCTAGGGACTGGTATTGGTTCCTAAGTATGGCCCAAGCGTTGGCAACAGAGGTTTCACAGGCAACATGGATCATAGGGCCGGTGTCAACACAGCGATGTAAAGCACCTAGTGCAGTAGTGTTCTTTTTGTCCCAAGCAGGTTGGTCATTCAGATCGCTAGGTCGAGGGGTAGAGCTGCTGACAATGTCCCATACATCGACCTCTTGAAACATATCTTGCATTTTTATGCACCAGACTTGATAGTCGTCCTGGCCTTGGAGCTTGGCAATTGCATAGTTCTTGTTGGCGATGACTAGCATGGGGGCATTGGGTGTGCCTTTGGATGATGACGCCATAGTAGCAGGCTGAGCAGTAGCGGCAGTGGCAGTGACAGTAGATGAAGGAGCAGGCGCGATAGGTAGCGTGGGGGCAATGGGTTCAGTGGGCAACAGTAAGCCAATCTGGGCAAACGACAATAGGTATAGGCAGTTGTCGAGAGATAGACGTTCAACACCTGTCTGTGTATGCGCCCCTAGTAGTGCTTTGTATAGGCTGAGTTGATCACTAGTGAATTGGTATTCTGTGGTGCCAAGTTGTAACAAGTAAAGCTGATTGTGGAGATTGCGTTTGACAGTATCAAGGGTGGACGCGTTTGAGGGTGATGGCAGTAGCACAACGTCGAAGGGCGCTGGATTGAGTGTGAAGTTGGCGAATTCGTCTGTAACACCTGTAGCATTGAGGAAATCTTGCACTTGGCAATCCAATGAAGTTGGCAACAAGTGAGGTGATAGATGCAGTGATTGAGCAGGTGTAGATAACTGAGGATTCAACAGGGTGGGCAACCGGTGAGCTCAATAATGAGCAGGGCTCATAACCTGTTGAAGCGCAGTGAGTAAATGCGCTCCAATGTATGAGTTAGCGCAGTGAGACAAAGCGGATTGAGCCCACTAGAGATGAGTGGGGAGAACATTGCTGTTGATCGAGCAACTTGTACATTTGTTTATATAGAATACAACAGATAAATCCAGGTGGTACATCAGCGTGTATATGAGAGAAAGAAATTACAAATGGAGATAAAACACATAATATTGGACGCAAGACAAAGGAGAGGTAAAATATTGATATATGCTTGATATATGCATGGAATCGTTCAACACTCTTGTCCATCACTGCATGTGTTGCAGACAGCAATCTACCTGCTTGCAAAAAAGATGCTCTATATCACACCTGTCAAAGGCTTGTTGATTAGTTGTAGTCATTGTCCAATGCTAGGTAGCAGAGCAGCCACAGTGTTTGAGAGTGAAAATCCCAGCATCAAGAGCACCTACCATACTTGTCTATCCCACTTCCTTTTTTAGCTATGTCTGCACCAAACCCTGCCTCTGCCTGGATTCAGTTTGATGCCACCCAGATTCAAGTACCCACCAATTGAGCTGATCTATTAGCATTTACCCACACAATCAAGGACACACTGATTGCTATAAATAACAATCTTACAGTATTTATCAATCAACAGTCAGCTGAACTTTCTACCATCAACACCACTCTCCAGAACCACAATACAGGTGTATCTAACCTTGAAACAAATGTAGTTGCACTCCAGGCTGCAGTCAAAGCACCTGGCACAAGCACCTCTATTGTGTGTACTTGAGCACCCAAGTTATCAGCACCTGCCAAATTCAATGGTTCAGATAAAAACAAAGCAGTATCCTTCAGGGTCACAGTGGCCCATTATTTGCAGACTTCTTATCCTGCTGCGACTGCTGATGAGCAGGTTGCCTACATCATCTCCTGCCTGGAAGGCAAAGCCCACAAGTGGCTGGAACCCTACTTGGAAGACAACATTATCAACAGCAATCCAGTCACTTGGCTTCATAATGTCTGATTTCTGGAGCCAATTTAATGCTCACTGGAATGTTGCCAACAAGACCAAAAATTTTGGGGCAAAATTCAAATCACTCAAACAAAAGAATTCAGTCCAAGAATACTTCAAGGACTTCCAGACATATTCCCAGGGTCTTGGCTACAATGATGTGTCTCTTCATGATCATTTCTACAATGGTCTCACAGTCAAAATCAAGGAGTTCCTTGTGGCCCAAGATTACAACCACATGGCTGCCAATGTCACTTTGCAAACTCTTGCAGACAAGGCACTCTGAATTGATCAGTGCATTGAGTTGTTCCAGGCCCAAAACCCATCCCCCAAAAACTCTTCCTCCTCCAATGTGGCTAGCACCTCCACCAAAGCTTCCACCTTGCTGTCAGCAGCTCCTCCCAAAGGCCAGGCCAGGGAAAAGATGTCTGTTGGGGAAAAGGTGTACATGCTTGGTCTGGATGGTAAGGCTTGCAAAGGAACAATTTTGGCTATAAACCACAATGCCAAAGGGCAGTCGATTCCCACAATCAAATGGAATGATGGATCATCTGAAGAAACTACGTTTAAACAAATCCAAAAAGATTTGCATCCGATTGTTGTTGCTCCCTTGGCTCCTACCCTGGCCAAAGGTTCTGGTCCTGGACCCATGGATTTAGATTCAGCTGGGAAAGGAAAAAAGCCTGTTATATGCAGCACTTGTGGTGGTCATGGCCATTATTCCAGTGCTTGTCCCTCCAAACCCTATTCTGGGCAAGCCACTTCCCTTTCTGGTGATGAGTTGGAAAACAAGGACACTTGAACATTGACAGAGCAAATGTATCAAGCAAAACCAGTATGGACTTTGAAATATATGCTGTAGACAACATGTCCCCTTTAAATATATATGTTGTCACATCTCAAGTCCTGTCCACTCCAGAAAATAAAAGCATCAACCATATGCAAACCATGCACAGTTGGGCAATGATTGACTCAGGCACATCCTCATGCTTTATACACCCACACCTAGTCAAACAATATTGAATACCCACTTACAAAAAGAAAATTCCAAAAAAATTAAAAGTTATTGATGGTTGTGAAATCTCTTCTGGTATTGTTGATACAGAATGTGTTTTTATTCTAGAAATAGGTAGTCATAAAGAACAATTGGTTTGTAATGTAGCAGACATAGGTAGACACACTTTAGTACAAGGAATGACATGGCTCAAATTACATAATCCAAATATTGACTGGCCAAACAAACATGTTACCTTTGACTCAAACTTTTGTATAAAAAATTGCATTCCTGCTTCTAATGTAGTTCTTGGCAATGTTGGTGGTGTCTTTGACCCATTTGACAAAAACCTAGGAGGTATTGAGGCTTACCAACCTCTTGAAGGCATCCCTAGGGACCCTGGAGGTGTTGTGGTATCAAAACCACTTGAAGGCATCCCAGAGGAACTCCAAGACTATGCAGATGTATTTTCTGAGGACAAAGTGATGGAGTTACCTCCTCACCATCCATATGACCTTGAGATAGTCCTCAAGGATCAAAATGCACCAGTAAAAGGACTGGTATACCCCCTTCACCCTTTGGATGACAAGGAATTAAGGAGAATACTCAAAGAGCAGTTGGACAAAGGGTTGATCAGGCCCTCCAAATCATGATACAGCTCTCCAGTAATCTTTGTTCCTAAAAAGAATGGCAAAAGAAGGATGTGTGTCAATTATCATTTCCTTAATTCCAACACAGTACAAAACACATATCCCATACCTCTCATTTCCACCCTGGTAGAGAAATTGAGAGGAGCACATGTATTCACAACTCTGGACCTTAAATCTGGCTATAATCTGGTCAGAATTAAAGAAGGAGATGAATGGAAAACAGCATTTAAAACAAAATACAGTCTATTCAAATACTTGGTCATGCCTTTTGGTCTTTGTAATGTGCCAGCTGCCTTCCAGAACTTCATGAACAAGATCTTCAGGGATTTACTTGATGTGTCAGTCATAGTATACCTTGACAACATACTTATATTTTCCAAAAACCCTGAGGATCACATGAAGCACATTCAGGAAGTGTTATCCTGACTTAGGAAACACTAGCTATATTGCAACCTGGAAAAATGTGTCTTCAACACTTCTGAAGTGGAATACCTAGGTGTAATTGCCAATGGTGAAGGAGTCAAGACAGACCCTAAAAAGGTCACAGAAGCAGTTAATTGGGAAACACCGCATAACATAAAGGAAGTGCAGGAAGCACTAGGGTTTTTCAACTACTATTGCCACTTCATAGAGGACTTTGCAGGACAAGCTTGGCCTATGTACCAGCTCTTGCCTAAAGATGTCCCTTGGTGATGGGGTAAGAATGAGGAAGCATCCTTCCAAATTCTGAAAAAAGCACTAGTTGAATCTCCTGTCTTAATCCAACCAGATGTCACAAAGGAATTTATACTGGAATGTGATGCATCTGACTTTGCCACTGGAGCTATTCTTAACCAGTATGGCAAAGATGGTAAATTACACCCAGTAGCCTTCTATTCCAAAACTCTATCACCAGCCAAACAAAACTATGATATACATGATAAAGAATTACTGGCTATGATACAAGCATTCAAAGAATGGCATCACTTGCTTGAAGGATCTGAAATCCCTGTCTTGGTAGTCTCAGACCACAAAAATCTGGAGTTCTTCCAGACAAAAAGGGACTTAAACTAAGGATGTGATGCTGATATTCTGGCATTCTGGCATCAAGGGTAACTCAATTGCATCAGCTTATAAATCAGTGCTTCTACAATTGAGTTACCTTTGATGCCAGAATGCCAGAATATCAGTATCACATCCTTAACTTAAACCAGAGACAAGCAAGGTGGATGGGCTTCCTGGCCAACTACAATTACAGAATCAAGTACAGAAAAGGGGCACAAAACAGAAAAGCTGATATACTATCTTGACAAGAATCACTTTGGAGAGAGGCAGCTAAAGAGGGGGGTGAAACCCTGCTGCTTATCAGCCCTGAGCTTTTCATTTTGGCAATTCTCACCAACCATTCCCTCAATGATCTAATCAGGGATGCATTACCAGATGATAAGACTGTATCAAAGATTCTAAAGTCCCTTGAGGAGAACATTCTGGTTAAAGGCTGGCATCTAGAAGATGACTTGTTGTACTACCACAATCACATATATGTACCAAACAAGTCAGAAATCAGACAAGTAGTCAGAGAAAGCCAGCATAACAATCCTGCAGCAGGGCATCCAGGGCATTTCAGGACACTAGATCTCCTATCTCAAGATTACTATTGGTCTGGAATGAAAAAATCTGTTGTTAATTATATTCAGGCATGCAACTTGTGTATCCAGAACAAGCATTCAAATCAAGCCCCTCCTGGTCTCCTACAACCCATAGACTTACCAAATAAACCCTGGGAGGAAATCACCTATGACTTGATCACTGGATTACCAATGTCAGAAGGATACAATGCAATACTCACAGTGGTGGACTGATTATCAAACATGGTACACTTTATCCCCACACACTCTGGAGCCACTGCAGTAGACATTGCAAATTTATTTGTAAACTTTGTCTGGAAACTACACAGATTACCCCAAAAAACCATATCTGACCAAGGCCCTAACTTCAATGCCAAATTCCTTTGCCAACTGTACACATGCCTAAACATTGAACTGCATTACTCTATGGCATACAGACCACAGGTTGATGGGCAAAGCAAAAGACTTAACCAATTTGTCAAAATATATCTTGGTCACTACATAAATCATAAACAGACAGATTGGGTAGCAGCATTGCCTATGGCAGAATTTGCATATAATAATGAGAAACACTCAGGATCAAACTACTTGCTGTTCTTTGCCTGCTATGGCTACAACCCAGATTTCACTGTGGGTAATACCAAAGAAAGCCAGGTACCTGCCACCAATCAATGCACTGAACACCTCAAGGAAATCCAAGAAGAGGCCAAGGCTGCTCTAATGATTGCCAATTGAACATACTCTGAATATTGTAATCAGAAGCATTGTGAAGCACCAAAGATCAAAGTTGGATCAAAGGTCTTCCTAGACAGCTCAAATATCAAAACCATACACCCTTCTAAGAAATTGGATAACAGGTGTTTTGGACCATACAAAGTACTGGAACAAATTGGAAAACATACTTTCAAATTGGAATTACCCAAATCCATGAAGGTTCATCTGGTATTCCACACTTCACTCCTGTTCCCAAAACCAGTAGATGACTATAACTGGCAACCTGTACCTGTTCCACCAGTGGTCACTCCTGATGGTGAAGAAGAATTTGAAGTTGAAGAAATCCTGGGCTCTTGAAAGGTTGGAAGAAGGTTGGAATATTATGTCAAGTGGAAAGGCTATGGACCAGAAGAAAACCTATGGTTACCTAAAACCAAACTCAAGAATGCACCTGAACAAGTAAAAGAATTCCACCAACTCCATCCCAATGCACTCAGACCTTGATGGGGGGGAAGTGTCATGGCCTAGACCATGATGCAGATTTTATTATGATTTTCCTATATTTTATACATCTCTCCTTCTCATATTTTTGGACAAGTCCTGTTTAATCAGATATATGCATAGAATTACTTACATGATCATGTGACCTTGTTGTTGATGTCCTGTTTGTACCTTCTGGAGTATTCTGTTACATGGCACCATTCTTACATTGTATGATAGTTGTCTTGCACCATATGTGTATTTGATATAGCTCATTGTATGAATATATAAGGGAGAGTCTGAGAGCCTTAAGCCTCAGGACTTGACCTCCTGTCATATCCCCTCTACTACCTGTGTGACTTACAGTCCATAGTCCCTGCCCAGTCCTCTTAAGGACAAGTGCACCTACTTCTACATCCTTGCATCTTATTGCACCCTCACTGTGCATCCTACCTTAGATGTTGTCAGTACAGCCTCCAGCATCACTGCCCATAGGCTTTTCATTGCCATTTAGGTGTTTGACGTTACCCTTCAGGTCATAGCTCTGACAGAAAATGTGCATTTAGTCCAATTTTTGAGTGATTGCAATAGAATATTCACAAAATCCAGCTAGACAGACTGCAGTAAATGGTCAAAACATCTACTTTGTGCATCCAAATTTTTTGGATGTTCTCAGCATACAGAGTCCTCCCCACTATTGTTCTTGAACAAAGACCAGACATAGCACCACTTCATTGTGCAAAGGAGCTGAGAAGTGCAATGCTAAGCACACTGGTTTTTTGGATGCAGTCACAGAGTCCAATCCCAACATAACCCCTTACTCCAAGGCAAGGCATCATGTGATACTAGCACTTTGGAGCACCCACTTGCATTGCTCCTTTGAGTTGCTGGCTGACAAGTTTCATTGCATGGAGGTGGATTATTTACACCCTGGCAAATCTTTACCGCCCCCTTGACTATCTCCCAAGATGTTAAAACTGTGTATGCCAAGTATGCTCCTTGTATCCAGGAGTATTTTCAGGCACATGTTGATTATTTGTACAAATGAATTGTGCATTAACAGTGACCTTGCCAGAACCTCAAGGCTGCTGTCCATGTAGCAATTGACAGGTGGACTAGCCCTATCTTAGAGTTGTACTTAGCCTAGTTGACATATGGTTTGACCAAAACAAAAGCAACCAATAAATACTTGAGTTTATAAGGTGAGATCTGTCGATGGCAACAAGTCAGGTGACAAGGAAAATAGTAAGAAAAGAAAAGAACTTGTATTTGATGAGAGGTCAAGTTCTTGAGGAGTCCTCTGCAAACTTGACCTGGTTTATATACATAGTACAAGCCACATCATAACAAACAAGTCCATACAGTGAGTCACGACCGATAAGAGATAGAAGCAGTAGAAGCAACTGCGGAACTGTGGAATTTCACATCAGAGTTGAAATACATCTTGGTTAACAGTCCAGAACATCCCCTGAATCACATGACACAGATATACCATAAAAGGCAAGTATGTTTTGAAGATGATCTCATAAAATGTAGTAAATTGAGAAAATATTATAGAGTGGGTATATGCGTGTCAGTTTGTGACACTTCCCCCCTTCAAGGCATGGGGGTCATGGGGTGCCTTTGGATGTGACTTGACATAGTTGGCAATGAGTTCTGGTGCATTCACCAGGTCATCATAAGTTAGCCATTGTCACTTGTCATAGCTGAGCCATTTGATGTAGTATTCAAAGATGTTAGACCTTTTGTTGTATTGTGACTTTATGATCTGTTCCACTTTGAATTCTTCTTCCCCTTCAGGAGTTACCACAGGTGGTGGTGGGGGAACCTGATGGCCATTGGGGTCGTCTTTATATCTGGTGAGAAGTGAAACATGAAACACTGGGTGTATTTTCATGGTTATCAGTAGGTCCAGTTTGAAAGCATGTGTGCCATGTTGTGCTACCACCTTGAATGGTCCAACTCTTTTGTGGGCCAGTTTCCTGGAGGCCTGTTGTGTCCGTATGTTCTTGGTATCAAGCCAGACTTTGTCTCCAACCTTAATAGCTTCTGGGGTCTGATGCTTCTGGTCATAGTATTCCTTGATCCTCTGGTTTGCTATTTCCAGAGCTGCCTTAAGTTTGTCATGGCCCTTTTGGAGCCATTCTGCGTGGTTGTCTGCTAAGGGGAGTTCTTGTTCCTCCCTGTCCCCAACTGCCAGCCTTGGATGGAAACCATAGTTTGCAAAGAATGGTGATTTGCCAGTCAAGGTGTTGACACTGTTATTGTAGGCAAATTCAGCCAATGGTAGGAGCAGAACCCAGTTGTCTTGCCGGTCTGATACATAATGTCTGATGTACCCTTCCACTACTTGGTTGGCCCTTTCAGACTGGCCATCTGTCTGAGGGTGATATGCTGTGGAATAGGAGGGTTTTATATCCAGCCATTTGTATAAGTGCCTTAGGAATTTGGACGCAAAGTTGGGGCTGTGGTCTGAGATTGTTTTCTGTGGTAACCCATGAAGTTTCCATACATAGGTTAGGAACAAGTTGGTGCAATCCATAGCACTGGCTTCCGATTGGCATGGAATAAAGTGGACCATTTTTGTCAGGCGGTCGACAACTGTAAATATGGCATCAAACCCCTCTGACAGGGGTAGCCCAGTGATCAGGTCATAGGTAATTTCCTGCCAAGGTTTTTCTGGTGCTGGTATTGGGTTTAGGAGCCCTGGGGGAACTTGGTTGCTGTGCTTGTTCCTGATGCATGACTTGCAATGTGTAATGTATTTGTTGACTGATTTTTTCATTGATAACCACATGTATTTCCGATTTAGCAATTCATATGTTCTGAACTGCCCTGGGTGTCCTGCTGCTGGGCTATCGTGATGGCTTTTGATGACCAGTTTGTGAAGTTCTTTGTTATTCGGGACATAGATTCTGCCCTTGTGTTGTAAAAGTCCTTTGTCCCATTCCCAATCTTTAACCTTCTCATTGTCATCTAGGGCTTTTAGCACTTTTGATAGGTGTTTGTCCCCTGGGATAGCATCCCTAATGAGTTGTTCCAGGTTGTGGTCTGGTGTGATTGCTTGCAGGCACAGTGATTTCAGCTCAAAAAATTGATTTTGCGCAAGCAGAGCTTGGCTCTCACCCCCCTCTTTAGGGATGTGTCTTGACAGTCTAGAGAGTATGTCTGCCTGGCCATTCTTTGCCCCTTCAATGTATAGGATCTTGAATTCGAACCTGGATAGGAACTCGTGCCACTGTGTGACTCAACTGTTCAGTGGCTGATTCGTCTTCCAGTACTCCAAATTCTTGCGGTCACAAACAATGTTTACTGGGTGTTCAGCCCCTTCTAGTAAGTGACGCCAGTGTTTGAGGGCCTTTATAATTGCCAGCATTTCTTTGTTGTAGATATCATAATTCCTTTCTGCTGGGACCATTGCCTTGGAGTAGTAAGAGATTGGGTGGAGCATTCCGTCTTCTCCATATTGCAGTAATACAGCACCTGTGGCATAGCCTGAGGTGTCTGTTTCCAAAATGAATGGTTTGCTGGGTTCTGGCTGAATTAGGAGGGGGGCTTCCTTTAATTTCTGCTTCAGCAGGTTCCATGCCCGATCCCTTTCTTCTGTCCATTCCCACTTTATGTCCTTCTTGACAAGTTTGTAAAGACATTTTGTGATTTTTGAAAAGTCCTTTATGAAGTGCCTTAACCAATTTGCAAACCCCAGCCCTTCCAGGACTTCAGTTGGGTTGGTAGGGGTTGGCCATTCAACAGCCTTTTCAACCTTGGCTGGGTCTACTTTGATTCCCTGGGGAGTCACTACTATTCCCAGGTAGCCTACTTCAGTGACATCAAAAACACATTTCTCCAGGGTGCAGTATAGGCCAGCCTTTTGGAGATGATGCAAGACTTCTCTGACATGTTCATCCTGTTCTTCTTGGTTTTTTGAGAATACTAATATGTTGTCCATGTAGATTACTATGTAAATGCCTTCAATGTCCTGGAATTCCTCCTGGATCATAGCCATGAAGGTTCCTGGTGCATTCTTTTGGCCAAATTGCATGACTAAGGGCTCATACAGCCTGTATTGGTCTTAAAAGCAGCCTTCCATTTGTCTCCTTCCCAAATCCATATGAGGTTGAAACCCCACTTTAGATCAAACTTGGTGAATATTTTTGCTCCATGCAAAGTCTCTACAATATCATTGATGCATGGGAGTGGGTACACATTGGAGACCGTCATTTGTTTAGCTGCTGGTAGTCAATGCACATGTGCAGCTTCCCATTCTTTTTTTTAACAAATATGACAGGGGATGCCATTGGCAACCTTGAGGGTCTAATATGCCCTGCTTTCAGTTGGCAGTCCAAGGTCTTGTGCAATTCTGCATCCTCCTTGACACCCACACTATATATGGGGCCATGCCTTGGCTTGGCATCTGGTTTTAGATCTATTTCCATATCCCATGTCGACGACGACAAGTCAGGCAACGAGGAAAATAGTAAGAAAAGTAAAAGAACTTGTATTTGACGAGAGGTCAAGTTCTTGAGGAGTCCTCTGCGAACTTGACCTGGTTTATATACATAGTACGAGCCACATCATAACAAACAAGTCTGTACAGTGAGTCACGACAGATAAGAGATAGAAGCAGTAGAAGCAACTGCGGAACTGTGGAATTTCACATCAGAGTTGAAATACATCTCGGTTACCGGTCCGGAACATTCCCTGAGTCACATGACACAGATATACCATAAAAGGCATGTATGTTTTGAAGATGATCTCATAAAATGTAGAAAATCGAGAAAATATTGTAGAGTGGATGTATGCGTGTCAGTTCGTGACACTTCCCCCCTTCAAGGCACGGGGGTCCTGGGGTGCCTTTGGGTGCGACTTGACATAGTCAGCAATGAGTTCTGGTGCATTCACCAGGTCGTCATAGGTTAACCACTGTCGCTCGTCATAGCCAAGCCACTTGACATAGTATTCGAAGACGTTAGATCTTTTGTTGTATCGTGACTTTATGATCTGTTCCACTTCGAACTCTTCTTCCCCTTCAGGAGTTACCACAGGTGGTGGTGGGGGAACCTGACGGCCATAGGGGTCGTCTTTATATTTGGTCAGGAGTGAGACATGAAATACTGGGTGTATTTTCATGGTTATCGGTAGGTCCAATTTGTAGGCATTTGTGCCATGTTGTGCTACCACCTTGAATGGTCCAACTCTTTTGTGGGCCAGTTTCCTGGAGGCCTGCTGTGTCCGTATGTTTTTGGTATCAAGCCAGACTTTGTCTCCAACCTTAATAGCTTCAGGAATCCGATGCTTCTGGTGTAGTATTCCTTGATCCTCTGGTTCGCGATTTCCAGGGCTGCCTTAAGTTCGTCATGGCCCTTTTGGAGCCATTCTGCATGGTTGTCCGCTAAGGGGAGTTCTGGTTCCTCCCTGTCCCCGACTGCTAGCCTTGGGTGGAAACCGTAGTTTGCGAAGAATGGTGATTTGCCAGTTGAGGCGTTGACACCATTATTGTAGGCAAATTCAGCTAATGGTAGGAGCAAGACCCAGTCATCTTGTCTGTCTGATACATAGTGTCTGATGTACCCTTCCACTACTTGGTTGGCTCGTTCAGACTGGCCATCCGTCTGAGGGTGGTATGCTGTGGAGTAGGAGGGTTTTATATCCAGTCGTTTGTATAAGTGCCTTAGGAATTTGGATGCGAAGTTGGGGCCACGGTCTGAGATTGTTTTCCGTGGTAACCCATGGAGTTTCCATACATATGTTAGGAACAAGTTGGCGCAATCCATAGCACTGGCTTCCGATTGACATGGAATAAAGTGGACCATTTTTGTCAGGCGGTCGACAACTGTAAATATGGCATCAAATCCCTCTGACAAGGGTAGTCTGGTAATCAGATCGTAGGTAATTTCCACCCAAGGTTTTTCTGGTGCAGGTATTGGGTTTAAGAGCCCTGGGGGGACTTGGTTGCTGTGCTTGTTCCTGATGCATGACTCGCAGTGTGTGACATATTCGTTGACTGATTTTTTCATTGATAACCATGTGTATTTGCGATTTAACAGCTCATATGTTCTGAACTGTCCTGGGTGTCCTGCTGCTGGACTATCATGACGGCTTTCAATGACCAGTTTGCGAAGTTCTTTGTTATTTGGGACGTAGATTCTGCCCTTGTGTCGTAAGAGTCCTTCATCCCATTCCCAATCTTTGACCTTCTCATTGTCATCTAGGGTTTTTAGCACTTTTGACAGGTGCTCATCCCCTGGGATAGCGTCCCTAATGAGTTGTTCCAGGTCATGGTCTGGTGTGATTGCCTGTAACCACAGGGATTTTAATTCCAAAAATTGGTTTTGTGCCAGCAGAGCTTGGCTCTCACCCCCCTCTTTTGGGATGTGTCTTGACAGCCTAGAGAGTATGTCTGCCTGACCATTCTTCGCCCCTTCAATATATAAAATCTTGAATTCGAACCTGGATAAAAACTCATGCCACCGTGTGACTCGACCGTTCAGTGGCCGATTTGTCTTCCAATACTCCAAATTCTTGTGGTCACAGACAATGTTTACTGGGTGTTCGGCCCCTTCTAGCAAATGACGCCAGTGTTTAAGGGCCTTGATAATTGCCAGCATTTCTTTGTTGTAGATATCGTAGTTTCTTTCTGCTGGGACCATTGCCTTGGAGTAATAGGAAATTGGGTGGAGCATTCCGTCCTCTCCATATTGCAGTAATACAGCGCCTGTGGCATAGCCTGAGGCGTCGGTTTCCAAAATGAATGGTTTGTTGGGTTCTGGCTGAATTAGGAGGGGGGCTTCTTTTAATTTTTGCTTCAGCAGATTCCATGCTTGATCCCTTTCTGCTGTCCATTCCCATTTTACGTCCTTTTTGACAAGTTCATAAAGACATCTTGTGATTTTCGAAAAGTCTTTTATGAAGTGCCTCAACCAATTTGCAAACCCCAACCCTTCCAGGACTTCGGTTGGGTTGGTAGGGGTTGGCCATTCAACAGCTTTTTCGACCTTGGCTGGGTCTACTTTAATTCCCTGGGGAGTCACTATTATTCCCAGGTAATCGACTTCAGTGACATCGAAAACACATTTCTCCAAGGCGCAGTATAGGCCAGCTTTTTGGAGGCGACGTAAGACCTCCTTGACATGTTCATCATGTTCTTCCTGGTTTTTGGAGAATACTAGTATGTCGTCCATGTAAATTACAACATAAATGCCTTCGATGTCCTGGAATTCTTCTCAGATCATGGCCATGAAGGTTCCCGGTGCATTCTTTTGACCGAATTGCATAACTAGAGGCTCATACAGCCCGTATTTGGTCTTGAAAGCGGCCTTCCATTCGTCTCCTTCCCGAATTCGTATGAGGTTGAAACCCCACTTTAGGTCAAACTTGGTGAATATCTTTGCCCCCCGCAAGGTTTCCACAATATCATTGATGCGCGGGAGTGGGTACACATTGGAGACAGTCATTTCGTTTAGCCGACGGTAGTCAATGCACATGCACAGCTTCCCATTCTTCTTTTTGACGAATATGACTGGGGATGCCATTGGTGACCTTGAGGGTCTGATATGCCCTGCTTTTAGTTGGCGATCCAAGGTTTTGCGCAATTCTGCATCTTCCTTGACACCCACGCTATATATGGGACCATGCCTTGGCTTGGCATCTGGTTTTAAATCTATTTCCATATCCCACTTCCTATGGGGTGGTAATGGTTGGACGTCGTCTTCTTCGGCAAATATTTTCTGGAATTCTTTATATTTTGTTGGGAGGGAGTCTAAGGAGTCCAGCTGGAGCTCCTTAGGTTCATTTGCACGCACGTGCAAGGGTTTTGTGATGCAGTGCTTCAGGCATATTGGTGAGTTGAACTTCATGTCCTTCCCATCCCAATCAATGTCGGGGTTATGGAATTTGAGCCATGACATGCCCAGGACTAAATCGTTTTTGCCGACGTTCACAACATAGGCGCTGAGGATTTCTCGGTGCTCCTGAATGCACAACTCAAAGGTGCAGTAATGGGTCACAGACCCAGAGTCTATCTCCCTTCCATCGATTACCCTCAATTTCTTGGGTGTTTTTAGGGCAATGGTAGGAATACGGTATTGTTTAATCAAATCTTCATGTATAAATACTGACGTGGCCCCTGAGTCTATCATGGCCCATCCGTTGAATTTTTTCATGTTATATGCAGACTTGTGTTGGGGGTTATGCGCAGAGGGAATGCATGAAAGAAAAACTGTAGTTGTGATTGGTTTCCTAACGACATACATTCCATTTCCATATTTTTATTTTCATTATGCGCATTTTGTAACATAACGCCCAAGACCGCCCCCCTGGCACGGTTTGAGCTCATTCTTTTACCGACTCGTCGTCGGTTGTTTCTACATCCTCAACCACTGCCTCGTATCCTGACATCTTGGCTGATGGGCATTTGGCGGCAATGTGGCCGCGCCCTCCACAGTTGTAGCAGGTGTTTGTCCCCTTTCCTTTTCCTGCGCTATCCAGTCCATTGCGTCTGGATCCTTTGCCTTGGGGCCGCTGGCGGATGTTATCCTTCTTTATGTTTGAAGGATTCTTGTATGTTGGCATTACTGCCATCGTAACGGACGGTTGGAACAGTGAAGCCCTTTGCATTGGGGCCAATGGCTACAATTTGACCCTTTATAGCCCTGCCATCTTTAATCTTGTATACTCGTTCCCCATTCTTGAACTTCTCTTTTTGGGGGGCGTTTTGGGGGTTATTCGTGAGCCGGCTGGTTGAAGCATTGTTGCTGCTGGACTTGTTACCCCCATGAGCTGTCCTCTTGCTACCGAAAGAG
Source organism: Ceratorhiza oryzae-sativae (assembly GCA_030998015.1). Lineage (NCBI taxonomy): Eukaryota > Fungi > Basidiomycota > Agaricomycetes > Cantharellales > Ceratobasidiaceae > Ceratorhiza > Ceratorhiza oryzae-sativae. The sequence goes on from JARWMV010000029.1 coordinate 31,716, forward strand.
ATGAGGTGGCGGTCAATTTCTAAGGCCCGCTGTGTGAGCTGGGCAAATGTCTTTGTGCGAGGGTCATAGTTTTGGGCCACCATGCTATCTGTTACGTCTGACGACAGACCATCATAGAACTGATCATGCATGGCGGCATCATTGTAGTTGAGGCCTGTGGAATATAGGTTGAATAGGGTGAGGTAGTCCTGAACCGTCTTGGATTGTTTCAACTTCCGCCACTTGTCGCGGTTATTTTCAGTGCGGTTCAAATCCCCATATCGGGTAGTAAATTCTTGCCAGAATAAATTGGCATCGTGAAGCCAGGGGATCGCAGTTCCAGGGTTGAGAATTTCGAATTCCTCATATGAGTTAACCCATTCAGCTGCTGACCCTTCGAGATAAGAGGTGATGAAGGCGACTACTTGGTCAGCCGAGTGCCCACTCATGTTTGTATTGATATATCGGGCACATGCAATTCTGAATGAGATGGCGTCTTCCCGCTTTGTGCCATCAAACTTTTGAGGGGCGGCCATCTTGACCTTTGCAGTTGACCCTCCAGAAGGAGCAGGTGCTGTTGGTTGTGGTTGGACTGTACCCGTGGGAGCCAGTACTTGGACAGCGCCTGAGCCACCCATGGAGGTGTTGATTTGCGCTTCAATGCGCGTGATAGTAGTTTGAAGAATGGCTAACATTCCCACTAGGTTATTGACATTGGTGGCTAGTCCGGCCACATCCGCATCTACTTTTGTCTGATTTGTGGTAAGTTTGGCCTCGAGTGAATCTGTGTAGGTCTTATTATTGTGTTCGACGTCCCCAATATCATTTTGGAGATTATTGGTTCGCTCTTGCAGTTCGTCCATTGATCGAAGCATATAGATGACCTTATCTTCATCAGACATATTCGCCCAAGCAGGGGCAGGAGGTTGTGACGCCATTTCAGAGAAGGTTTGATAGAATTTTTAAAGGCGACGGAGACAGTAAGGAAGTACAGGGAATTGGGAATTGTTTTGGTAATATAGGATTTCTTTCCCCCGCACGAGTCTATAAATTTCAAAGTTTCTGATCCCTGCGAACCTTAGCCAGGTATCGTCCAAGTCCCAACTTTTGGTGTCTTGGCAACGGTATGGGCACTCCACCCTCTTTAATTTAGTTTGATCCCGCAGGAGTGTCTCCTTGGGGAGGATTGGCTTGGGCTGCTGGAAGGGATGTTTCTTCCTGAATTGGCGAGCCCGTGCCACTTAGAAAGGTGGGGTGAGGAAGGTCTGACGGCGTTGAGAAGACGGGGAAGGCGTACTTGTGGGGTTCAACTGTTTCTCGGACTATAGCTTCTAGTCTGAGATGGTCTTGGAGGAGGGATAGGTAGTCCTCCTGGTGTTCGCGCAAACGCTCAGTTAAGTATGCGCAACGGGCCTCGGCTTCGTGAAGTTTTTCACGGGTTTCTTCGTACTTATTCCGGTAATAACGGTACCTGTCTTGGAAGTTTTCGATAGTGTTTAACAGGTGACGAAGAAGCTGTTGACCGAGGTTCTCCAGCTTAGAGCTGGTTGCGAGGGATGGTGTAGTAATAGAGGAATTTGTCCTTCTTAGGACAATAGGGGCAGCGCGCGGGGAAGGTGGCTTCGTTTGGCCGACGGCAGATCTTGCACTCAGGGGCACCTGGCTCGGTGACGAAGGCTTGTTGGGCACGTCCGACTCTCTGGGGGCGGACTTTGATAATTACTACTCGGCTAAAATCGATGTGCCCTGCTTCTTCAAGGATACTTTCGACCGAGTTGAGGGTGAAGCAGTGGATCGATAGGTGTCCGAACCACCCACACAGACGGCAGCGCTGATCTTCTGTAAAAGGTTGTGCCACTTGAGGGCCGTGCGTTCCGTCAGAGACGTACTCGAGCAAGAGCAAGATAAAAGGAAAAATAGACCCTTTCCCGAGTCTATGGGAATAGGAAGGTGACCTCCGTTGCTCAGCTACTTAAGGGCAATGAGCGACCCCACCTCTTGTTGACGAAAGAGATTAGAGAACCGAAGCTTGTTACGACGTGTGAGGGACCTGGCTATGCAAGGTTTCACAGAGGCGCGTATAGGGCAACGATATCTCGTGACTGTGGATAGGTGGAGTGGGATTGGGGAAGGCAACGAGGAGTTATCTCGAGACGACGCCGACGGCGTTCCAAACGTATCCCAGACGACACTGAGACTTACGATTGTCAAGAACTTGACCTGATGTCGACGACGACAAGTCAGGCAACGAGGAAAATAGTAAGAAAAGTAAAAGAACTTGTATTCGACGAGAGGTCAAGTTCTTGAGGAGTCCTCTGCGAACTTGACCTGGTTTATATACATAGTACAAGCCACATCATAACAAACAAGTCCGTACAGTGAGTCACGACAGATAAGAGATAGAAGCAGTAGAAGCGACTGCGGAACTGCGGAATTTCACATCAGAGTTGAAATACATCTCGGTTACCGGTCCGGAACATTCCCTGAGTCACATGACACAGATATACCATAAAAGGCATGTATGTTTTGAAGATGATCTCATAAAATGTAGAAAATCGAGAAAATATTGTAGAGTGGATGTATGCGTGTCAGTTTGTGACATCCCACTTCCTATGGGGTGGTAATGGCTGGACATCATATTCTTCAGTGAATATTTTCTGGAACTCTGTATATTTTGCTGGAAGTGAGTCTAAGGAGTCCAACTGGAGTTCCTTGGGTTTGTTTGCTTGCACATGTAGGGGTTTTGTGATGCAGTGCTTCAAACATATTGGCAAATTGAACTTCATGTCCTTTCCATCCCAATCAATGTCAGGATTATGGAATTTGAGCCATGACATGCCCAGGACTAAATCATTTTTGCCAATGTTCACAATGTAAGCACTGAGAATTTCTCAGTGCTCCTGAATGCACAACTCAAAGGTGCAGTAATGGGTCACAGACCCAGAGTCAATCTCCCTTCCATTGATTACTCACAGTTTTTTTGGTGTTTTTAGGGAGCCAGTAGGAATATGGTATTGTTTAACCAGGTCTTCATGTATAAATAATGATGTGGCCCCTGAATCAATCATGGCCCATCCATTGAATTTTTTCATATTATATGCAGACTTGTGTTCAGGGGTTATGCACAGAGGGAATGCATGAAAGAAAAACTGAAGTTGTGATTGGTTTCCTAATGACATACATTCCATTTCCATTTTTTTATTTTCATTCTGCACATTTTGTAACATAGTGCCCAAGACTGCCCCCCTGGCACAGTTTGAGCTCATTCTTTTACCAACTCATCATTGGTTGTTTCTACATCCTCTACAACTGCCTTGTATCCTGACATCTTGGCTGAGGGACACTTGGCAGCAACATGACCACATCCTCCACAGTTGTAGCAGGTATTCGTCCCTTTCCCTTTTCCTGCACTATACAAGTCCATTGCATCTGGATCCTTTGCTTTGGGGGCTGCTGGTGGGTGATTGTCCTTCTTTATGTCCTTGAAGGATTCTTGTACATTGGAATTGCTACCATTGTAGTGAACAGTAGGAACAGTGAAGCCCTTGGCATTGGGCCCAATGGCCACAATTTGGCCCTTGACCACCCTGCCATCCTTGATCTTGTATATCCACTCCCCATTCTTGAATTTCTCCTTTTGGGGATTGCTTTGGGAGGTAGCTGTTGGCCTGCTGGACAAGGCACTGTTGCTGTTGGACTTGTTACCCCCATGAGATGTCCTTTTGCTACCAAATGAAATGAGGTGGCAGTTGATTTCCAGGGCTTGCTGAGTGAGCTGGGCAAAGGTTTTGGTGTGGGGGTCATAGTTTTGGGCCACCATGCTGTCTGTTATGTCTGATGATAGACCATCATAAAACTGGTCACACATGGCCACATCATTGTAGTTGAGCCCTGTTGAATATAAATTGAATAGGGTGAGGTAATCCTGAACCATCTTGGATTGTTTCAGTTTCTGCCACTTATTGTGGTTATTTTCAGTGCAGTTCAGGTCCCCATAATGGGTAGTAAACTCCTGCCAAAACAGGTTGGCATCATGAAGCCATGGGATTGCAGTTCCAGGGTTTAAGATTTCAAATTCTGCATAGGAGTTGACCCATTCAGCTGCAGACCCTTCAAGATAAGAGGTGATAAAGGTGACCACTTGATCAGCTGAATGCCCACTCATGTTTGTATTGATGTATTGGGCACATTCAATTCTGAATGAGATGGCATCTTCATGTTTTGTGCTGTCAAATTTTTGAGGGGTGGCCATCTTAACTTTTGCAGTCAACCCACTAGAGGGAGCAGATGCTGCTGGTTGCAGTTGGGTTGCACTGGAGGAAGGTAGTACTTGAGCAGCACCTGAGCCACCCACAGAGGTGTTGATTTGTGCTTCAATGTGTGTGATAGTGGTTTGGAGAATTGCTAACATCCCAACTAGGTTGTTGACATTGGTGGCCAGTCCAGCCACATCAGCGTCTATCTTTGTCTGATTTGTGGTAAGTTTTGCCTCAAGTGAATCTGTGTAGGTTTCATTATTGTGTTCGACATCTCCAATATCATTTTGGAGATTGTTGGTTTGCTCTTGTAGTTTGTCCATTGATTGAAGCATATAAATGACCTTGTCTCCATCAGACATATTTGCCCAAGCAGGGGCAGGGGTTGGTGACGCCATTTCAGAGGGAACTTAAGTAGATTCTAAGAACGGCAAAGATGGTAAGGAAGTACAGGGAATTGGGAGTTGTTTTGGTAGTAAAGGATTTCTGTCCCCTGCACAAGTCTATAAATTTTGAAGTTCTTGATCCCTCCAAATCTCAACCATGTATTGTCCAAATCCCAACTTTTTGTGTCTTGGCAGCAATACAGGCAGGGGTTCCACCCTCTTCAGTTTAGTTTGATCCTGGAGGAGTGCCTCCTTGGGGAAGATTGGTTTGGGCTGCTGGAAGGGGTGCTTCTTCATGAATTGGCAAGCCTGTGCCACTTAGAAAAGTAGGGTGAGGGAGGTCTGACAGTGTTGAGAAGACAGAGAAGGCATACTTGTGGGGTGCAGAGGTTTCTTGGACTAGTGCTTCTAGTCTGAGATGGTCTTGGAGGAGGGATAGATAGTCCTCCTGATGTTTGCACAAGCACTCAGTTAGGTGTGTGCAGCAGGCCTTGGCTTTGTGGAGTCTTTCACAAGTCTCTTCATACTTATTCTGGTAGTAACAATACCTGTCTTGGAAGTTTTCAATGGTATTTAACAGGTGACAAAGGAGTTGTTGGCCAAGGTTTTCCAGCTTATAGCTGGTTACAAGGAATGGTGCAGTAGTATAGGAATTTGTCCTTCTTAGGACAATAAGGGCAGTGCACTGGGAAGGTGGCTCTGTTTGCTCAATGGCAAATTTTGCACTCAGGGGCACCCAGCTTGGTAACAAAGGCTTGTTGGGCTTGTTCAACTTTCTGGGGGCAGACTTTGACAATTATTACTTGGTTAAAATTGATGTGCCCAGCCTCTTCAAGGATATCTTCAACTGAATTGAGGGTGAAGCAATGGATAGACAGGTGTCCAAACCACCCACACAAACAGCAGCACTGGTCCTCTGTAAAAGGTTGTGCCACTTGAGGGCCATGCATTCTGTCAGAGACATACTCAAGCAAGAGCAAGGTAAAAAGGAAAAATAGACCCTTTCCCAAGTCTATTGGAATAGGAAGGTGACCTCCATTGCTCAACTACTTAAGGGCAATGAGCAACCCCACCTCTTGTCAACAAAAGAGATTGGAGAACCAAAGCTTGTTACAACATGTGTGTCATGACCCTCTGGAGGCTCCCTTGTGGAGCACTTAAGTAGTGGCTGTGTTGATGGTTTGGTGCTATGCAGTATGTATTGAGCGTTCTAGTTACAGTGTTTTTGCTATGGTCTATGGTGGTTGACAAGATAAAGCAAGCTGAGGCGTCCAGTCTTGCTTTATCCTCCTTATATATACCTGTGGCTGCGGTGGCTGTGGACGTATTATCTAAGCACACTCCGCAGTAGGTGTAGGTTATGTACAGTACTATGGGTTAGGTAATTGTTTTGTCTTAAGTTTGTGCAGCTCCAAATCTTATAGAGCCACGCGAGGTCCAAGGGTCATGTGACTTTTGGACTTAAGCACCTGGCGCTTAATCGCTGGATAAGCGCCAAGGTCATGTGACAACTCGCTCCTCGCTCCAAGTAACATGGGAGAGAAATGCTGGAGCGAGTTCAGGGTAACCACCGGCGCTTGATTGCTGAGTAAGCACCAAGGTCACATGACAACTCGCTCCTCGCTCCAAGTAACATGGGAGAGAAATGCTGGAGCGAGTTCAGGGTAACCACCGGCGCTTGATCGCTGAGTAAGCGCCGAGGTCACGTGACAACTCGCTCCTCGCTCCAAGTAACATGGGAGAGAAATGCTGGAGCGAGTTCAGGGTAACCACCAGTGCTTAATCGTTGGGTAAGCGCCGAGGTCATGTGACAACTCGCTCCTCGCTCCAAGTAACATGGGAGAGAAATGCTGGAGCGAGTTCAGGGTAACCACCGGCGCTTAATCGTTGGGTAAGCGCCAAGATCATGTGATCCTGTTTATGGTTTGTTCCACTTCGGGAAAAATGCCATAAATCTGTACAATATTCAGTTGTTAGGTTATGTCTGCTAGGCGGGTCATAACATTATCCCCCCCTTTGGACATGTCTTGGGGGATCTCGAGGCATGTTTCTTTTCTGGGTTCTAAAAGTTTCTAAAAGGTATCTCATATATTGAGGAGGTTAAGGGTGCTGGACTCGAACCAACAACCTTCCGTTCAATGTGTAATTGCTCAGCTAGGAGATGATGAGTCAGGCTAGACCCCTTAACCTCTACGCTACATGAGATTACTTTCTCCTTGCTTATTTCCTTGTTTAGGCTTACTTCTCGACACATGGTCTGTGAATAAAACAGCTTATACAAAGATAATTTATTTTTATTTTTTAAGGAAAAACAAAAAATGGCTTCCCTCCTGAGTATACCCAGTCTACGTTTTTGGATACCCATAAGTCCCCTTCTTCCCCCTCTATGTCCGTCCAACACTTCATTATGGCCAACCGGCTATTCCCCAGGATCACCGTTGGCCGTACCTTCATTGACTTCACATGAGCATATCTGCCTGTGAAGTCTGCCTTGTACTGGCTCAGGGCTTTGAGCGAGTACTTCCCATTTGACTGGACCATGTCATCCAGGATCCAGATGTCAGCGTCCTCCGACAGATTCCCCACGTTCCAGACATTGCACATCCGGCTATGGGAGCCCTTGGATCGCGCATACGCCGTCTTTCCAGTTCCTGTTTCGCCTTCGATCACCAGGATGCGATGGCGCACGCCCCTCCCTCTCTTCTCAGCCTCTTCCGCAAACCATCGGTCCGCCCTGTTGATGTGCGCCTGGTCTTCTGGGACTTCCAACTCCACCGGGATTGCAGGCATGCATCCCCGGTCCTCCTTATATGTGTACTCAGCATATGCTCGTACCGAGTTCCACTTCGTCACCATCTGGAGGGGGTGCAGGCGCTTGAATGCCTGGTAGTACTCTTTTTTTGTCGCCGAGGCAACAATCTCCGCCCCGTCCTCCAGGTCCGCCTCCGCCCTTGACCTTTTCCTGCCCTTCCCCTTCACCAGGATTTCCTCCAACCTTTCCAAGGTCAGGTCCCCTGCCATCAGCTCCTCTACCTCCTCGCCGTTAGCTCCGACGTCCTTCCAGAGGTAGTTGAAAGCCTCCCTTGCAGGGTTGCCTCCTGGTCCGTCCTTGAGGTCCTTCGGCAGGATGTTAGGGTGTTGCCCCTCCAAGTCCCAGAACCAGGTGTTCTGGGTGTTCCAGCCGCCCTTCCGCTCCTGACTGATGGAGAGGGCATGGACATGGAGGGGCCGGGCCGGGTTGTAGTTCGGTTCCTCGGGGTTGTGGCATTCCACCACCGCCCAAGTCACCCAATGATTTGGCCGTTGGCGGCAGAACGCCTCGTATCAGGTGACGAGCCCACTTGAGGGCTGATCGCGTAGCTTCGACCAGGTCAGCAGCACTGCCCTGGTCTGGATGTGGAACCGAGGGGCTGGCGTGGTTTCGGTCAGCTCTTTGGACCCTCAATCCGTCAGCATAGGCTGCATAGAAGCGGGCGAGGGGGCTCGGCTTGATACCGAGGGCGCTGGCGATGGCGACGCCGACCTCCGCCCTTCGCTTGATCTGCTTGGCTGGGGTGTTGCCGCGTTCAATCCATTTCCGCTTAGCATCGTTTACAGTTTTAAAGGTATTTGGGGACTGGGAAGAGAGCATGAGAGTGCAGGTTATCTCGGGCCTTGTGCTTGTCTATATAAGCTGCAAGGTCCGTTTTGATCGTCACATGACTCCATCTTGCATTTGTTGTGATCACATGACCTTATTTCGGTGATGACGCATCTCCGAGGGGTGCCCTTCCATCCGTTCCCCCGTGTCAGCCTTAAACCTTGCTGCGCTTGGGGCCTCCGCTCCTCCACTTCGGTCAGTGCCCCCTCTCCAACCCCTCCAGTAGTTCAGGGGATAGCGGCCATATCATGTGACATTGTCTGGGTCATGTGACCTTGTTGTTTTCTTCGTCTGCTTGGGACACATGTTCACTTCGTGTCACGTGACTTGTTTGTTTTCTTGCTTGTCCTTGTATGTCTTTCCCTTGTGACACATCTCCAAGGGGTGCCCTCCCATCTGTTCCTCCGCGTCGGCCTTGATCCTCGCTACGCTCGGGGCCTCCGCTCCCCCACTTTGGTCGGTGCCCCCTCTCCGACCCCTCTGGTAGTTAGGGGATAGCGTATATTCACGTGACTAGGCTAGGTCATGTGATTCCTGTGCTTTGTTGTTTGTTTTCTGGCAGGTGGTCACGTGACTAGGCTAGGTCATGTGATTCCCGTGCTTTGTTGTTTGTTTTCTGGCAGGTGGTCACATGTCTGTTGGTGTCACCTGACCAGACCTTGTTTTGATGTTTGTGCAAGTTATTGTGTTGCACCGTGATTTTTAATGTTTGTGGTTTTGTTGTTTTCCTTCCTCATCCTGTCTTTACTATGCGTGTTATTTCCCTTAACTACAATCCCTTTGACTGCACCTGCTGGTCTCTCCCTGAGGGGGAGTACTGCGCCTACTGTGATGCCGTGTGCGACGCCTCCCTTGAAGACTTCTATCGAGGTGTTGGGGACTGGTTCTTCTGTGGGGTGCCAGGTATGTGTGTTCGTTCTTCGTCATTCTCACGTAGCTAACTCGTTCTGTAGAAGAGCGCATCCTCCTTGATGGTCGGGCCCATGAGGCCACCCTTGAGCGTGTCTGGGCGCTCGTCGATCAGGACTACAAGTCCTTTGAGGAGCGGTCTCACCAGGCCGCTCTTGCCGAATTCTTCGAGGAGGGCTCTGCTCCCTTGTTTGATGAGGCTTCGCCCTTTGCAGCGTCTGGTTCTGGGTGTTTCCAGAACTACATGGCCAACTTCCCAGGGGGGGAGGCTCCTTGGCTGCAGCCCACTACCCGGTCAGTTGTTCAGACCAATAAGAAGGATAAAAGGGGCAAGAAGCCCTATACCCGGCCCCTCAAGGGCAAACGTAAGAATAGAGAGTAAAAGGAAATGTATTAAGTTTGGTGTGTAAAGAAAATAAAACTCTTATACATTCGGGAGACAATTTGTGGGAGGCAAAGTGATCATATGGGGGTTGGTTCCAACAGTGGCACCTCCTCCAGAGCTTCGACAAGCTCGTTTTCCCACCAGTCCCAGTCCTGTTTGGCTTCCTCTGCAGCTGGGTCCAGGGTGGGTTCCTTTATTTCTGGCTTGGCTTCTTCCTCAGCCACGACCAGTGATTCTAGGCTTGATGTAAGGCTCGTCATATCAGTGTCGTAATTGGTGTTTTTGTTTGGGTGCACCTTCACCCAATTTTGGAAGTCACTTATGTTTGCCTGCTTCGTCCTGATAGCAGTAAACATCTCATCAGTGGTAGTTGCTTCGAGCAGTCCCACATACAGTGCAGCTGGTGACAACTTCCATTCTTCCAGCAATGCCTTTGCCCGGCGCTCCACCTCCCAGTCCCCTCCATCTGCCATTTGGCCTGTGGCCCTCCTCTGTTGTCTTGCTGCCTTGGTCACCACGTCAACTGTTGGTCCCATGATATTGTCGACAACATACATCAGTGTTTTTAACAAGGCGTTTCTTGTTGTTGGCTTCCGGCTTCCATGCCATGTCAGGACCCCTAACCTGGGATCCAGGTACTTGTCATTGTCAATCCAGTTCCTTTCATCCCTTAACTTCTTTGGGATGTACACTAGGTTAGCCCCTGGCAACAGTCGTTCAGCATACCTCTGGGTGTCTTCCACACTGGAGCAGTACATCCCTGGTTTAGGACAATTTTCCCTGCCAGGGTAGGGTGCTGGCCGCCTGGTGGTGGGTGGCTGCCGAAGTGGGGCCACCTGATTTTCAGCAAGTGGGGTGTAACGGTTGGGATGTGCGACTGGGTGAGTGACGAAAGGCATGTTTTGGGGTTTCGCAGGTGTGTTGTGGTGCAAGTGAGGTGGTAGAGTGGGCTCTGGCCTTTCTTGGGTATCCTGGATGGCTCCTTTTAAAGCTTTCCAGATCCTCGTTTGGTTCTCTTTGGCCTGCCTTTCGAGTCACCTGAGTGCTGACTTGTCTTGACTGGCATTGGTGCATCTGGTAAGCGCCTTTGCAAGTCATTTAGAACCTCTTTCATGTCAGCAAACTTGCTGGCACGTTCCATTGTGTCTTCTATTGGGTCGTAGCCCTTCCATCTGATTTGGTAAAACAGCTCGCCATTCTGCCATTCATAATTTGCAATGTGGTCCACCTTGTATTCCTCCTCTCCTTTTTCCGTTATGATTGGTGGTGGTTTGGCCTGCCTTCTTCAGAAGTCTTTATCTTCTGTGAATGGCGAGAGGAGATCTACATGGAATACATTGTGTACATGTATGGTTTTAGGTAGGTCCAGGCAATATGCATGGGATGAGATCTTTTCTGTGATTTCAAAGGGCCCCCCTTTTTGGTTGTCCAGTTTCTTGGAGGGTCTCCTGGACGAGAGGTTTGTTAGGAGCAGCCAAACCTTGTCTCCTACCTTGAATTCCCTCCCTTTCTTTTCCATTTGTTGGTGTAATTCCATTGAGGCTCTTGCCTCATCCCATACCTTTTCCATTTGATTACGCATGTTGTCTGCAGCGGGTGCCTCAGATGGTTCTTCTCCCTCTCGAACAACCCATCTTGGGTTTTTTCCATATACTGTTTCAAATGGGGTTTGTCCTGTTGTAGCATTTATGTGGTTGTTATGGCAGAATTTGGCAATGGGTAACCATTTTACCCAATCATCTTGTCTATAATTGCAGAAGGTTCTTAAGAACCCTTCTACCCATTGATTTGTCCTTTCCAACAGACCATCTGTTTCTGGATGGAAAGCAGTGGAGAATCTGGGCTTTGTCCCAATTCCTTTGTATAGGGCTTTTAGGAATTGGCTGTTAAAGGTTGGCCCTCGGTCTGAGACAGTGGTTTCTGGGGTCCCATGATGTCTCCATACTTCCCTTATGAATATTTCTGCCAGTTCTTCTGCATTGGTGCTCTCCAGACATGGTACAAAATGGGCCTGCCAGGAGAAGCGATCTACAACTGTCAAGATACTAGAGGTGCTGTGCAGGAATTCCTGCATGCTGGCATCAAGGGTAACTGTATTGTAGAAGCACCAATTGGTAAGCTGATGCAATTGAGTAACCCTTGATGCCAGTATGCAGGAATTCCTGCACAGCACCTCTACAAGATACTGTCGTACCCCTTTGAGACAGGTAATTTGACAATGAAATCATATGCAACATCTGCCCATGGTTTCCATGGGATTGGTAAGGACTTCAGGGGAGAGCCTTGTTTGTGTCCTTTGCTTCTTTGACATGTTTCACAAGATTCCACGTATCGGTTTACTTGGGCCTTCATTCCTGGCCAATAGTAATCCCTTGATAGTAATTCTAGTGTTCGGGCTTGTCCCTGATGACCTGCCACTGGGGCGTCATGGCACTCCTCAAGGAGACTCAACCTCAAGTCCTTGTCATCCGGGATGTAGAGCCTATTGTCATACCTTAATAGGCCCTCCTTCATTTCATACCGTCTAAATTCCTTCTGTACTGAGGGCGGTAGTTGTTCTTTATTTGCCATGCTCAGCCTTAAGGATCTGATAGATTCGTCTTCTTCCTGAGCTTCTTTAAGCTCTTCCCAGAAATTCCCCTGTACTTCTGCCATGAAACCTATGAACCTTTCTTCTGGAATCATGATCTGTGGTTCGATAGGGGTATCCCCATGGTCGCTCCTTCTGGAAAGGGCATCTGGCTTCTGTGAGAGTTTCCCTGGTCTATACACAATCTGAAAATTGAAGGGTGCCAGAGTGAGATACCATCTGGCATGCCTTCTATTCCACATCTGGGCATTTTGCCAGTACTGGAGGTTCCTATGGTCAGTGTATATCACAATAGGTTCCTCTGTCCCTTCTAAGTATAACCTCCAGTGCTCTAAGGACCTAACAATTGCAAGCAACTCCTTGTTGTAGGTGTCATAATTTTTCTCTGGTGGGGTGAAGCTCTTCGATAGGAAGGCAATTGGATGCAATTGGTTGTCATCACCCTTTTGGCTTAGTACCGCCCCCATGGCCACTCCTGAGGCATCTGTTTCCAGTATGTATGGCCTGTTTGGGTTTGGGTGGATCAGTGTCGACGACGACAAGTCAGGCAGCGAGAAAAATAGTAAGAGAATAGAAGAACTTGTATTCGACGAGAGGTCAAGTTCTTGAGGAGTCCTCTGCGAACTTGACCTGGTTTATATACCTAGTACAAGCCACATCATAACAAACAAGTCCGTACAGTGAGTCACGACTGATAAGAGATAGAAGCAGTAGAAGCGACTGCGGAGCTGCGGAATTTCACATTGGAGTTGAAATACATCTTGGTTACCGGTCCGGAACATCCCCTGAGTCACATGATACAGATATACCATAAAAGGCAAATATGTTTTGAAGGTGATCTCATAAAATGTAATAAATTGAGAAAATATTATAGAGTGGATATATGCGTGTCAGTTCGTGACAATCAGGACCGGTTCTCTTGCTACTGCTTCTTTGATAGCTTCAAATGCTTCCTGTTGTTTTCTTTCCCACAGGAATTTGACATCTTTTTGGGTGAGATCTGTGAGGGGTTTGGCTAAGGTACTAAACTTCTCTATCCACCTTCTATAGAACCCCACGAAGCCTAGGAAGGCTTGGACTTCTTTTACTGTGTTAGGTTCTGGCCATTCTAGAACTGCCTTTACCTTTTCCTTTTCCATCGATATCCCTCCTGGGGATATGACAATTCCAATGAAGCTTACCTCCTTCACAAAGAACTGACACTTGTGTGGTTTGAGGAAGAGGTGGTTTTCGCTCATTCTTCTTAACACTTCCCTGACATGTTGTACGTGTTCTTCCCTGTTTCTGGAAAACACTAGTACGTCGTCCATGTAGATTACCACATAATCGTCTATTATATCACGGAACCTTTCCGTCATGAACCTGGTAAAGGTTCTTGGTCCTTCTTTTACTCCGAATGGCATGACCAAGCATTCAAACTGGCCTTCTCCTGTCCTGAAAGCTGTTTTCCATTCGTCTCCCTCTTTTACCCTGATGTTGTTGAACCCCCATCGAACATCCATTTTTGAATAGATGGTTGCATCCTTCAGTCTCTCAATCAATTCTATTTGGATTGGAAGTGGAAACCTGTCTGGCTTGGTGATGTCATTCATCTTACGGTAGTCGACTACCAACCTAAGCCCTCCATCTGCTTTGTTCACATAGAAACAGGGTGCAGCTACAACTGACTGGCTGGGCCTTATTTTCCCGTTTCTTAGTTCCTCCTCTAGGTACTCCCTGAGCGCCTTTGTTTCTGCTGGCAACATACTGTACCTCTTTGCAGGCTTTGGCAGCTCCGCTCCCTCGATCAGGTCCATTTTGAAGTCTAGGTTACCTCGGTGGGGTGGAAGTTCTCGGAAACCTTCTTCCCCAAATAGGTCTTCAAAATCCCTAAATTCTTCTGGGATTTGTAGGTTTTCACTTGCTGCCCTTGCCTTGATTTCGTCTGGGTATGAGATGGTAAGGTCTTTCCAATCTATGATAGGCTCTGCTTCTTCAAGCCATTCTTTCCCTAGGACTATGTCTGTGTCACCTAGGGTCATTACATAAAGGGAGCATTTTAGTGTCTTCCCTTCCACTTCGATGTTTAGTTCTGCCCTTTCTTCTATGGCATCCTTGATTTCATTTCCATCAATGGCCACAATTGATTTCTTGTGTTTGAGGGGAGTGGTTGGAATCCCCTTTTCCCTTGAATAGGCCTTATCAATGAAGTTGGTTGAAGATCCTGAGTCAATCAGCGTCTTAGCTGGTTCCATGATTCCCTCTACCGTAGTGTATATTATTGATTGATTACTAGACTTCTTGAGGTAACATACATCTGCGGTAGGGGTTATATTGGGGTCCTCCAACATGGAAGTGGTAGGACCAATTAGTTTTCCGACTCAGAGCTGCTTTCTTCCTCAACTTGTCTGCTGGCCTTCCCTTGTATCTTAGCTTTGTCGTAGGTCCACTGGCCTCGGCACTCCTTCAGGACATGCCCTGATTTACCGCATTTGATGCAGAGTCCTTCTTTCCTTCGCCTGTCCTTTTCACTGTTTGGTATCCTTACCATGTTGTTGGTTTGGGTATTCCCCTGTTTGCCGCTGGTCCCTAAAGGCTTGTTCCCCCCTTGTTTGTATTTTGCTGGTGCCCAGGTTGAATTTGATGAGTTGCTGGTCCTTGTATTCATTTTCTGGTTCGCAAACTGCATGTCGTCCATTTTGCAGGCAAAGTCAATTAATTGATCTAAGGTATATGATGGACCTTCAGCCTCATTTGCCAGTACTTCAATCCTTAAGATCTCTTGTCGTACTTCGGGTTTTAACCCTTCCCTGAATTGGTCCTTGAGGGCTTCCTGGTTCCAGTCTACCTCTTGGATCAGGATCCGGAATTGGGTAGCATAATCCAATGCACTCTTGGTCTGTGTTAATTTCCTTAGTTTCCAGATGGTCTTTTCCTTTATGAATGGGTCATTAAAAGCATCCAGGAATCCCTTCCTGAAATCCTTCCAGGATGCAAGAATACCTGTGTGTTCGCCTGCTAGTAGTTTCCGGCGGTAAGGTTGTGCCCAGTTTGCTGCTTCCCCATCCTCCATGTTCATTAGCACAGCCGATATCTTTTTTCGGTCATCAAAGGCTGATTCGTCATAGTCAGCAAAGAAAAGTTCCATGCTGATTATGAAGTTCTCTGCTTCCTTCCCCTTTTTCCCATTAAATTTGCTGGGTCTCCCTAGTCTTGCCTCCTTAGGAGTGTGGTTTGCAGCAAGGGTAGGTTGGTTTGCTTGGGATGGAGGTTCTGTTCGGGGTCTTATTGTGGACTCAGCCTGGAAGGTTCTTCCCAGAAAGGGTGTTCGTACTGGGGAGGCTGAGGGGGATCGTGAGGGGCTTCCTATGACCACCCTAGTTCTTCCCCTGGTTTCTTCTGTCCTTTCCCTTGGCCTTCCTGCTTCAGTTGTTTTCCGGAGCTCATTTCCTAGATCGGTTACCCGTTGTTCTAGTGCAATTAGGATCTCCCCTGTGTTTTCGGTTTTCTTCTCTAAGCTTTCGAGCTTTCGCTCTTGCATTCCCAGTACCCGGTTTATTTCCATGGAGATGTCCTTTAATTCTTTTATCAGGTTCCCCATTTCTGCTTTTAGGTCGTCCTGGTTCTTTGCCACATAGAGGACATTTTTGTTGGATGTTTCCATTGACCTTACCATCCAGTCCACGTTTCCTTCTTGTCGGGTTAGTGATATTTGACACTGATTTATACCCGTGATTGCCTTTTCTAGTTCCCTATGATTATTGTCTCTTAGTTCCTTGAGCCCCGCCCTGATGGCTGTGGCAATGGTGTGAATAGGGTTGGCAGTGGCTATGGCTCCGGGACCTGGCTGGGGTTGTGTCCTTGCCTCTTCCGCCAAGGCCGTGCCTTGTTCGTATATGGTTCGGGTCATATCTTCTACCTCATCCCTCTCTGGATTTGAGATATCTTCTGGGTCTGGATTTATCAGGTGAATTGGCGGTTGAGGGCTGCGGAGTGGTATTCCCCCTATTTCCCCTCCCAGGATGGGGGCCCGAGTGGGGTTGGGTTGAGCCACTGGTTGTGGGTTTTGTGGCAACCCCCCTGGCATTCCTTGGAGGGTCTCATCTGGGTTACCTTCAGCCTCTGGGGAAGCAATGGGTTTGGGTGATTGTGGCCTACTATTTGCCACTCTGCTTTGAGATCGAGTTTGTGGTCTCTGTGACATAGTTTCTTTATGTTCTCTTATGTATCACAGGAGTTAGCTGGTTTTCTCATGTACTCAGCCCTTAGTATCTGTGCAGTATACTTATGTTCGCCACTAGTTAAGTTAAGAGCTTGCTTTATAATGTCGTGACCCTCTGGAGGCTCCCTTGTGGAGCACTTAAGTAGTGGCTGCGTTGACGGTTTGTCGCTATGCAGTATGTATTGAGCGTTCTAGTTACAGTGTTTTTGCTATGGTCTATGGTGGTTGACAAGATAAAGCAAGCTGAGGCGTCCAGTCTTGCTTTATCCTCCTTATATATACCTGTGGCTGCGGTGGCTGCGGACGTATTATCTAAGCACACTCCGCAGTAGGTGTAGGTTATGTACAGTACTATGGGTTAGGTAATTGTTTTGTCTTAAGTTTGTGCGGCTCCAAATCTTATAGAGCCGCGTGAGGTCCGAGGGTCATGTGACTTTTGGACTTAAGCACCCAGCGCTTAATCGCTGGATAAGCACCAAGGTCACGTGACAACTCGCTCCTTGCTCCAAGTAACATGGGAGAGAAATGCTGGAGCGAGTTCAGGGTAACCACCGGCGCTTGATCGCTGAGTAAGCGCCGAGATCACGTGACAACTCGCTCCTCGCTCCAAGTAACATGGGAGAGAAATGCTGGAGCGAGTTCAGGGTAACCACCAGCGCTTAATTGTTGGGTAAGCACCGAGGTCACGTGACAACTCGCTCCTCACTCCAAGTAACATGGGAGAGAAATGCTGGAGCGAGTTCAGGGTAACCACCGGTGCTTAATCGTTGGGTAAGCGCCAAGATCACGTGATCCTGTTTATGGTTTGTTCCACTTTGGGAAAAATGCCATAAATCTGTACAATATTTGGTTGTTAGGTTATGTCTGCTAGGCAGGTCATAACAATGTGAGGGACCCAACCTTTGGTCAGTGAGCAGCCATGTCTGTGAAGACCAGTAGCACTTCAGCTGATATAGGTATGCAAGGTTTCACAGGGGCATGTATAGGGCAATGATGTCTTGTGGCTGTGGACAGGTGGAGTGGGATTGGGGAAGGCAACAGAGAGTTATCTCAAGATGATGCCAATGGTGTTCAAGATGTATCCCAGACAACACCAAGACTTACGATTGTCAAGAACTTGACCTGATGTCCACAACAACAAGTCAGGCAACAAGGAATATAGTAAGAAAAGAAAAGAACTTGTATTCAACAAGAGGTCAAGTTCTTGAGGAGTCCTCTGTGAACTTGACCTGATGTTGACAATGACAAGTCAGGTGACAAGGAAAATAGTAAGAAAAGAAAAAAACTTGTATTTGACAAGAGGTCAAGTTCTTGAGGAGTCCTCTGCAAACTTGACCTGGTTTATATACACAATACAAGCCACATCATAACAAACAAGTCCATACAGTGAGTCATGACCAATAAGAGATAGAAGCAATAGAAGCGACTGTGGAACTGCAGAATTTCACATCAGAGTTGAAATACATCTTGGTTATTGGTCCGGAACATCCCCTGAATCACATGACACAGATATACCATAAAAGGCAAGTATGTTTTAAAATGGTCTCATAAAATGTAGTAAATCAAGAAAATATTATAGAGTGGATATATGCACATCAGTTCATGACAGTAGTATAGTTGTCTTTGTTTTGATGTGGCTTGAAGAATGTATATAAACCAGGTCAAGTTTGACAAGGCCTGCTCATGAACTTGACCTCCTTGTCAATTACTAGTCTTGTTCCTTCTTGCTCACTGTTTTGCAATGTGTTGTTGTCACCTTTACTCCCCTCATTGTCACTGCCAAGTTGTCTTCAGGCTCTGCCCTTGTGATCTAAGGCACCCATGCCATCACTTGACTTGTCACCACTGACATCCACTAACTCAAACACCAAAGTAACTATAGAGCCCTCTAATGATACCTTGTACAGATTGAATATAACCTCTGTTCACTCAGCCTCAGAACCACTGGATAAAGGCCTCACACGCAACCACTGCCAATCCAAGGAACTCAATTGAGGAATACCTTCAAAGCAATTCTATTTCACTGACTGGTTCAGGTAGAGTTTTGTCATATTGGTCTAACCTGTTGGAATCAACACCACACCTAGCCTATTTTGCATTGAACTACCTCACAGCACCAGGTGAGTTTTTTTGTCACTAAAATTAGGAGGGTTATATCTTAAATTAGTGATTAGCTACATCTGCTGATGTTGAGAGAGCATTTTCTGCTGGTCAATTGACTTTGAATCACTTACAGCACAACATGTCATCTCAAACATTTGTGGCCAAGATGGCACTTGGGTCCTGGTACAATACACCTTTGTTGCCTGATGTTGAGGAGGTGGCCTCAGTAATAAAGTACATGTCAACCAAGGTCATCCTCCTCCCTTCAGGGTGGTGATTCAAGGGTTTTGTTGTGGGTTGTTTGGGCAGAAAAACAAATGTAGCTCCCAAACATTGCAAAATTTTGGAGTGAAAACACCATTGTTTTGTAGAGAATGTATAATAGAACCAGATAACTGCATGATTTCTATTCTGTCTTACATGTGTGCAGGCCAGATTCCATTATACAGCCCAAAACCAGAGACAGCTGGTTGACACTCAGCAACAGCACCAACTGGGGACAAGTTTTTGTCCCAATTGGGCTGGCTGCCAGATCAGGTGTGTATGCTGTGACCAAAACAGCTAAATTTACATTGGGGGACCAACCAAGACTCCATTAAATTCATCCATTTCCTGCAACAACACCAATGGGATGATCCTGTGGCCACAAAATTTCTTCATAGCCCAGGCAGCCTGACTGCCCAAGAGGCCTGTGAGATATGCATGAACAAACTGCTGGGAGCATGCAGCAAACCTTGAGCATGTTTAGATATGAATAAAAACTAACAATCAATGTACATGCTGTCTAATTGATTCCAACTTTACTGAGTCCAGTGCATTTAGCATGTTTTACTTGAGATCAGCCTCTAAGCTTGAGCAGGATGAGTCTTGATACATGTGTTTTGTGGCACCCCAGCATTGTTTGATCAGGTTCAGTTTGCAGTGGTATTTCAGAAGATATAGAACCAAAAAACCTTCAGCTTTAGCTAGAGTTTGAATAATTGATTTTTGGGTGAGGATATCAGGCTGGTGCATCATCATATGGCAAGTGCAGCAGTTTGTTGAGCTGAGCAGATGCCCTTGCTTGTTGTCATTCATTGCCACACATACAAGCTTGAGTTTTCAAGCATTGGGGATGTTCCACTCCCCTAGAATTGTTGCCAGACCTTTACAGGTGCCTTGAAGCCTTTCAATTGGATGGTCTGAGGGGGTGATGCAGCTGTTGAGTTGTTCCATCAGGCAGGATTGCAGGTGCATAGTTGATTTTGATTTTCTCACCTGATGGCCCTATCTCTTCTCCTCCCACCTTTTGGGATGGACTGAGTGTCATTTTACTGACATTGGACAAGTTTTCAGGCAGCTTGGTATGGATTGTCACATTGTTGAAGACAAAGACATGGTCTTTATTTGGGTACTGCTTCTTGACAATTGCCATTGCATGCGCCAGTTGTTGTACAACATGAGCTGTCCCAAACCAGCCATCATGCTGTTTCCCTGCACAAAATATAACTTGTGCACTACTAAATTATGTGAGATAATATGAGCTCACATTGAATATAAATTATTTACTTTGAGATTTCCCCTTCTGCAGCACCAGGAGACTCTGGTCTTGATCAAAGCCAGCCATAGTCAGCAGATACAAAATCTGCAACCATTAATGATACACCCTCCCCCTTCTTTTAAATCCTGGCTGTTTTGTCTTCATGGACCCATTGTGCAGTTTGCCAATCATGCACATAGAACATTGACTTTTCATGGAACCATATGACAACAGGTTGGTCCCCCTCTTCAAGCTCTGGAGGTATTTCCTTTCCATCAGCATCCCAACTTTGCATTCACTGCTCAAGTCTAGTCCACTCAGGGATATAAACATGCTCCTGGTAATGTCTCACATTGTCTTGTTTGTGCCCATCCACAAACTGACTGTGATGCTCTTTTGTCCAGCTATAACCCATCCTATGCATCCATCACTGAGCTGTACAGAGAGACAGCACCTGATTGATAAGCCAGGAATATTGTTCAGCTGCAGCAACTCTGAAGAAGTCAATAATGTTGCAGGCCTGTATGTATTTCCCCCTATCTCTCATCCAGTCCCATATTGCAGCTGAAAGGTCCTCATCCTCCATAACTGACTCATTCCAAGTGCCATACCCATTTGTTGGCAAATTGACATCTTTTTGGTACTCCCTGATCCACTTGCAAACTTGTCACACTACCCATTCCCCCCAACCAAACACCAATTCTGCCATCAAAGATGCAGTACTCAGGGTCATATCCATCCACACCATCAAATTCAAGGTCCCAACCATAAACTACACCCAGGTCAGTACCACTTCACCAAGACTGGATACATGTGTCCATCTGTGCCTGTGGAAGGATGATTTATGAAGGTGTTTAGTTTGTCCAACATTGCCTTAGCCTCATCATGAGTAATTGGCCTCCATTTCATTGGGTCACCTCCAGAATGGTGAGTGATATGAAGTTTGTACTTCTCATAATGCATGCTTACTGGGCTCATCCTTGTTATCCTCAGGCAATTCAGTATCAGAGAGGTGTAGATCTAGCACCTCATCCCCCTCAGGTTCTGTGAGACTCAAGAGATTCTGAGCATCTATGGAGTCTGTGGTGTTGTTGTTAGGTGGGACCTCTAGCACAATATCATCCCCCAGCTGAGCCTCAAGTGTGAGTTTGTTCAAGTTTTCCACAAGTTTTTCAGGATTTTCAGCAGTATTGGACAATGGTGAATGGGTATATGCAACATGTTCCTCATGATGTAATGTACTGTTGCTTCCCAAATGAACTGATTCATTGTTTGTCATGTCCAAATATGCCTGCCCTGCTGTCTTGTGTGCTCCCTAATTGGTGATTAGCATGGTCCCAAATCAGTAAGTATGTAATGCAACTAACTCCTCTTGATGAAAAGTTTTGTGTATGTTGGATATCAGTGTTCTTCCTATGCAGCATCTTGAACAAATAATTGAACAAATGAACCCAAATAAATCTTCACACTAGCTTGAGTATATGTGTGAATGTGTAAACAACTGAAAATGAAGGGGATGAAAGCAATAAGGCAGTGAAATCTAAGCACAGTCCCTATATACGCTTAGCACAAACATTTCTTCTAAGCATAGAACCTGCTAGCCCATGTGCATGACAAGTCACAGGGGAGTGTACCAGTGAAAGGTGGAGAGATAGAGGTCAGGTATGTAGAGATACAGAAGGTTAGTTGGATATATGTGGTGTGTATCAGAGTTCTTACTGCAGCACCTTGGGCAATGCTGCATTCAACAATTCTGTTGGCCAATGACTATGCAGGACTGCCCTATTGCAACTTAAGGACCCCAAATACCTGTCACCAGTTGGTGCCATTGCTGAGTGTCAACTAAGGATGTGATGCTGATATTCTGGCATTCTGGCATCAAGGGTAACTCAATTACAGAAGCACTGATTCATAAGCTGATGCAATTGAGTTACCCTTGATGCCAGAATGCCAGAATATCAGCATCACATCCTTAGTGTCAACCAGCTGTCACCAGTTTTGGGCTTTATACTGGAATCTCTCTGCACAAGCTGAGTATCCAAATTTTTTGGATGCTGAAAGTGGATGTTAAGGATAGTTTATGTAGGCAAAGTATCCATTTTGTGATTCAAAATACTTAAAATTGGGTGTTTTGCCCATTTTCTAAATGCATTTGTTGGGACCAAGACAATCCCAACAATGTGAATCCTAGCCTAGTAAAGATTTTGTTGAGTGTGTCACAGTCTAAAGGCCACCTAAGATCTAAAAGTGGACAAAAAGTCTATTTTAAATGGAATTGTCCAAAAAATTTGGATGTTCCCAATCTGTAGAGTCTGGCCTGTGCACATGAAAGATAGAATAAAAATTATGCATTTATCTGATTCTATTATACATTCTCTACAAAACAATGGTGTTTTCACTCCGAAATTTGGCACTGTTTGGGAGATACATGTGTTTTTCTGCCCAAACAACTCACAACAAAACCCTTGATCACCACCCTGAGGGGAGGTGGATGACCTTGGTTGACGTGTACTTTAGCTGAAACTATGTAGGCTTGGGACCAATCGGTTCACACGCTTATTGTTACGTATGAGGCATATGACTCATATTATTTTAACTACCACGGGGTACCACACAAGCACCGGCTGAAACCGTTTTCCGTTTGGTAATTCGAAAAAGTTACCGGAGGCTACCGATGCTCACGTAACTCCCACGGAACTTACCACGAAGGCTTCCGGTCCTACCATGCTGGTCCCTAGTTCGAAGCGCTGTGATGCCAGGCGCATGCCCCTATCCAAGCGGTCGTTCGCCAAGACTGATGATCGCCTCCGGAAGTCGGCGGGAATAGTGTTCGTTTTCGCGAAGAGTGGACAAGCTGGTGGACTCTACGGCTTGCTTGAGGTAGTGCAGCAGACTTGAATACTCCGTTGCAAAATAATCAATATGCATCAAGTCACCGTCTGGTCGTGGCAGCGTTGTGCAAGACAGACAGGATGTCTCTCGCGTGACGGGATGTCAAACGATAGCGCTCGGCCACATTTGGAACCGGATCTGCTCGATTGGGCCTGGGCGAGGGCATCTCCCCGGAGTCCCGCCATGGCTTGGGGTCCCCCCCTCGTGGGCTCGACAATCCCATGATTAAACCAACAGCCTGTCGCAGCAAGCCTCTCTCACTCTGACTCGACGCCCGTAAACACACCATGGGCAACATCACTTCGAACAGCTGGGACCCAATCATCCGGTACAGTAGCGGATGGAGCGACACCAAGGTTGTCCGTGCGACGAATCAGCCGAATTCATCGCTCTCGCTGCAGTTTTATGGCGCTGATTTGTATGCATTTGGGTGAGGCTTGTGTCGTTGAGATAGATCAATAATAAGACTGATGATATGAGCGTAGTGAATTCGATACTTCAACTGTCAGGTGGCTTTCGTAAATTTCTTCTTGAAGTTTCTGACTTTCGACATAGGCGAAGCTTTCTGTGGTCCTCGATGGCGAAACTATACATAATCCAAATCTCCAGACATCGGGCCTGTCAGCCGACCAGCCTTTCCTCTCAATAAAAAATCTGGCACTTATCAAACACACTGTCAATCTGACTCTTGGGGGTGGTTTACTGGGTCTGAGCAAGTTGGTCTGGACACCCCTTAGCACCAGGTCGGTACTCGTTAGTTCCAGCGGACCGTGTGTCAATGAACACATTTCTATGTAGTATCAATGGCCCAACCATCAATGGAATAGCAGACTCAAATACATCATGGTGGCGGGCGAACCACCACCACCCAGGCTTCAAGTAGATTTTTGCTGCTTCTTCTCACTCGTGACCTTATGATCTTGTGTGATTATAGTTTCACCGACGCTCAACAGGCAAAACTCACGTTTAATTTCACCGGTGCATATCCAACAATCATAGATGAATCCGTAGCTTATGATTGAAACTCCAGGAACGGGAATCAATGTAACGGGATGGGCTGGTCCAAGCGCTGGGACCTTCGAGTGAGTCGTCGAGGGAGACATCGTATTCTCGCACTCAAAGGACTGTCAGCGCTACTCTGGATCGTGAACCTGCAGTCACCATGAATGCAAGTTCAAAATTCGACCACTTTGCTACTTTTGTGAGGGGTTTTCTTTTCTTTTTACGGCCCGACGATGATAGACGAAGATAAACGCTTTGTGCGCAACAGTACTACATAGATGGGCTACCGAACAACACTCATAGTTTGACTTTGAGGAATAATGAAGCCAAGCGGCTCGAGATTGGTAGTGCCTCTATCCTCATTCCTTTTTCGAATCATGCCACGCCAACACCCACACCAACACCCACGCCAACACCCACGCCTCTCCCAACTCATCATGATCTAAGTAAAGGTGGGGCTGCTAGTGTCGCAGTAGCCGTGATACTATGCGTCGGGCTGGCCCTGTTTGGACTCCTGTTCTGGATTCGAAGACGTCAGTCGTCCCAGAAACTTTTCGAAAACAACCGGGTTGTGTATGGTCGGATGTGCTCCAAGTGTAGGAGCGATATCACGGGGGAATATCGTCTGGAGTGCGTCTTGTGAGTAGTTCGATATGTTTTGTTAGCATCGCATGGTACTGATGAGCCGGATTGCAAGTCCAAACTGCCCTGCGGCAGTTGATCTGCACCCAGAGTGCCGTGATTGGAATACGCCAGCTCACCATGACCACGAGGTCCGCCAGGTGGCGAACAAATGAGAATTATAAACATGAAATTGGGCATTCTAGTAATAGCTGTAACTTGTTGTATCATTCCTCTCTCTCTATGCGACCCCCGTCTTGTATATCAGTTATACACGTAAAACAGCAAAATTCTGGGTAGAGTTGGTTATTTGATCCGCAACACACCTTGGTAACCCTCGTGTATTTTGATCCAAGCCGGCCGTACATGGCACATACATGCGATAAACACGTTAAATAGACGCACTGTGGTTAATTAAGACTGTCGGGCAGCATCACACAGCTTGCCCATTCGCCCGTTTGCTCGTGCATTGAGATCATTGCTTCTGAGTGGGCGGTTTAGTGAAAACACTTTATTTTAGGTGGGTGGACCATGATCCATGCCGGCTCATGAAAACGAGTGAGGCTCGCGGTATAAAAAAACCAGACATATATCAGTGGCCTATCATTACAGCCCCTGTAATACTATGGAGAAATACGATGTATAGCTAGAATAAGGTTGGGCGATGAGCAAAAATCTAATCCACCATGTTCCTAGATGGCGCAGGACTATCCGTAACAATGATCTGAGCGTTGCTTCGCCTTGTCATTTTCTAAATAGATGGATCAAATGAGTGTATGATATAGCCAAAATATCCTGGAATTACCTTTTCGTTCCACTCCATGTACGCCTTCAGCTCAACACCGCCAAACTCGAGACAGAGATCAAAGTCGAGCTTATAATAAGTTCCTTGGCCTCCCTTGCACTTCTTCAGGGAGCCTATCATCCCACTCAAATCAGCTGTGACCTCGCAAACCACGCTGAAGCCATCAATTATGGCACCTATCGTGGATTTAGGATTATTGATATAGGATGAACGAGATGGATCTTACCATTGAGGTCTGTCAACCACTCGGGGGCCGGCACACTATCGCTCGTCCAGGCATACAGCTCTATCACAAACTGCCCGAGGTCGGGATGAGAGTTCGGGTACGTGCGCGCGTACGGACGCCGGAGTGCGAATCTCTCGTTTACCACTTTATCCTAAACTCACAGCGTATCGTGCGTCAGGATATACTTTCAAAGTATATCAAGCCACCAAACCTTTTCAACGATCAAGTCAAATTTTCCTAGGACATAATACCGTCCATTGGGCAGCATAACTTGAGGACGTTGATGGTGGTTCATAATCGTTGAGTCGAACTCTTGAGCGATCTTGAGACCAAAAGACATCCGAGCAGCCCGCCCGACGACGTTTTGGCGAACAAACCATATGATTGACCCATCCGAGGCGGCCTTGCCACTAGAAAGCAATCAAGCTCAACAGCGGTGTAATGATGCAGTAAATGGAAACTGACTGGGCATCATCCAGGAACATGACCAGGCGGTCACTACGCTGAAACTCGTCCACAACACGCTGTCGGACGTATTGACTAGCACCAAACCCTCCAACAAGGAATATGTACTGCATTCGGGTTAGACATTCGCATTTATTGATGTAATGTCCTACTTACTTTAGCTTTGGTCCCAGCGATCTGTTTGCGTATGCTCTCCAAGATGAGACGCACGGCATCGTCGAAGAATCCTCGGACAACGTCCCTGTCAAAGACTTACTGTCAGTTTACTCAAGTAGATAAGCTCATACTTTGACCCACGATCGCAGTAGGATATTCCCATCGGGATACCCTAACTCTTGGATTGCCGCTGACATCTCCACAACGTACTCCGATGGCGCGTCTGATGAGACCTGAAACTCTCGTTTGCAGTTAGCCTCGAAGCTCTCCTCAGCCTTCTGAACGCAGAGATCAAGGTTGTATCCGTGTTCGGGAGGAAGAGCAAAAAACTGCTCCTTGAGCCAAGCGACAAAGGTCTCGTTGACAAGCACGCCCCCGGCTGGTTGACCTGCGTAAAACACGTGAGTAGGATCTAATGAATGTAAAATAACCAGTACACACAGTCAGACGCCTTCAGCTCCTTGAGGCGTATGGCGGACTTGGAGTGAGACACTTGCGGAGCCGCCATGGAATTTCTCCGACTCGCATCTGAGCGCTGAGCGGAGCTGGAGCTTCGGAATAATCTGCTCATGACACCCTCTTTTTTAGGCGGGGGAGCTCGGTGGTTGACTGTTGGTGAATCTTATAATTAGAGTTACCAAGTCTTAAATCATGGATACTCACGCTCCGAGACTGCCTCGGACTCGTGCAAAACGCGGTAGGCTGTTGTATCCACCGTTGATCCTCCGGCATCGCAGACAATGAACTCATCTCCAGGCTGAGAAAAGTTAGTTATAGCAGGTCGGCCTGGAATTGTAATCTTCGCAACGGACCTGCAACCCTTGTGATTTTTCCCACAACACATAATGAACGGCAGCTTCGGCTTCCGGAACAAAGTGAACACGGTGTTGAACGTTGACTTCGTTCATGATGCCAGACAAAACGACCGCGTGGCGGAGTCGATCTTGCTCTCTCAAGCCCCAGCCGTTTGGATGAGCAATCACGAGCACCATGTGTAGCGCGAGCTGCTCCCATCTCACGGTGCTGTTGCGCTGGTTGAAAAAATCGCGGGTGTGGTTGAGCATATACTTGATCATATCGGCATAAACTTTTTCGATGCTCAAGCCCTGGGGTAATCCTACGTAACAGGTATATCATTCGGAGTGCTTTGAATATCTCTTTGGATGAGGCTAACCTTCCAAATGCTCAAATGTTTGCTCCTTGACCATGCCAGGCGGATGCATCTGTAGCTTGAAGTAACGAACTAGGCTCCATCCACCCCTGTTGGCTGCCAGGCGCATTGCCGGTGTTGCAACCGCAGCGCCGGCTGCCTTTACCTGAAGTAGAATAAATAATATAGTGAACTAACATAGGAAGATATTCAACATACCCGATTGCCAGAATCATAATATAACATAGAGACCGTCTTTGCGTCACTAGAGCCTCCCAAACCTACGCGGCTCGGCCAGTGGGTGACTCGATCGTTGAACGGCTTCATGTCTAAAGTTGAAGTCAGCGACTGCCAGCTCCTTTGGGAGCCAGGAGGAAAGCTGGGTGACGAACTTTGCTGGAGGTAGGCGTATGTAACGCTGCTATGTGTAGTTCCAATGTCAATTCCGACAACGAGCTGCGATGGCTTAAGCCAAGGAGTTTCGTCGATGGCAACAGGCATTGTGCGAGTTTTCAAACAGGATGACGGTTTTCGAGCACAAAGAGGGCAGGGGCGTTGAGCTAGATATCCGAGCGTTCCACACTAGTATCGCAACCGAGCGCCGCTCTGTCGAAAATGCGGTTAGACTGGTAATAAAAAAAAATAAAAATAAAATAGTGCCAAGGCACAGGCGAACTGTCAGACTTATTGGTACCAAGCCTAGACGGTGCTCTAGGAAAATGTCCGGATTACAAAAATAGCTTGCACATTTGCATTCCATGGCGGGAGGCTCGGCGACCCTGCCGGATTGAATTAGAGCACTGGAGACATGCTGAACAGCAATAGACCCATCATCGGCAGCGCCCAAGAACATACTGAGATCTTTGACGTTTGACTGAGTTTTGAGGGTCTAGTCAAGATGGAGGCCGAGCGCTAGCCGCATCACGCAGTTCCGTCGGCAGCTTATGAAAACATGTGTCACGCCCATGATCCCGTCCAGTTCAAACATTATGGCTTGTTTCTCCTTTCCCGCGCGCCCCTTGTTAGGATCCCCTGAAGTATCTCTATTGATCCAGAATCATTTCGCCCGTTTTCTAACCGATCCTTGAATTTCCTCGCGTCTCAGGTGTTGGAACTTCGGCCAAATAGTGTTTACAGTGCATAGCTGGCTGACTGAATAGTGCATCTCGGCCTCGCTTGTCATCTCGCACTGGCAACTTTGCCACAACTCAGAGGCTGGGCTTGCTGGCCACCCTTGCGCATTATTGCTCATTGAATCCGCTTAGGCTATCATACATATTTTGATTCTTCGAGTATATGCTTGTCATGTCACACAGGATTCTACCCTAATACTCTCACGGGGTTAGGAGGCACCTGAATGAGTAGACCGTGACATTGACATGTCCTCCTGTTGCTTACCTTCAGTTATTAGTGCATTTTAGAGCCTGTCTGCGAAGGGTGCAGGGTCCCCGTATACACTCACACTCACAGAAGGTCGCTAACCAAGTAGAACCTTGGGACCTAGAACTCGAATCCATCGAAATCGCGATTAGATTAGCCATCGAACTAACATCCAGATTCGAACCGTCCCCCAAAAACATCCATATCTTCTCTGACAACACTTTAGCCATCGAGGTCGCCTTAGAAGGACACCCAAGATCAGGTCAAAAAACTTGCTTATCGATTCGCAACCAAGCATTCAACTTCATAGACAAAAATCCCGAACACAACATCTCGATCCAATACTGCCCAGCCCACGAAGACATCCGTGGCCACGACCTCGCCGACAAACTAGCTAAACGGGCGTCGCCCCATAGAAGAAGTATTTCTGGAAGGAAAACACTTACCAACATCAAACGAGAGTCCAAGGCCAAAACATCAAATGACTGGTTCGAAATCTGGGCGGCACGCGAACCAAGCGGTTTCTTCGCACCAGCAGACCGAATTCCACCTTCGTGCAAACCAAGCAAAACACTCCTCAACACCCCAAGACCCATATTCTCGCGCCTCACTCAAGCCCTCATAGGCCACGCCTTCATCGGAGAATATTACGAACGGTTCGTCCCAGATGAAAACACGTTCTGCCCTTGCGGCGAACCTCTACAAACCCGACAGCATATACTCCTAGAATGCCCAGACTACGCTGACTCTCACCACCTTTTTATCACAGACCGAGGAGACATGCTCTCCCTGCCCGATATACTCGGCACGCCGAAAGGCATTGAAAAACTTATCACTTTCCTCGAACTCACGAACGCATTTACCAAACAAGATAACCCCTTCGGTTAATCTAAGGGCTCCCGCCCTCGGCTCAAGACTTTCTCCTTCTCTTTCCCCTCTCTCTGTGTGCCTCGGACGCCGTGCGCTTTGTTCCTTGCCATAATGTTACCCTCCCCCCACGTGACTCGCCTTAGGCGTCTCGCTCGGACTCGCTTCTCTCATCGCGCTACACTCTTTCTCCCTGTACCCCGGTGCAGGGTGTTGCCCGGTTCTTCTTCTTGGTGATCAGGCCGGGACCGCGCCTTGGCTCATTGTGAGACTGCTAGCGGTATACAAATAATAGATTTCATCATCATCATCAGGGTGCAGGGTCAAAGGCGTGGGTGAGTGGGAGATTGAGTAGCTGGAGAGCCTATGTTTATTACGTTTCTCCCCAAAAAAAACCACAAACCCGTAGGGTTGTTTGGCGCTACCCCCTGTTGGTAGACCTTGATTTGGAAGCTGGTCGACAGGAGCATCCGCCGGGTACATAATGAAACGTAAGATCGGGTTTATTCGTAGTCGAAATGCCATATCTGATTATGCAGAACCTCATTGATAGAATTGGTAAATCTGTTCAAAATCCCGTACTTTTCGGCTGAGGCTAGCAAGGGCGACTCAATGGAAAAACGCGCGGGTGCTTCCTATTCACACACATGTAGCTAAATGAATTAAATATATCAATTTTTTGCACATACACCCAAATCAGACCTTGTAACTGGAGCAAGAAGCCATCAACGCTGCACGAATCCCGGTCTGCTAAACCCTTTCTATTTTTGAGTAAAATATCTCCCAGATCTGGCGGAAGGTTAGCACCACAGTTCTAATTTCATCAGAGCAAGTTAAACTTGCTCCAAGCTTTGCTTCAAACAAGGCTATCAAGTTGATCGAGATCCATCAGTTTTGCTTCGAGATGCAGACGAACGCTCGCCGCCCACTGCTCAAGCGTAGAAGAGTGGCAGATAAGTTGAGTTTGGCACTTGCATCTTTCTTTTGAAACAGGGTTTGAGTCTCCGCACATAGCCCGCTTGAAGAACTCGACCTTGAATACATGTCCACATTCGGACAGTTGACGAGTTGCGAGTTCTTAGAAAGCGCAATACGCCCATCGCGCCTGCCATTCCGGGCAGCTATGCTGGACATAATGGAAGAAGCTCGACGAGCACGGGGAACATAGAAGATCCCGATAAGCATAATTATTATAAAAGGACATTGGCGCAACGTGAAAGCGCTCGGCCAAAATCCAATTCACTACTGAGGACTAGTCAAAACGCTGGTTCTAACTAAGCAGAATGAACGCCAGTAGCCCGTGCTAATCTGAGCTACCCGAGCCTCAATTCTGCTTAGGTAGAACCAAGGCTCTAGCTAGCCCTAACTAGCAAATTTGCTTTTGGAAGAGCGGAAGAAGACTTCTGTCAAGATGCGCGCTCGAGCTGAGCGTCTCCCAACCAGTTTCACGATAGGGGCACTCGAGGGGATTGCTTTCGACAACTTGATCAAGCTTTTGACCTCCTGTAGGTCGTACATTTGAGATATTAATGAGGACGCGAGTGTGGTTTTGTCGGTAAACCCTTCAGACAACGCTATCGCACACGCTCGCAAGGGATCCGAGTAAGCTGAAACGGGTGACCCGTTGAGGCTAAGTTCTTTCCGTAGGTCAGATTTCATCCCAGAGAGCTGATACTTGTCGGTGACGTGGAATGCTTGGGCGATGATCTCAAATGACGAGATGATCGGGGCATCGCAGGGGTAAATGAAACTGAGCGTCAGCTCCAGAATTTCCGACGTTTCTCCCACATTAACGACCGTCCTTTGGGTACCAAGGTTGAGCATATCTGCGAGGATGGGAGATGCTATTTTCAAGATGGTCGTGTGGACGTGGAAACCGACGCCGTCCGTTGAACGGAGCGTTAGGTCACCTCCGTTGGAAGGACCAAAGTAATTCGGTACCAGGGGTTCAGGGGCGGTACTCTCGGACATGGGTTGGATGGCAATCAACAAGTGAGTGTGAGCAACAGTGAGAGCCTTGGGGGTGGGTGGCTACAGGCCATGCGCTATGATCAATTGGATCAGGTAGCATGATCGACCTAATAGGGGATACGCTCAGCGGCGGTATAGTTTGGGAGTGACTTTGGCTCGAACTTTTGTTGGCAAATGAGCTAAATAGAAGAATTAGGCGGGTAAAATGCTACACTGCCCCTAGCATACGTTTGGCTACAGAGGCGCTGGGCCACATCACGATGGAAAACCCCTACCATTGTCACGGACAAGATATAAAACACTCGGATGTGCGCTAAAAGAGCTAATCCATTTCACACCGATTCTAGAGCTTCTCAGGATTCTATTCCAATTAACTAAACTCTATCTAGAGACTATACTCCAAACAAGTATACTACGAGGGGACGCAGATGATCTAGTTTCTAGAGGATGTAGGGCTATCCGAGACAATAATCTGAGCATCACTTCGCCTTGTGATTTTCTAAGCAAGGGCTACGAGTGAGTGGGTATCGCTATGATGAATCGTGTATTCCCACCTTTTCGTTCCACTCCAAGTACGCCTTGAGCTCAACGCCCCCAAACTCGAGACAAAGCTCAAACTGGAGCTTATAGTAGACACCTTGAACGCCGTTGCATTTCGTCAAGGACCCATGCATGCCGCTCAAGTCAGCCATGATTTCGCAAACGACGCTAAACCCATCAATGATATTGTCTATCCTAAATTAAGCTTTCGTACGTCGCAAATAGAACGGAAGAGGCTCACCATTGGAGTCTGTCACCCAATCGGGAGCAGGCCTCGTATTGCTCGTCCATGCAAACAATTCGACTAAAAATTGCCCAAGATCAGGGTGTGACTCGTTGTAGGTGCGCACGTATGAACGGCGTAGCGCAAACCGCTCATCCACCACGCTATCCTATTGTCCCAACGGTTCACATATCAGTCCAGACAAAGATGAACTGTATATGATTTCCCAACCTTTTCGACAATCAAGTCCCACTTGCCCTTCACGTGGTACCGCCCGCTTGGAAGCATAACTTGAGTACGCGTGCTATGGCCAGGAATAGCCGGGTTGTACTCTTGAACAATTTGAAGGCCGAAAGACATTCGAGCAGCCCGTCCGACGACGCCTTGACGAACGAACCACATGATTGAACCGTCGGAAGCGGCTTTCCCACTGAAGCGAGCGGGGGATTAGACGGACGTCGACGATTTAGCGGCGTGATACTGACTGTGCATCGTCCAAAAACATGACCTGACGACCCTCGCACTGAAATTCGTTAATAACGCGTTGCCGAAGATATTGGCTGGCACCAAAGCCTCCCACAAGGAATATATACTGTACGCTTTTGTCAGATTTTGCATTCATGAGATTATTGCTGTACTTGCTTTGGCTCGGGTGCGGGCAATCTGACTCCGGATACTATCCAGAATCAAGCGCACGGCGTCGTCAAAGAACCCTCGAACAACATCCCTACCCGAAACATGCTATGAAGCCAATCGAATAACACATTGAGCACTACAAACTCACGGTTGTAAGATAATGTTTCCGTCGGGATATCCCAATTCTGGTATTCCCAATGACATCTCGACAACATATTCCGAAGGGGCGTCCGCCGAAGTGCGGAACTCTCGTTTGCAGTTTGCCTCGAAGCTCTCCTCCGCCTTTTGCACGCATAGATCGAGGTTATATGCGTGTTCGGCCGGGAGAGCGACGAACTGTTCCTTGAGCCAAGCTACGAAGGTCTCGTTGACGAGCACGCCTCCAGCCGGCTGACCTGTGCTAGATGTCAATATATATAAACGTAGACAGCCCAATGAGTACGCACAATCCGAAGCTTTTAGTTCCTTGAGCCGGATCGGAGGCTTGGTGACAGGTGTTTCCGGAAAAACCATAGATTGCCTCTGATTACGCTCCATCCGTTGCGTAGAATTCGAGTTTCGGAAGAGTCGGCTCAGGACGCTCTCCTTTTTGAGTGGAAGCGCATTGTGGTTGACTATCGAGACAGTTACAAAAGTTGTAGTGACGAGCATTATGAAACTGTACTGACGCTCAGGGGTGGTTTCGAAGTCATGCAATGCACGGTAGGCGGTAGTGTCGACTGTAGAGCCTCCAGCATCGCAAACAATGAATTCGTCTCCAGGCTCAAAAGGGTCATGTGAGCCGAAAATCAGCGAGTAAGCGGGTTGAATCGTACCTGGAGACCCTGTGACTTTTCCCAAAGCACATAGTGAACGGCGGCTTCCGCTTCAGGGACA
This sequence comes from Ceratorhiza oryzae-sativae, assembly GCA_030998015.1. Classification (NCBI taxonomy): domain Eukaryota; kingdom Fungi; phylum Basidiomycota; class Agaricomycetes; order Cantharellales; family Ceratobasidiaceae; genus Ceratorhiza; species Ceratorhiza oryzae-sativae. The sequence continues at coordinate 65,494 of JARWMV010000029.1, forward strand.
AAATAAACGCGTCGTTGAGCATCGAACTCGTTCATGGCGCCAGAGAGAACAACCGCTTGGCGGAGTCGATCTTGCTCCCTAAGACCCCAGCCATTTGGGTGCGCAATGACGAGCGTCATGGCGGGTGCGAGCTGCTCCCAGCTGACTGAGCTGTTGCGCTGGTTGAAGAAGTCGCATGTATGGTCGAGCATATACTTAATCATGTCCGCATAGACCTTTTCGACAATGAGACCCTCAGGTAGTCCTGTAGATAGGTGTAATCGAGCAAAGATCTTGGCAAGACTTGTGGTCGGACTCGCCTTCGATATTAGTAAATTTTTGATCCTGAACTATTCTTTGCGGATGCATCAAGAGTTTGAAGTAACGGACTAGATTCCATCCGTTCCTACTGGCTGCCAGCCGCGATGCCGGGGTGGCAACAGCAGCTCCAGAAGCCTTTACCTGATCAAGAAGGAAATTTAAAATCATCCAAAACTAGCTATCGTTCGACATACCTGATTGCTTGAGTCATAGTACAGCATCGAGGCGGTCTTTGCATCACTGGAACCCCCCAAACCAACACGACTCGGCCAGTGAGTGACTCGTTCGTTGAATGGCTTCAAGTCTATGGTTTGAAAAAAAAAAAGCCCGGGCATCGTTAGTCCAGGTAGGCGGTTGGGCGACGCTTAAATCGACAGACTTTGTTGCAGATGGGCATAGCTGACACTGCTGTGTGCTGTCCCGATATCAAGCGCGACCACAAACTGCGATGGTTTCGACCAAGCAGCCTCATCGATAGCTACAGGCATGCCTCGAAGACTCGGAACGGGAAACGCGCTGTGGATAGCTCAGAGAGCTGGACTTGATATCGGTTCAGCATCGCCCTTGTGTTTTGACCGAGCGCCGCGCTGTCGAACATACTCTTGCAGTGAGAGGAGGCAATCAGGGGCAAGGTACATCTCAGCCTGATGCCAAGCCTGGTTCCTTTATTTTCAAGTAAGTCAATTACGACACGGGTTCTTGTTCGGCCTCTTGACCGTTGGGTCGAGACCCTGCCCTCAATTAAACAGAGGCAAATAGGCCTTGGAGACTAGGATTCCGTGTAACAAGCTAATAGCTTCTTGAAACTTGGATTCATGGAAGAGATCGTTCGTCACCGAGACGCTTCGAGATTGAGCGTTGGCCCGTCAGCATGTCACGTGCCTAGTTGACCATCTGGATCGTGGGTCCTGGTCGCCCGTCAACGTTGGCATATAAATAGAGCTAGGCTCGACACCACCTCAACAAGATGATCCTTGGCTCGACGTGGGCCTGACAGGCCAGCGCTAAACCGCCACTCGATGTCCGGGTACATTAACGCTCAGACAACCCGGCCTGTTCGCCCTCCGCCGGACATTCACATCTCGCCATGGTGAACGTGACTGCTGCCTGTTTCAACCTGTATCAAGGAAACGAGCCTGAACTTGATGATAATGGGCGTTGCAAGATTGACGATGGGTCAAAGTTCTCGTTTAGTTTTACAGGAACGGCGCTGTATGTGGATGGGTGAGTCATTTACGCTGACTGCTAAATTTCTCGGCTTCATACTTGGTGCCGTTCAAGTGATTCCACCGATCAAAAAAGTGAGAATATTTTACCTCTGACTGTGCGACCTATGGTTCTAACATGAGACAGACAACCTTGTCAATCACGGTGGATGGGTCACCATCCAACCCGAAAATCATCAGTCCCCAGACCAATGAACTTCTCATTCCAATCGCCGGGCTGTCTCTCGGCAACCACACTGTCGAAATAGTCCCCAGAGGTGGTCCTTTCTACCCGGGCAATATAACATGGGACGACCCAAGGTATGGGTACGTAATCGAGGACTGCAAGTGGTACTTAGCGGATAATATTACAGCTTGGAAAGTGGAACAACAATTTGGGGAACATCAAATCCGTCCTGGAACAAGAGCCATCTTGAAGCCCCTAACCCTCTGAATGAATACAAGTTTGTCGTCTTTGGGCATGCCGTTCATGGCTGACCTCCCCCCCTCTACAGTTACGCGAATAACTCAAGCGCAACCATCCAGTTCGATTTTGAAGGTATTGGCTCGCATGATAGGAAACGGGATGTCATTGACACGCTTTCTCTAAGGAACAGAGATTTATGTCTGGGGGCTAACTAGCTCGGATCCGGCGAAGTTTCAGTGGGTATAATCGAAAGTGTTTTCGACGGGGCACGCTCACAGTCGATTCAGGCCTATCATGGATGATCAAAATGAGACTATTGCTACAGCGATTTGTTCGAGTAAGCAACACTGGGCCGTATTGGTAAGTCTGTAACTTGTTTACTCTCACGAGCACTGAGCTTTCCCTCGATTTAGTACCAAGCGAATGACCTGCCGAATAAGCAACATAATCTCACTCTTGTCAAAATGGACGAAAATTACCTAGAAATCGGCGTAGCCTACACTTATATCCGTACTGAGCTCCCAGGAAGTGGTCGTAATTCTCAAGCGGCACCTACTCCAACAAACACTCAGACGAATATGCCTCTACAGAATCGCCATAGCCTGAGTCAAGGCGGTGCCGCTGGCGTCGCCATTTCTATGCTGCTATGCGTCGGGCTGGCCCTATTCGGACTCTGGTTCTGGATTCGAAAACGTCAAAAGTCTCCCGGTCATTTTGACAAGAACTATGTCATCTATGATCGGATGTGTTCCAAATGCCGGCAGGATATCACAGGGAACTATCGGCTGGAGTGTGTCTTGTGAGTACATCAATATCGCGCAATGAGTGGTGCTAATGCGTTGAATTGGAAGTTCAAACTGCCCTGCGGCTGTTGACTTGCATCCAGAGTGCCGTGACTGGAATACGCCAGAACACCACGACCATGAGGTTCGCCGTGTCAAGAACGAGTGAGATTCGAGACGGATAGTCGAGTTTTTTCGATAATAGACTTGCTTCCCTTTATTACATTTGCTTTACCTGATTGTTGGTGTTCGCTGTCCTAGGCATGCATGTACGAGAACCAACTTTAATGCCAATCCCTTGGGTTCGATGCACATAACTCGGAATGGGTGCCTGCTTATGGTAGCTCAGCCCGTTGCGAATCTGTGTAGCGCGTGCGCTATTTAAGCATGGGGTGGTCACAACGTGTTATAGTTGTTGGCTATATGCCGATAAATTTAGCGCGACACTTACCGCTCGCTAATTGATCTACACGAGCTAGCAAGTTGTGGAAGCAGCCCAAGAGAGGAATATGGGCGCTCGAGTCGGTGGAAGAGATCAACAGAGATGGTACAGACATGGTCGCGAGACGACGATGCTGATGCGTAACTCGGGTGCCTGTGCAAGCACCATTTCTTTTGCGGATCGATTTGCCTGAATGAGACGAGATTCATTCTATCGCTCATTTACCCGTAAGATCAACGAGGCGCATGCACTGAACGTACCAGAAGCTCCTTTGCGCGCCACAGTGATGTGAAATCCTAATCCTCGGATAGTGCTAGAAGGTAGGCTAAGACCATCTGAGTATCAGTGGAATCATCCAAATGTCTATCCAGCTGCGGCTTCGCCACTTCGGTAGGTCAAGAGCATGCGGATCCCGTTGAAATAAAGCATATCTTTTTCCGCCTCTTCTGCATACCAACAGCTCTCACCAAGATATTAGGCGGTTCCTCACGTAGTAGTCTCACGCAGGGAGGTTTCGGGGGAGCTAAATACAACTCGTACTTAGCTCAACTACGAAGGTAGAGAACTATATGTATATACTGTACCTAAATACAACTCGTGCTATGGGGTACAGTGAGAAAGAGAAATACATGAAAATAAAGAAAAACTATATCTTAGCTCAACTACTAAGGTAGAGAACTAAGGAGAGAATTTTTTCACGGAGACGCGCATAATATCAGAGATGAGTAAACTGGTACAAACACACCGCATACATGAACGGATATGATTGTAAATTCAACAAGTAGAACAACGCAGCACAGAACCTCAGTTGGCACGCTTTAAACTCAGTACTAATCCCATATCCTCTCAGCTGAATCTCCAGTCAGACTCGTAACAACCTCACTATAGCAAATGATAGAGCCTTATTGCCTTTTCGTTATTGTACACTTTTTGTGCCAGCCTTCTGGCCTCTAGGAGATGCAAAACGAAGCTGCCCCTGCCTCCTTCTCTAAAGGGGTATCCGGTTCTTGGTCATCTACTTCAAATCCCATCGTCGGATGGATTCATTGTTTATCCAGATATCGGCTTTCAATTGAAAAGTTGGCTACTCCTTCTATAATTAGATTGGGCATGCTGACAACTACGCTCAAGGCGACATCATCTCTTTCACAGTCTTGGGTCAAGTCATCGTCGCTCTCAATTCGACCAAAGCTGCGAAACATCTCTTGGTCAAACGAGGTTCAATATATTCCGATCGGGCAGAGTTGACAATGATCAGTGACGAAAATCTGTACGTGAATCCAGAACATCGTAGAGAATGAGAATTTCGGTTGGAACGGGCTGACCAGTGCTGGATGAGCAAAAATACAAGATTCATTCGTTATGGGGGGCGCTGGAGAGTTCAGCGGAACATGACCCAGGCCACATTACACCTTGATGCGGGCGAGGAACTTTGGACGAGGATGATAAAGCAGGTGAGGCTCTCAGTGCAACGTTTAATTTGTTTTCCGGGGAATGTTACACGAGAGCTTCAATGGTAGACATTTCAATCAGCTGTTTCAACATCCAGTGCTAAATGTGTTTCCTTTGGCGGACAAGACGACCGCTGGCACGATACCTTCGTCAGTTTATGGGTATGAGGCTTGCTACCCCTTGGATGCGCTGATCGAGCTCGTTGAGGCCTCGGTTCGCCGTTTGAGTGAGCCGGACTGCCTGGCAGTAGGTCGAAGGAAGAGCTGAGAAGGTATAATCTAAGGGGCTCTTGCGTATTCTAAGCAAATACCATTCCCTGGTTAAAGCGCATACCTGCGTAGTTCCCTGGAGCCAAGTGGAAGTGCAAGCCGATTTGTGGCGAGCCGAAAAAGACAGAAAATTCAACGAGCCGTACGAGTGGACTAAATCTCAGATGGTGAGAGGACTTCTGTCGAAATTATTCATCGAATACAATTTTGAGAATCTAGTACCATAAAAATGAACAGTTAAGCGGCATTGCACCGCCGTCAATTTTAATAGATCTTCTCACCTCGTTAGTTACGAGCGAGCCACCAATTTTGCATGTCGGGCGGATAACGGGGCAAACGAGTATAATTGGACGAGAGCAAAGATACACGAAAGTTCACCGACGCATATAAACGATCGGTCCTGTGAAGCCGAGTCGCCCATAAAGCACCGAGTAAGCGCAAGACTAGCCGAAATCCAACAGCCAAAATATGGCATTGCTGAACAAAAAGACATGATCAAATGGGTGGCTAGAACTCTATACGTTCCTAAATTTCTGGACATTACGACTGTACCGTTTTCTTTGCTTATGAATGACCGAAGCCGGCGCCGATACAGCGAGCAACTCATATGAATTTTCAAAAATGTTGGTTCAGTGTGATAATTTTGACATGCTTGCCGTAGACGATATCATTCTGCGAGTAGCCCAAAAAACGGGTGTATGTACGAGCGAGAACTAGATACACGATTTCTTTTTACCGACGCATATAAGCGACCGAAGCTCCGAGTAACCGCATAACTAAGCGAAATCCAACATATCAAGCATGAAGACATTCGTACATCTGCCAGTCTAGAGAAGGCCCAAGCTGAGCTCGACGACATATTAGGCGAAAGGAAGCTACCGGAGTTGAGCGATCGCGAGGCCTCGCCATAGCTGGACGGAACGCGGTCACGTGGACACGCGGTATCACGATGACTGAATTATGATCTATCTCCAGAATGTTTAAAATAAAATGCTCCAACAATGCCCATTGAACAAGGTACACCGAACGCACAAAGCACTATCAACAATCTTCTACATCCAAAACCGTACAACAGGATCGCTGCGCCATTACAAGTTTATGAAATTCTGAGCAGTCGGTCCATCGCGTCCAACGAAACGGACGGACAAGGCAAGGTCAGAGTAAAGCGCGCTACGACAGAGTTGGATGATAAAAGAGTCCGAACAAGATAGAAGCCTAGTATGCCAGCGGATAAATCGTGTGTATTCGATGCGTAGGCGAGGGAGTCGAAATAGACGAGGTGATGGCGAATTGGGAAAGTGTTGGTTCTGGGAAGAACGCGCCATATGCCACGCATAAGCGACTGTGGAGCTGTGCAGGGCGAATGAATGGTGTTGAAAATTTTGCTGAAAACGGCTAAGTGATGTCTAGTAAAGTCTCGAAGGATTTAAACATACTGTGCTTAAACGGAAGGATAGAAATAAAAGTTGATAAAGCCCATGTCTCGGCGGCAACGTTGTGAGCGTTTGTCGCCCATTCGATCGGTACTCGTAGGAGGCCACCGGGTGATGGGCGATACCAGTGGTTTAGCGTATTATGGTCTTCTTGCTGTGAAGCGCGGTTTTAGCTCAGTGAAGAGGGTCAAAGCCACTATCGACTTACATTTAGGGCGCAAGCCTTCATCAGCCATAAACTAAACCTGGTCGGCATGGTCAGTGATTAGCGTCAGGCATTTGAATTGACTGGTGAATACCGGTATTGCTTCATCACCCGAAAGCACTCAGGGAACGAAGTACATGAGCGAGCTGGGCGAAGCTGGAGCTATCGCAATCGGGATTGTGCGGGACGTATGAAATAGGGAGAAGATATGATATGGGATAATTAGTTTCGTGAAAATTGAGCAATTAAGAGATTGACCTACTGTACATAGATATCAATTGCTACGCTCGAGAACAAGGGCTATTCAGACTGCCAAGGGAGTGACCCGAGAGCAAGATCTGACATACGACAAGTCGTGAGCATCCCAGCAGACAACACATAGTGTTTCAAAGTCCTCACCGTGGATGAACAGTCGACAAGGCGTATTATAGGTATATGCTGGTGCGACGAACGTCAACTGCGAAACTGATCTGTCAAGCGCGAGACGTACATGAATGGCGCTAGACCACATCACCTATAAGCTCAAGTCTGTCCAAGAGATCGACATCGAGTTTGATGAAATACGAAACATATAATAACTACCTTTGCTGCAACCACAACAGCTGTTGCCTTGGCAGACCCGAAGTCGAAAGTAGGGAGTGTCGATGGGGTCGGAGGAAAAGGATAAAACTGTATTGGCGTCGAATTGGTTAGTCGTTATCGCATTTCGGTGATAAAAGCACGTACACTTGATGTGTGATTAAATATAAATGTTGACGGAAACAAAAAATCCGACTCGGATGCCTTCGGTGCCACAAACGAGGGTGTGCGGACGAGACGCCAAATGCTTTTGGTGTTGAAAACGTTTGACACAGGCATGGACTGGATGAACTCTAAGTGCGTACTGACAAGGCACGTCAGGGTCACGTGCTGCAGGTTGGGCGATAGAATACTGAGCCTTTGTTTCGCCTTGGATGAACGAACCTACATCAATAGCCCGAGTGTGCACCGCTCATCAACGCACCTGTCAAATGCTATTAGCAGCGGATGCGAAATCTCATCACCAAACTCACTAGCTGAGCTGAGGTCGGAGGCACGAGATGAATCCGAGTGGGACAAAAGGGGAGAAACAGATATACGAGAGCGTTTTTGTTCGGGTTTTGAAATTTTTTTTTTTTTTTGATTTTTCGGTTTTTGGTTTTTTGGGGGTTTTGATGTTTTCGTGATGATAATGTCCAAGTCGAGTCGAAGTAGAATAAATGAATGGATGTCTGCGAAATAAGAGTGTAAAATTAATGAGTGGCGCTCTTAGCGCCACCCACGTCCACATCCGTAAAACCACCGCTCTTGTGGAGGCGGTGACGGAATTCATCATGGGTATCGACAATGATGGGGAGTGTAAATCCGAGGTCGGTCGGGGTGAGTGGGGGAGTGGAATTAGGCGAGGACGATGCAGTGCAGATAGACGGCGAAGGGAGGGACAAGTCGGTGCTGAAACGATCGAGCGCATAGTCAGAGTTGAACGGGCGGCTTCCGTTGCCGCGGTTGTTGTCTTTGCTGGCCAATCGAGACATATTGGGAAGTGGCGAGTGATTGGCAGGGTCCCTGACGTCAACATTCTTGGCTGGACGGTTGTTCTCGCCGACGACGTTCCACTCGCACGACTCGTTCTCTAGTCTAGCGGCCGACTTCCCTGGGGTCTTGGGTGCCGCTGTAGATATGGCCAACCTCGCCGGGAGGGATGCGTCCGGGGTGTTCGATGAAGAGCGGCGGCGCTTGGCCAATGCCACATCCGCCACCGAGATCGACCCATTGCGCCTGGGCACCCCACTGCACGTCACGATTGAATTAGCCATTTTATGGATATCAAGTCTCGCTCCTCTCACCTGGAACGGCTAGCAGCGGCGTGGGCGGCCCCTTCCCGCATCCGGAGTGGCTTCAACGGGACATGCGTGATACATGCCGCTTCGTAGCAGTACAAGAGGGCGCGCGAGTCGTCATCACTTCGAATATACGGCAATTCAATTCCCCGCTTCGATTATGCCAAAGGCTAACAACGTACCTTGTTGCCGTCCACTCGCGGAAAAAGGAGCCAGGCTTCGGTCTCGTGTCGTCGATCAGCCGCTTGATCGCTTCCCGCCGCAGCGGACCAGTTGGGCCAAGTTGAGCCTTGCGAGCAGAGGGTTTCGGTGTTATATACCCACGGCTTGGCGACTGGACGCGGCTCTGTTGGACAGGGGCTGCTGTCGGCTTCCTGGTCGTAGTGTGTGGCTCGGGAGCAGCCACCACCTCCTTGATAGGACTTTCCCCAAGCTGGCGCACGACGATACGAGATTCACCGCTGGATTCAGAGACTGGGTCGGTGTTTCGGCCATTCTTCATATACTCTGGGGCTTTTGGAGGTGCCAACCGCTTCAGGGGTATGTCAGCCACTCAACTCCTACCGCTCCTCTGCCCCCCCCCTTCGACTTACCGGCTTGAACGTGTACGAAAACGGCGTCATACTCCCTCTCCATTCTGTTCCACTCAAAACGACAGACCCCATTCCCCTTGGAATCGCAATTCTCGCCCCTGAGTCGCATATGTGCGGGTATAACATCGTCGTCAGTCCGCCCCGCATACAGCCCGAATGAAAGGAGCTGCAACTTCGGGAAGACTGGTTCGATATGTTGGATGAGGAATTTTGCGAATGCATTGTCGATGAGGATGTGGAGGTTCAGAAAGTCGAAATTCGAATATGCGAGAGTCCGGCTGTTGGACTAAGCGCCGGCGGCACGCGACCTTGCCGTTGCCGGCTCGAAGCATTTGCTCGCAGAGGATGACCGTACGGTTGGACTGGCGGACGGATTGGATCATATATTTTATCGGTTTAATATTGATTCGCGACGAATTCGCATTGGATAGCAGCATTCATTCCCTCAATACTCCCTGCATTATCGCATTCCCCAAATTGGATGACCCAAGAAGCGAACTTGCGAGCTCTTTCCGGCATGTGAAAGAGGATCTATCGCCGGTGGGCTTCTTTCAAGAGCTGTAGAATTGGTTTGAGCTTGGGAGCCACCAAACGAGGGAGGATATGCAAGTTGTCGATGCGTTCATGGTGTTTATCAAGCATGCGAGAACTGAAGAGAACGGAGCAAGAAAGCAGATGTATGGAGGTGAATAAAACCTCGCAATCAGACAAGTTGAGTCAGAAGCGGAGCGGGGTCAGGTATGAACTCTCGTATTTCTGGGGCGGTTATGCCTATAACTGACACTTACACAGATCACTTCGGGGTGTACGTACTGGAGATGGACTCTCAAAACCCTGCCATACTGAGTTTAGATCGTCGTGTGTATGAGTCTGGTGGAATCACCGACTGCACAGGACTCCGGAAGAATGAATTATTCGGAAGCAGTCACACATGAAATGCTGTCATTCGTAGCTTTGGTACTCTTTCCCTGCCTTGTTTGAATGGATCCGGTGTAGACGTTCCCAGCAATACCCAGCTGCAAAAGTACACCAGCCCAGCCGGCTGTGATCAAGTGGAGGGAACCAAGGCGTCTCCACGTCCTCAGCTGGTAGAAAGGGTGTGTACACTATTGACCAAATAATACCAGTGTAATCGATTTTGTGACAGTTGTTTGACGGTCGGAAGCTGGCTCGGATCGTTATGCCGTAATTTTTACAGCACCTCGTCCTTCAATATACGAGGAATACGTAGGACCATAGGAAGCGGGAGAAGGGGATACCCTCTATCTAGTGGGTGTCCGGAGCAGGAGGTGCGGGTGGGACCAAGGTCCTCTAAAATACATAGTCCACCGACCGGGTAGTGTATCTGGGTAGAACAACGATTTTGCTATTTTCCCTCATCGCATATACGCGCGCATAAAGCTCTTCGCTTGCTCTTGGATTGCATTTACAGATTCGATCCCAAACAATTAACAAAATGCTCACACTAGAGTCGATTATACGTTTCAGTCCTATGAGGTGCGAGTGTAGACACTTGTATTCCTCATTTGGGACTTGTTTAGGCCGCTGTGGCAAAGGTTTGGCGTAGCGTCAGGCTCCTTGCTGCACCATCACTTGAAGAAATACCGTCCGTGGCGCAAGCACAGCAGGCATTGAACTCTCCAGATCCCGCACAACTCCACATCAGCATGAATAGCCTCGCCAATACTACTGCCCAGTGATTTGCCACTCATATCCCCGATTCGGACGTGATCCGCTGTCACCAAAGACATTGCGTTGGCCAACCCGGTCTGCGCTCAGTCTTCGTTGTTCATTAAGATCAACTTTGCATAGTTTGTCTGATATTTCGCTCTTGATCAACTTGAAAACAGGCCATTCAGTAAGATGTGGCACTAGATGCTCGTTTAGTCGGCAAATATTATTTGGTGCTGTTTCACTCGGTAGTGCGGCGCATCATCCTGGTAGTTAGAGCTTGCGGGTCTCGGAGCCTCAGTTTTGGGCGTAACTCTAAAATATTTTGCCAAAAGGTGCTCGGCATATGTTTGCGTGCTTCCACCAATAATCACGACTTTAGACGCTGGGGCAAGTGAGCCACGCGGGGCTCGGATAACTCATGTCACACAATGGTGGATGATAATGTTGAACGATCCCGCCCATATATCGATGTTATATCGATATTTTCCCTTCCTATGGCTCTATGTCCAACGTTATATGTTTTATCCCGTTTGTATTCTCTTTCTTCCGCATACACGCCGATGTACCGCCTTGTTTTATCCGTTTTATTCTACATAAACGAATGTACATGTCGCTCAAACAGCAGCAGCCTTTTCACCACTCTATTACTGCGTACTCAATCCACTCCGCTAAGTCAATACGAGGCGCATTTATTCTACTGCGCTTCAACAGATAATATGTGATAGATTCGCCGGCTGCATTAGTTTGTGTCCATAGTGTATAATACAAACATAAATATATCGAATGTACGAGAATAGTCTGACAAGTCACATGACTCGTGTAGTACGACTCTTAAAGTGTACATATGGTGCCTTTCCGGCTCCGTAGGTAGCATCCCACACACACAGTTAAAATATTCGCATTTACTCGTCTTATACACACTGCACTACAGGCATTTGTTGCTTGATCTTTGGCATCGATTTTCACAAATAATGGGATACTCCTGGCGACAGACAATCTTCAGGGTTAGCAGCGCTGCCAAATTGGATTCGATAAAATCAGCGGTCGTTACGATAACCGGGTGAACCCCATTTGGAGCATCGGGAGCCGAGGGCATGCGCCCATCAAACTCCTGTATTCGTGTAGCAACCAGACAACAATGTTCCGAAATCCTGTGCAGAGGCGCTTCTCTGTCAATAAAATAGCTAGCCCACACTCAACTGTCCCCTTGATACTCGACACCCTAGGGGAATTGCCAACTTGTTATTTTTATTTGCTCTCAGTGATCTTCAGTTGGTTCCAAGTCCTTCTTCAATGTCCAAGTCGTGCGCATATGCATCAACCATTGATATCGAAGATCGTAAGTTTGAGTTGTCCCATTTAGAGCATTGGCTCAGATCCCCCCCTCCCTCCGCCCGTCCAGCGCAACTTGAGGCACGAGGACCGCGGACTGCGACAGTGAGCCGAGCCTCTCGGCAGCTGAACAACGATCGGGAACCAGTTGATCTATCGATACCACCGCCCGCCCCGCCTGCCCCACCTGCCCCACCTGCCCCACCTGCCCCACCTGCCCCACCTGCCCCACCTGCCCCACCTGCCCCACCTGCCCCACCTGCCCCACCTGCCCCACCTGCCCCACCTGCCCCACCTGCCCCACCTGCCCCACCTGCCCCACCTGTCCCACCTGCCCCACCTGTCCCACCTGTCCCACCTGCTCCACCTGCCCTGCCTGCCCAACCTATCCCCTCTCCCCCATCGAATCCCCAAGCTTGCACCATTGTTGCGCCAAACACAATCCCATAGCTTAATCGTAGTCTAAATTCCGCCTTCGAGGATGATTTCTTGAAGGGAAAGTAGAATGCCCAGATTGACAATTCAGACATTTTTCAGACTCCTCCACTGCGTTAAGCGCTTGTGGTATGCCAGTGCCCACCAATATCGATGCCGTATTTACATCAATCCGGCTAAGCCTCTTATCACTTATCAAGATAGCTATATTGTACGGATACCTAGGCCTACCTCAACGCCTCACTGGCACCTCTTCCGACGCATACAAGATGATTCAGCTCCTGAGTAAGTGACACTAAGATGTATCACCAGCAGCTATTCGACATGATCAGCGAGCGGTTTTCGTTATAAGGAAGATGAGATATGCGCACTAGCCGATGTGGTAGATAGATCAACCGGCGACAAAAACGAAAAACGCTCTCCATCTAAAGGAAACACCGTGAGCGAGCCCTACCCAGTGGCTTCTAGAAATCCTTTTGATTGACCTTTTCCAGATGAAGGCCATGCGTTGGCTATGCGCGGGCTCCAAAGATGGAGATGATATACTTTTATTTAGTAGGCATCCCGAACGGGCCTGTTTATATCGCGCTAAAGCACAAACATGAATGATAGTTGCCGGCCATGGTTGTCGAAGAAATGACACGTTTTAAAATTTGGTTGGTCGCGAAAGTAGAGCGACTTACGAAGGTATGTTAATAAACTGAATAGGAGCTATCGAATCCAAATTGTTCTGGACACTGTTGAAGGAATAGGCATAATACCAGTCGGCGTCGAGTTTCAACCATATACCATTTGCGATAATTGCACCTGCCGGATCAATGCGAACCACGTGTCTTGCTACCGTGTTGGTGAAGAAAATGTTATACCATGTCCCAAACGAATAACATGGGCCTACGTTGGTGTATCGGTCATGCGTGACTGGGCAGGATAATTTACCTATTTTCTCTAGGAAATGGAGCCACGCTCACGCTGGGCGGTAAATGTCAGTTCCAACAGTTCCTATTGATAAGTCGTGATAGGTTATATTCGATGTAAGATACCACATCTCCTCATAATAGGCTATATCCTAAAGCTATCCTGTGTTGCTATAGTGGAGGAGTCCTGGGACGTATGCATTCATCGCCAGTTTTGAGCGAGCTACCGCTGACGACTCCGAATATATGCATTCGCCGATGGCAGAAAAATGATGAATGTCCCTCGGGCAAGGTCTGGCAAAGACTTGCAGCATACCCAAATACACAAGCGAATTATCCTTGAAGGAAATTTTTAGGTCAGTGCAACAGCGTAGAGGCGCGACTTCAGTTAAGTGTCTATCCGCTTCAGGTCTCCCAACGCGTGCTCGTGATACCGCAAACGCTATGAAAGGCGAGCCTACGGGAGCACAAGTCATGTTGAGCCAGAACTTGCGCATAACACGGGCCGGCTGATATCCGAGCTCCAACCAATGTATGCGTGCAGGTCTCAATTGAGATCAAGCCAGGCGTTCGAGAATTTGGCGAAAAATGTCGTGTGGAAAGTGAGTTGCCTCCTGAAGCAAAGGTAATCCAACTGGAAATTTGAAGCTTTGCTGGGCGGCCTGTTGGGGTTATCAACCTTCCTTCGAGAACCCGGCCGATTCCGGAGGGCTGTTCACCAGTGTGAGCTCGCCCAAGGTTCCGAATTTGACTGGATTAACTTACCCGGCCTAAGGCATTTGTTGACCATATGCAAGCTGATCCCTACGCTACGTATCGAACTCCAAACAGGTACCTTTTGTAAGTTTTCCCCGTTTTGTTGTGCTGCCTTCCATACAACTATGTTATAGTAGGAAGGCGCTTGGAGAACCAATTTACATACCCCCCCCCCGCATTACCTCAATATCAAACACACCAGGTGGGTTTCGCATCCTGCATAAGTATTGCCAACTCATCTAATGAAATTTACAGCCATATGTGTGACGAAACGTGGCAAACACGGATCAAGGAGTTAACCGGCTCGAGCTCTTGATTGACATATAACCTGCCCGACGAATTATGATCGTATGGGGATTGCAATCTGATATCCCAATATATGTGAATTAAGTCATTGCGTCAATCTCCGCTCCAATTTAATCAATTGAATAGCATGATATTGCAACGCGGATTTGTGCATCGGGCTGATATTTCACAACCTGCGAGTGTGTAAATAGTTTTATCCTTCAGCGTACACGCGTTCATAGAAGCTTATCAACATGTTATTATACTCGGCAATCATAAAATTCACCCAAAGGCAGCCTATTGATGCGCACTGTGGACTCAAGGTCTCTGTCAACTGCGTAGAGCGAGGTGCCTGTGTAAGAATACATCACGTGAACACTTGAGTCTCGTGACCTGACCTCGGAACCAGCTGAGTGCCCGTGGACCAACCGTGGACGGCCAGAGTTGAAGTCAGGACGTGAGTCTGTCTGGTTTCCCCAACATCCACAACGACGACCTAAAATGGATTTTTTGTGTCTTTCTCTCCACAGCTCTCCCTATCCTTGGTCTGCGTACTAGCCTTGGTTGCCACGTTTCTCACGTCGCAATACTCTGCTCGTTGTGAGATTGGAGTTGGACAAGCAGGATGTCTCGCTCGTATTACTCTCCCGAGGGCCAGCCCAACGCCGCCGACCAGTACCAACAGTTTACAGAAACCACACCCCAGGCTACGCCTAATCATGATTCGGGGCAATCGGCGGACGGGTACGGGCTCGTCTATGCAGACGGCGGTTTTTCTGGTTCGGACGGATCGACGTTTGAGGATCGGCTGAGAGCATTGATGAGACAGCAGGGGGATGAGCTGAGGGCGTTTGCGGACAGGGAAGGAAGGTCAATTGACGAGGTGAGCGCTCTCCGAGCATAATATTGGTTGTCCGAGCTCACAATAACCACTCAGATCCGAGCTCAAGCAGTGACAATGGCAAACACGTCCCCACATGAATTCCTCTATTCCGCTGCGATGCAACCGCTTACGCCCCAAGAGACAATCACCAAAATGGACGCAGCGCTCGAGCATTTGCATCAGGCGCTGGGCTATGACGGCTTCCTGGCGATCGTCACTCCTGTCGACGCCGACGGCGATGGGGGCATCACGGCTGGCACCAAGATTGGCCTGGAGTTCTGGAAAGGCCTTCGTGGTGGTGGGTTGGCTGGTCTTAAATCGCTTAAGCTCCGCTGCAAAGCCAACCGGGAAGCCGCGATCGACACGGGTGGGGGTGGGGGTGGACCCAGAGTCATGAGCGCGGGGAGCGGGATGAGCGCGAGCCGGAAGAGTTTGGACATCAAGCAAGAGCTCAACAGCGCTATGCGGAACGCCCTGCGCGAGGCCGCCGGTGACCCGCTCGCCGAGATGCGGTGGACGAAGCCCGAGCAGTTGGAGGGCTATGGCGTGCGGATTATTGGCTGGCCGTCTGAGATTGCGCTGCGGAATCCAAGCAACAATCCGGTCAGGTATGGTTTCTATTGTGCTGGGTATGTAATAAATCATCTGAGTTCTGGTCCAGAGACAACAAAACTTTGCTCTCGCTTCTCAAGTCGGGTCAACTTCGCTTTGTCAAGAAAGACTCCCCTGAATGGGACCAAGCTGACCCATCCGCGCTTGTCCGGTCTACTGCTCAAGCTCAAGCTCAAACCCAACAAGCCTCTCACCCCGTCTCTGTACCAACTCCAGCAGTTCCACAACTCGTTCAGCCTCCCGTTCAACAGCCTTCCTTACCCCGCGCATCCTCTTTTACATCTACACCTGCCTCGGCCGTTCCGCCCGCTCAACAGCCTATGCACCCTCAGATAGCATACGTATACCCAGTACCTGGTGGACAGGGGTGGATACCGCTGTCGGGCGTGAGCGTGTATGGTGCACCGTTTGCACCTGCTCAGATGGTCGTTGGCGATGGTGATGCAGCTGGGGCCACCGGTGGGACAGTAAACGTCTCGCAAATCTCGAACGACGCAAACGCAGCTGGGAAGAAACGAAGGAGCGAGGGAAGTGTGAACGGTGCAGGCAGTGGGGCAGCTAAGAAGCGCCGCGGGACTGGAGCATCTGGATAAGAGTATCGTCTGGCATTTATGAGAAAACAGTGTACACTAGTGTCTTGGGGTAATTTGTGATATATTTATTTGAGGTCTGGGTAATGGCCCTGCCTTGGCTCGATCGGCTCGATCGAAAACTCATCCGAGGCACTGCTCAAGTACCTGAAACAGTTCCATCAGCCAGGCGGCTGGTACATTTTTTGCATTCATAAGATTTCGGGGTTTAACGATGATTTAGGCGCGCTGCCATGAATTCCGCGATGCCTGAACTCATTAGGAGCGAAGTATCCCTCATGATATGTTTGGCTTGCATTGTTGATCAGCTAGCTTGTTACATGCCACCATGCGGAAACAGTAATTCTGATTTATTGCCATCAATATTTTTGTGCAACCAAAATGCATCCCAAGGATTGCCCCTGGGGGTCGGCACGCTTCGCGTGCCGGGCCTGTGCGTTACATAAGCATTTTGATCGAAAAGTGGCACACATTATATGTGCTCGGTTGAGGATTGTTTGATACACCATTGAAGGCTCAGAAATCGTGTATAGTTTACTAGAGAGCATATGAGCGATGAATATAGAAAGAAAGCAAGAAATTGGCCGATCAAATCGTGTATACAAGCAGATTATGTGGTGCGGGGTTACTACGACGAGGTTTCTTGAACTAAAGACTTGGATTGTACATATTTTAATGCTAGATCTGCAACAAGTTCTCGCTTTTCGCCTACTCTAAGCTTGCTTGTGATCGGAAAACCCTGCCGGTTTGTCAAGATCTGCCGATGTGCCTTAAGCTGGTCGTTCAGTTGTGGCCCTTTCGTTGTCGCAATCGCCTCTGAGTCAAGTTCGATTTGAATACCAGCAGCGTACTGCTGCCTTTGGACTCGCTTCTCTGTGCGCTTCTCCTGAATCGCCTGATTTCGCTCTGCCTCTTGCTCTCCTGCATAGACCAGATTTGCCTTTCGAGTTTCCTCCACTCTTGATGTATCAATTCGTAATGCTTCTCTTTGAATCCACTTGTACTGCTCAGGGGTAAAATTCGCCTCCATGTAGTCTTCGGTATCGTTCGTACGGTTTGACATAAGGGGGTTATACTTGTGCAAGGTTAGACTGGGAAACCGCCGTGTCCAAACACGCCAGGCTCCAAGCGCGCCCTCATTTATATCGTTTGTAGTGGGCATGAATGATAGTTCAAGCTCCTCGGGAGACATAGTCGCGAAAGGCGAAGCTGCCGTAAATTCGTCTGTAAATCGCGCCCATGTTTTCGATGCATGACAACAGAATGAAACAAATAAATCTGTTAGATATGGGAGCTTTGATTTGTGTTTCTGCACTGCTTCAAGTACTTCTGGATCATCCCATTCGCATCCGTCAAGAGTAGCCGTACCTGCAAGTGCATCGGTTCCAATTACTAACATTGGATCTGCAATGATTAAGCTAAGATGTTGCTGTACCCAAGTATGAAGGGATGTTAAGTCAGAAAGGCCTTTGCCAGCAACAGTAGCTGTGCGTACAAGTCGCATATATGGTTTAGACAATATTTGACTGTAGAGCGCAATCACAAGCAGCTCTGCTAGGGTGGCTAGACAGTTGAGACCCTTTGACACATTGCTTTCTATGTGGTTAAGCACACCGGACGCCTTTTTCTGTCTACAGTGCTCCATAAACTTGATATATGTGTCATGTCGTACAGAAAGTTCAGTTGCTGCATCAATATACAAGCTGTATCACATGTTGCTAGTGTCTGGAAACTGGTGGGAGCAATGATAATTGGACTCAAACCAATATACATTGCTATCTTGATGGCCTTTTTTATTGTCCTTGTGATTGAAAACAGGCCCAGCTAAGCTACAGAGTTTAATTGTGCCAGCTTTGGAAACAGAAATTGCCCAATGTTCAGCTGGTGAGATATTGGAAGAAGGCAAAGCAAGAGACATAGTAGCATCATTATCTTTGTTGAAAAGAGTTATGGGTGGAGTAAATTGTTTGTTCTCTTTCCAAAATGTCTGCATCCCAGAAGCACCACCTTTTGCCACATTCATAGCTTTATGAGTGCAACATCCACCTTGCACTAAGCAAGTCCAATCAAGCTGGACACCAGGTGAACTTTGGCTGAACTCTTTGTTGCCTAGCTCAGATATGTACTTTTTGTACTCAGCAGCATGTAAATGTTCTTGAGTGTTGGGAGTTAGGCTGGAAAAAGCAGCAGCACCTCTGGCAGATGTTTCAGACCAGTTCTGTATATCTTGGTAAACAAGCTCAGCCTCTGTTTCATCTAGATTCATTAGGGCTAGGTTGCCCAGATAATCAACCCATGAGTCAACTTTCCACTGTTGCTCTAGCTGGGAAACCTTCAGCTGGTCTTTGGCATGGTTGCCATTAGCCCTGTAAAGCTTGTGTGTAATATCTGATACTACTAGTGGAGCATAACTACTAGTATGAGACTTCAGAGCATGCTTTCATATGTCGCATACAGCCTCAAGAGAGTCCTTAAGCAATGTGACTTGGGTTTTGCTTGTATGATCTGCTGTCAATTCAACTGCTAGAAAAAGCTGCTTGTGAGTGCTTCCACTGTTTGCCATCATCTGC
Source organism: Ceratorhiza oryzae-sativae (assembly GCA_030998015.1). NCBI lineage: Eukaryota > Fungi > Basidiomycota > Agaricomycetes > Cantharellales > Ceratobasidiaceae > Ceratorhiza > Ceratorhiza oryzae-sativae. The sequence goes on from JARWMV010000029.1 coordinate 84,512, forward strand.
ATGCTGCTATAATTAATGTTCTGCTGTGATGTTGAATCCATGCTAGTGGTTATAACTGTGCATATGCTGCCTCAGCATTTTAATTTTTCTAAGCTGACATTATTGCATACCTTGTCCAGCTGACAGTATGTTGCCCACCTCAATCCTTGCACCAACTCCCCCTTCTAGTATGAACTGACCAACTGATCATGGTGAAGGTACATGATTGATTTTGACCCCAAATGTTGCTGCACACATCTGGATAACCTTTGGCACTTGTACTGCAGACACACCAGCCATGACAAGTTGACATGAGAGGCTGCAAATGCAAATATCATAAGCACTAGATGATTTGCCTGAAAAGGAGCACTGTGCTGAACAATTTTTCAACTTTTTGTATTGTATATATTGAATAGATTGCTCAGCCACATATGCTCTTTTCTTCCAGCATGTTTTTGATAGCTTGTATCATTCCATTTTACTCTTGTACATAGTGGCATTTGTGCCCTGTGCATCTTTTTGTGTGTTTAATCTGAGTACAAGCATGGTAAGCTGGCATTGAAGTGTCTTGTAGCACTTGGCAGATAAAGCTATTTTTCTGCTTTCCTTGCTTAGCTACCTTCAGGATGTTGCATTTTTGAGAGTGTAGCTGGGAGTTTCAAACAGCAAGCACTTGATTTAATGCCATGAGTTTCTTGAAGATTTTAGAATTGCAAACTTGTAGGCAGCAAGCTTCTTCTTTACTCTGTATGACTCAGTTAGTATTGGAGGACAACTAAGCTATTGTATGCAGAAATACAGTGCATAACTCACATGTTCCCCAGTAATACCTAGCAGTTGACACCTTCCTTGTGCTAGAGCAGCTTTTTGGCATTTTGTTGTTCTCCTTTTACACCATTTTGGCAAGGAAGACAATTTTGAAGGCATTTTGGATTATTAGATAGCAGCTCAAAAGGATTGATGTGTAGCCATGGTGTAGAAGGCTGGAGAACAGCCAATGACAGCAAGTTGATGCTAATTGCCAATACAGGTATTCAAACAGTTACGAACATGAAATTGTCACAGGTCAAACACTTGAATGCTCCCCAGGTTGGATCAGAATCATCTCTATTTTTGGTCATACTATGGCAAATACTGAAATTGAAGACTTTGCTAAGATTGAAATTCAGCGGCAGGCAGTATTTCATTGTGTTCATATGTAGTTACAGTAGCTATTTCTTCATACATGCCAGTTAGCTTCAGTTCATTCTTGGGGTTTGTCTTACAAACATCTCCTGTGACCTGATATTGCATTTATGGAGCTCTAAATTCTCATGTGACAGAGGATTGAGAGGCTGTTTTCTGGTGCCATGCATGGCTCTCAATATCCACACATGACACACAGGCCCAGCATGCAAAGTGTGCCAACCCTCATTCCCCCTTATACTGTAGGTGCAAGAGTGGAACATCACTTACATACAGGCAGTGGGCACTTAACTTCATTTGGATTTATTTGGTACCTCTTTCTGGTTGTGTTGGCTGACCTGGGCTGTGGGACAGGTAGTGTTAGTGGCTGTGTTGTCCTCTAGGTACCTGAGTCAGTGCCAAAAGATATCAAAAGAGATTACTTGGCTGTGAACTAGCTGAGCAGAAGACAAATTCAGGAATGTAGACATGGTTCACAATTGTTGATTGCAATGTATTCCTACCTGTATATTACTATATTGTCTTCAAAAGTGGTTTTATGGAAGGTGATTGCTGATTGAATGCATAATCACTGATGTGATTTTGGTTCTATTTGCATGTATGTGCCAAAAAACGGCAAGACAACACCACCCTGGTGGTTGAACTGATGGCATGGTAAGGATATACTATGCAAGTGCATCCAAAGGTGTTCCTTACCAATCAATTAATTTGGTTTGTTCTATTTAAAGAGGCATATCCAGATATACCAACTTGTGCATATAACACTGTGCTCATCCATATTACTCCTATGTATAACATCTTTCTGTCCATTCTCCTTGAGAGACTTGAGTCAATGGCTGCACAGTCAGTCTAGGCTGCCATTGCTTCCTTCAGCAACATCCCTCTCCTTTCAGATACTGAGTTTATTGTGTTGTCTGACATTGAGCCTGGCTTGTTTTCATCACTGGACACCATTGAAGAGTTTATTCATGCTATACTTGTGCTTCCTGTACCTAGTCCTTCCCAACTCTTGCATATTTGTCATTTTCTTGAGCAAAGGTCACTTGAGTATCCACTCTCCACTCCCCAATCTCTATGCATCACTCATCATACCTGTCAAACCTATGTCCCTGTCTGGCTGATTCATATTTGGCCTTGGCTCCACACATTTATTTGTCTAGCCATTTCCTGGCATAAGGCCTTGTGAGTATTGATTTTGTTTTAACACTCTGATGGTCCCCTTCAACCTCTTCTGTCTGACCTCTTAGACCAGGTTTATCACCTGGTGTTCAATGGGCTGACCCCTGGCCCAGTGGTTAAACATCTGTGCACATGTCATGGCCAAGACCATGACACAGATTTATTTCAATTTTTATAAATTTATTTTGTATTTTTCTCCATTTTATTTTATATACCTTTTGACCAAGTCATGGATATTAGGATATATGCATAGATTTACTTACATAAGGGAGTCATGTGACCTTGTTGTTGTTTGACCCTTGTTTGTATCTACCAGAATGTCCTTCTCTGATGATCAGTTATTAGCACCCTGGTTTCCATTGTACCATAGTTACTGTTGTTATCATGTCATAGTTACCATTTGCCATTGTACCATAGTTGCAGATTGTACCATTGTTACTACCTCTTATTTTGTCCTTGGATTTGATATGTATAGCTGTGGACATTAATATATAAAGGGAAAGTTTGGGAGACTTAAGTGTTATGACCTGTCAAACAGACATAACAGAGTAACTGAATATTTTTACAGATTTATGGCAATTTTTCCGAAGTGGAACAAGCCACAAACAAGGTCACGTGACCTCAGCGCTTAATCGGCGCTTGCGGTGGTTACCCTGAGCTCGCTCTAGAATTTCTCTCCCTTGTTACTTGGAGCAAGGGGCGAGTTGTCACGTGATCTCGGCGCTTACAGCAGGATCATGTGACCTCAGCGCTTATGGTGGTTACCCTGAACTTGCTCCAGCATTTCTCTCTGCTGTTACTTGGAGTGAGGAGCAAGCCGTCACATGATCTCAGCACTTACAGCAGGATCACATGACCTTAGCACTTACCCCTTGGACCTTGTGCAGCTCTATAAGATTTGGAGCTGCACAAACTTAAGATAAACAATTACCTAACCCATGGTACTATATATAACCTGTACCTACTGCAGATTGTACTTAAATAATACATCTGTAGCCACTGCAGCCACAGGTGTATATAAGGAGGATAAAGCAAGACTGGACACCTCAGCTTGCTTTATCTTGTCAACCACCATAGACCATAACAAACACTGTAACTAGAACCTCAATACATACTGCCTAACACCAAACTGTCAATGTAGCCACTACTTAAGTGCTTTGCAAGGAAGCATCCAGAGGGTCACAACATTATAAAGCAAGCTCTTAACTTTACTAGTGGCAAACATAAGTATACTACACAGATACCAAGGGCTGAGTACATGAGAAACCAGCTAACTCCTGTGATACATAAGAGAACACAAAGAAACTATGTCACAGAGACCACAAACTTGATCTCAAAGCAGAGTGGCAAATAGTAGACCACAATCACCCAAGCCTGTTACTTCCCCAGAGGCTGAAGGTAACCCAGATGAAACCCTCCAAGGAATGCTGGGGGGGTTGCCACAAAATCCACAACCAGTGGCTCAACCTAACCCCACTTGGGCCCCCACCCTGGGAGGGCAAATAGGGGGAATACCACTCTGCAGCCCTCAACTGCCAACTCTCCTGATAAATCCAGACCCAGAAGATATCTCAAATCCAGAGAGGGATGAGGTAGAAGATATGACCTGAACCATATATGAACAAGGCATGGCCTTGGCGGAAGAGGCAAGGACACAACCCCAGCCAGGTTCCAGAGCCATAAGGATGTGATGCTCATATTCTGGCATTCTGGCATCAAGGGTAACTCAATTGCATCAGCTTATAAATCAGTGCTTCTGTAATTGAGTTACCCTTGATGCCAGAATGCCAGAATATCAGCATCACATCCTTACAGAGCCATAACCACTGCCAACCCTATTCACACCATTGCCACCACCATCAGGGCAGGGCTCAAGGAACTTAGAGACAATAACCATAGGGAACTAGAAAAGGCAATCATGAGTATAAATCAGTGTCAAATGTCACTAACACAGCAAGAAGGAAACATGGACTGGATGGTAAGATCAATGGAAACATCCAACAAAAATGTCCTCTATGTGGCAAAGAACCAGGACAACCTAAAAGCAGAAATGGGGAACCTGATAAAAGAATTAAAGGACATCTCCATGGAAATAAACCGGGTACTGGGAATGCAAGAGTGAAAGCTTGAAAGCTTAGAGAAGAAAACTGAAAACACAGGGGAGATCCTAATCGCACTAGAACAATGGGTAACCAATCTAGGAAATGAGCTCCAGAAAACAACTGAAGCAGGAAGGCCAAGGGAAAGGACAGAAGAGACCAGGGGAAGAACTAGGGTGGTCATAGGAAGCCCCTCACAATCCCCCTCAGCCTCCCCAGTATGAACACACTTTCTGGGAAGAACCTTCCAGGCTGAGTCCACAATAAGACCCTGAACAGAACCTCCATCCCAAGCAAACCAACCTACCCTTGCTGCAAACCACACTCCTAAGGAGGCGCGACTAGGGAGACCCAGCAAATTTAATGGGAAAAAGGGGAAGGAAGCAGAGAACTTCATAATCAGCATGGAACTTTTCTTTGCTGACTATGACAATCAGCCTTTGATGACCAAAAAAGATATCTGCTGTGTAATGAACATGGAGGATGGGGAAGCAGCAAACTGGGCACAACCTTACTGCCGAAACTACTAGCAGGCAAACACAGGGATTCTTGCATCCTGGAAGGATTTCAGGAAGGGATTCCTGGATGCTTTAATGACCCAGTCATAAAGGAAAAGACCATCCAGAAACTAAGGAAATTAACACAACCAAGAGTGCATTGGATTATGCTACCCAATTCCGGATCCTGATCCAAGAGGTAGACTGGAACCAGGAAGCCCTCAAGGACCAATTCAGGGAAGGGTTAAAACCTGAAGTACAACAAGAGATCTTAAGGATTGAAGTACTGGCAAATGAGGCTGAAGGTCCATCATATACCTTAGATCAATTAATTGACTTTGCCTGCAAAATGGATGACATGCAGTTTGCAAACCAGAAAATGAATGCAAGGACCAGCAACTCATCAAATTCAACCTGGGCACCAGCAAATACAAACAAGGGGGAACAAGCCTTTAGGGACCAGCAGCAAACAGGGGAATACCCAAACCAAAACATGGTAAGGATACCAAACAGTGAAAAGACAGGCAAGGAAAGAAGGACTCTGTATCAAATGCAGTAAATCAGGGCATGTCCTGAAGGAGTGCCGGGCCAGTGGACCTATGACAAAGCTAAGATACAAGGGAAGGCCAGCAGACAAGTTGAAGAAGAAAGCAGCTCTGAGTCGAAAACTAATTGGTCCTACCACTTCCATGTTGGAGGACCCCAATATAACCCCTACCACAGATGTATGTTACCTCAAGAAGTCTAGTAATCAATCAATAATATACACTATGGTAGAGGGAATCATGGAACCAGCAAAGATGCTGATTGACTCAGGATCTTCAACCAACTTCATCGATAAGGCCTATTCAAGGGAAAAAGGGATCCAACCACTCCCCTCAAACACAAGAAATCAATTGTGGCCATTGATGAAATGAAATCAAGGATGCCATAGAAGAAAGGGCAGAACTAAATCGAAGTGGAAGGGAAGACACTAAATGCTCCCTTTATGTAATGACCCTAGGCACACAGACATAGTCCTAGGGAAAGAATGGCTTGAAGAAGCAGAACCTATCATAGATTGGAAAGACCTTACCATCTCATACCCAGATGAAATCAAGGCAAGGCAGCCAGAGTGAAAGCCTACAAATCCCAGAAGAATTTAGGGATTTTGAAGACCTATTTGGGGAAGAAGGTTTCCAAGAACTTCCACCCCACCGAGGTAACCTAGACTTCAAAATGGACCTGATCAGGGAGCGGAGCTGCCAAAGCCTGCAAAGAGGTACAGTATGTCACCAGCAGAAACAAAGGCACTCAGGGAGTACCTAGAGGAGGAACTAAGAAACGGAAAATAAGGCCCAGCCAGTCAGTTGTAGCTGCACCCTGTTTCTATGTAACAAAGCAGATGGAGGGCTTAGGTTGGTAGTCACTACCATAAGATGAATGACATCACCAAGCCAGACAGGTTTCCACTTCCAATCCAAATAGAATTGATTGAGAGACTGAAGGATGCAACCATCTATTCAAAAATGGATGTTCGATGGGGGTTCAACAACATCAGGGTAAAAGAGGGAGACAATGGAAAACAGCTTTCAGGACAGGAGAAGGCCAGTTTGAATGCTTGGTCATGCCATTTGGAGTAAAGAAGGACCAAGAACCTTTACAGGTTCATGATGGAAAAGTTCTGTACATAATAGATGATTATGTGGTAATCTACATGGACATGTACTAGTGTTTTCCAGAAACAGGGAAGAACACGTACAACATGTCAGGGAAGTGTTAAGAAGAATGAGGGAAAACCACCTCTTCCTCAAACCACACAAGTGTCAGTTCTTTGTGAAGGAGGTAAGCTTCATTGGAATTGTCATATCCCCAGAAGGGATATCATGGAAAAAAAGGTAAAGGCAGTTCTGAATGGCCAGAACCTAACACAGTAAAAGAAGTCCAAGCCTTCCTAGGCTTTGTGGGGTTCTATAGAAGGTGGATAGAGAAGTTTAGCACCTTAGCCAAACCCCTCACAGATCTCACCCAAAAAGATCAAATTCCTGTGGGAAAGAAAACAACAGAAGCATTTGAAGCTATCAAAGAAGCAGTAGCAAGAGAACCAGTCTTAATCCACCCAAACCCAAACAAGCCATACATACTGGAAACAGATGCCTCAGGAGTGGCCATGGGGGCAGTACTAAGCCAAAAGGTTGATGACAACCAATTGCATCCAATTGCCTTCCTATTGAAGAGCTTCACCCCACCAGAGAAAAATTATGACACCTACAAATCTACATGCAGAAAACATGCAAAAATTAAGTATGATATGTTAGTACACTGAAGTTAGTACAGGGAATACTAATCTCATGGTACTGAATTTACTATGCCTGGTTCTGAGGACTAATTTCTAGTACTGCCCATTATGGCAACTTCCTAATCTGGACATCATACGGTCAATTTTTTGTTATTTACCTAGCTCCAACTTTCCCCTTTAGGAAGAGTTCAAATTTACCATATATGGATAACATTATTTCCAATTTGATCAATTTCCTCATGCAGCCACTCAGTTTTTGTCCCCTCATGCTCAAAGGGGCTATGTGCTACAAAATACCCCTGCGTGTGATTACTTGTGCACTTGCTTGGGTGCACAATGCTTAACACCAGACGTTGGTAGAACTACAAGTCAAAGCAAGCTCCATGATGGCATCATGTCATCAAACTACTCCACCATTGCACATCAGACTGCCCTCAAGCGTGTCGCATGGGGCAAATCCAGATGTAGACATAAGTACAGCCACTATATACTTAAATTTATCAGTTGAAGCATACTAAAATTTACATGAAATCCAACTACATGAGATGAGTACAACATGTACTAGAAACAAAGAACTGATGCTGTGAGTATAAGGACAAAACATCCTAACATATGATGCAGATTTTCTGCATGTCCCAGAGTCCCAGAGCAACAAGGAATTGCTTGCAATTGTTAGGTCCTTAGAGCACTGGAGGCTATACCTAGAAGGGACAGAAGATCCTATTGTGATATACACCAACCATAGGAACCTCCAGTACTGGCAAAATGCCCAGATGTGGAATAGAAGGCATGCCAGATGGTATCTCACTCTGGCACTCTTCAATTTTCAGATTGTGTATAGACCAGGGAAACTCTCACAGAAGCCAGACACCCTTTCCAGGAGGAGTGTCATGAACTGACACGCATATATCCACTCCATAATATTTTCTTGATTTACTACATTTTATGAGATCATCTTCAAAACATACTTGCCTTTTATGGTATATCTGTGTCATGTGATTCAGGGGATGTTCCAGACCAATAACCAAGATGTACTTCAACTCCAATGTGAAATTCTGCAGCTCCACAGTTGCTTCTACTGCTTCTATCTCTTATCAGCCATGACTCACTGTATGGACCTGTTTGTTATGATGTGGCTTGTACTATGTATATAAACCAGGTCAAGTTTGCAGAGGACTCCTCAAGAACTTGACCTCTCATCGAATACAAGTTCTTTTACTTTCCTACTATTTTCCTTGTTGCCTGACTTGTCATTGTCAACATCAGGTCAAGTTCTTGACAATTGTAAGTCTCAGTGTTGTCTGAGATACGTCTGGAATGCCATTGGCATTGTCTCAAGATAACTCCCCATTGCCTTCCCCAATCCTACTCCACCTACCCACAGCCACAAGACATTGTTGCCCTATATGCGCCTCTGTGAAACCTTGCAAGTCAGGTCCCTCACATGTTGTAACAAGCTTTGGTTCTCTAATCTCTTTCATCAACAAGAGGTGGGGTTGCTCATTGCCCTTGAGTAGTTGAGCAACAGAGGTCACCTTCCTATTCCAATAGACTCAGGAAAGGGTCTATTTTTCTTGTTCTATCTTGTTCTTGCTCAAGTATGTCTCTGACAGAATGCACAGCCCCCAGTGGCACAAACCTTTACAGAAGACCAGCACTGCCATTTTTGTGGGTGGTTCAGACACCTATCCATCCACTGCTTCACCCTCAACTTGGTTGAAGACATCCTTGAACAGGCCAGGCACATTGACTTTAACCATGTAGTAATTGTCAAAGTCTGCCCCCAGAAAGTTGGACAAGCCCAACAAGCCTTTGTCACCAAGCTGGGTGCCCCTGAGTGCAAAATTTGCCACCAAGCAAACAGAGCCACCTTCCCAGCACACTGCCCCTACTGTCCTAAAAAGGACAAATTTTTATACTACTACACCATCCCCCACAACCAGCTATAAGCTGGAGAACCTTGGCCAACAACTCCTTTGTCACCTATTAGATACCATCGAAAACTTCCAAGACAGGTATTGTTATTACCAAAATAAATATGCAGAAACCCATGAAAAACTTCACAAAGCTGAGGCATGTTGCGCATTCCTAACCAAGCGACTGCACAAACATCAGGAGGACTACTTATCCCTCCTCCATGATCACCTTAGACTAGAAGCCCTAGTCCAAGGAAACACTGCACCCCATGAGTATGCCTTCCCTGTCTTCTCAACACTGTCAGACCTCCCTCACCCCACCTTTCTAAGTGGCACAAGCTTGCCAATTCAGGAAGAAGCACCCCTTCCAGCAACCCAAATCACTCATTCCCAAGGAAACACTCCTTCAGGATCAAACTAAACTAAAGAGGGTGGAGCACCCATATTGTTGTCAAGACACCAAAAGTTGGGACTTGGACAATACCTGGTTAAGGTTCAAAGGAGTTGGAAACTTTGAAATTTATAGACTTGTGCAAGGGACAGAAATCTTCTACTATCAAAATAACTCTCAATCTCCTGTACTTCCCTATTGCCTCTGCTGTCTCTAAAATCTAACTCACATCCTTTCTGAAATGGCATCACCAGCCCCTGCCCCTGCTTGGGCAAATATGTCTGATGGAGACAAAGTGATTTATATGCTTCAGTCTATGGACGAGCTGCAAGAATGAACCAACAACCTCCAAAATGACATTGGGGATGTTGAGCACAACAATAAAACATACACAGACTCACTTGAAGCAAAACTCACCACCAACCAAACAAAGATAGACACTGATGTGGCTGGGTTGGCCACCAATGTCAACAACCTAGTTGGCATGCTTGCAACACTCCAAACTACAATCACACACATCAAAGCGCAAATCAACACTTCCTCAGGAGGCCCTGGCGCTGCCCAAGTACAACCAACCTCCAGTGTGACCCAACCACAACCAGCAGCAACTACTGCTGCCAGCAGATCAACTGCAAAAGTTAAGATGGCAGCTCCACAAAAATTCGATGGCACAAAGTGTGAAGACGCCATCTCATTCAGGATTGCATGTGTGTGCTATATCAATACAAACATGAGTGGGCATTCTGCTGATCAGGTGGTTGCCTTCATTACATCCTACCTTGAGGGATCTGCAGCTGAATGGGTTAACTCATACAAAGAATTTGAAATCTTAAACCCTGGAACAGTGATCCTATGGCTTCATGACGCCAACCTCTTTTTGCAAGAATTCACAACCCATTATGGGGATTTGAACTGCACTGAAAATAACCATGACAAGTGGCAGAAATTGAAACAAAACAAGATGGTCCAAGACTACCTCACCCTGTTCAATCTATATTCCACAGGGCTCAACTACAATGATGTGGCCATGTGGGACCAGTTCTACAATGGGCTGTCCTCAGATGTAACAGACAGCATGGTGGCCCAAAACTATGACCCCCACACCAAAACCTTTGCCCAGCTCACTCAGCAAGCCTTGGAAATTGACTGCCACCTCATATTGTTCAGTAGCAAAAGGATGTCTCATGGGGGTAACAAGTCCAGCAGCAACAATGCCTCATCCAGCTGGCCAACAGCTACCCCCCAAGGCAACCCCCAAAAGGAGAAATTCAAGAGTGGGGAGCAGATATACAAGATCAAGGATGGCAGGGTGGTCAAGGGCCAGATTGTGGCCATTGGGCCCAATGCCAAGGGCTTCACTGTCCTGACTGTTCACTATGACAGTAGCAATTCCAATGTACAAGAATCCTTCAGGGACATAAAGAAGGATAACCATCCACTGGCAACCCCCAAAGCAAAGGATCCAGATGCAATGGATCTGGATAGCACAGGAAAAGGGAAGGGAACAAACACCTGCTACAACTGTGGAGGGCACAGCCACATTGCCACCAAATGCCCATCAGCCAAGATGTCAGGATATGAGGCAGTAGTTGAGGATGTAGAAACAACTGACAAGGAGTCAGTAAAAGAATGAGCTCAAACTGTGCCAGGGGGGCGGTCTTGGGCGCTATGTTACAAAGTGCACAGAAGGAAGATAAAAATATGGGAATGGAATGTATGTTGTTAGGAAACCAATCACAACTTCAGTTTTTCTTTCATGCATTCCCACTGTGCACAACTCCTGAACACAAGTCTGCATATAATATGAAAAAATTCAATGGATGGGCCATGATTGATTCAGGGGCCACATCAGTATTTATCCATGAAGATCTTGTTAAACAATATCATATCCCTACCACCACCCTAAAAACACCAAAGAGATTATGAGTAATCAATGGAAGGGAGATAGACTCTGGGTCTGTGACCCATTATTGCACCTTTGAGCTGTCATTCAAGAGCACTGAGAGATTCTCAGTGCTTACATTGTGAATGTTGGCAAAAATGATTTAGTCCTGGGCATGTCATGGCTCAAATTCCATAATCCAGACATTGACTGGGATGGAAAGGACATGAAGTTCAACTCACCAATATGCCTGAAGCATTGCATTACAAAACCCTTACACATGCAAGCGAATGAACCCAAGGAGCTCCAGGTGGACTCTTTAGACTTGCTTCCAGTAAAGTACAGGGAGTTCAAGAAAATATTTGCTGAAGAAGACAATGTCCAACCACTACCACCCCATAGGAAGTGGGATATGGAGATAGATCTGAAACCAGATGCGAAACCAAGGCATGGCCCCATATACAGTGTGGGTGTCAAAGAAGATGCAGAATTGCGCAAAACCTTAGACCGCCAATTGAAGGCAGGGCATATTAGACCCTCAAGGTCACCAATGGCATCCCCAGTCATATTTGTTAAAAAGGGGAATGGGAAGCTGCACATGTGCATCAACTACTGGTGGCTAAATGAAATGACTGTCTCCAATGTGTACCCACTCCCACGCATCAATGATATTGTGGAAACCTTGTGTGGGGCAAAGATATTCACCAAGTTTGACCTAAAGTGGGGTTTCAACCTCATACAAATTTGGGAAGGAGACAAATGGAAGGCTGCTTTTAAGACCAAATATGGGCTGTACAAGCCCTTAGTCATGCAATCCGGTCAAAAGAATGCACCAGGGACCTTCATGGCCATGATCCAAGAGGAATTCCAGGACATTGAAGGCATCTACACTGTAATTTACATGGACAACATATTAGTATTCTCAGAAAACCAAGAGGAACACAATGAACATGTCAGAGAAGTCTTGCGTCAGCTCCAAAAGGCCAGCCTATACTGCGCCCTGGAGAAATGCATTTTTGATGTCACCAAAGCGGACTACCTGGGAATAGTAGTGACTCCCCAGGGAATTAAAGTAGACCCAGCCAAGGTTGAAAAGGCTGTTGAATGGCCAACCCCTACCAACCCAACTGAAGTCCTGGAAGGGCTGGGGTTTGCAAATTGGTTAAGGCACTTCATAAAGGACTTTTCAAAAATCACAAAATGTCTTTACGAACTTGTCAAGAAGGATGTAAAGTGGGAATGGATGGAAGAAAGGGATTGGGCATGGAACCTGCTAAGGCAGAAATTAAAGGAAGCCCCCCTCCTAATTCAGCCAGAACCCAGCAAACCATACATTCTGGAAACAGACACCTCAGGCTATGCCACAGGCACTGTATTATTGCAATAAAGAGAAGACAGAATGCTTCACCCACCTCCTACTACTCCAAGGCAATGGTCTCAGCAGAAAGAAATTATGATATTTACAACAAAGAAATGCTGGCAATTATAAAGGCCCTCAAACACTGGTGTCACTTACTAGAAGGGGCTGAACACCCAGTAAACATTGTTTGTGACCACAAGAATTTGGAGTATTGGAAGACAAATTGGCCACTGAACAGTTGAGTCACATGGTGGCATGAGTTCCTATCCAGGCTCAAATTCAAGATTCTATACATTGAAGGGGCAAAGAACGGCTGGGCAGACATACTCTCTAGGCTGCCAAGACACATCCCCAAAGAGGGGGGTGAGAGCCAAGCTCTGCTTGCGCAAAACCAATTTTTTGAGCTGAAATCACTGTGCCTGCAAGCAATCACGCCAGACCACAACCTGGAACAACTCATTAGGGATGCCATCCCAGGGGATGAACAACTGTCAAAAGTGCTAAAAGCCCTAGATGACAATGAGAAGGTTAAAGATTGGGAATGGGACGAAGGACTTTTACGACACAAGGGCAGAATCTATGTCCCAAATAACAAAGAACTTTGCAAACTGGTCATCAAAAGTTGTCACAATAGCCCAGCAGCAGGACACCCAGGGCAGTTCAGAACATACAAATTGCTAAATTGCAAATACACGTGGTTATCAATGAAAAAATCAGTCAACAAATATGTCACACATTGCAAGTCATGCATCAGAAACAAGCACAGCAACCAAGTTCCCCCAGGGCTCCTAAACCCAATACCTGTCAGAGCTACAACTGGAAGGGATAACCCAAACATCTAAGGGGACGATGGGAGACCTATAGGCAACAGTGCCAGAGGTCTAAGTCACAATGTCAAGGGGAAGACGTGCGACAAGGAGTGGGGGTGCAATAAGACACAGAGGTTGAAATAAGTGCACTTGTCCTTAAGAGGACTAGGCAGGGACTATGGACTTGTAAGTCACACAGGTAGTAGAGGGGATACGACAGGAGGTCAAGTTCTGAGGCTTAAGGCTCTCAGACTCTCCCTTATATATTCATACAATGAGCTATATCAAATACACATATGGTGCAAGACAACTATTGTACAATGTAAGAATGGTGCCATGTAACAGAATATTCCAGAAGGTACAAACAGAGCGTAAACAATAACAAGGTCACATGATCATGTAAGTAATTCTATGCATATATCTGATTAAACAGGACTTGTCCAAAAATAGAGATTTATAAAATGTATGAAAATCATAATAAAATCTGCATCATGGTCTAGGCCATGACATTACCAGCACCAGAAAAACCTTGGGAGGAAATTACCTATGACCTGATCACTGGGCTACCCCTGTCAGAGGGGTTTGACACCATATTTACAGTTGTCAACCACCTGACAAAAATGGTCCACTTTATTCCATGTCAATTGGAAGCCAGTGCTATCGATTGCACCAACTTGTTCCCAACATATGTATGGAAACTTCATGGGCTACCATGGAAAACAATCTCAGACTGTGGCCCTAACTTTGCATCCAAATTCCTAAGGCACCTATACAAACAGCTGGATATAAAACCCTCCTACTCCACAGCATATCACCCTCAGACAGATGGCCAGTCTGAAAGGGCCAACCAAGTAGTGGAAGGGTACATCAGACATTATGTATCAGACTGGCAAGACAACTGGGTCTTGCTCCTACCATTGGCTGAATTTGCCTACAATAACAGTGTCAATGCCTTGACTGGCAAATCACCATTCTTTGCAAACTACAGTTTCCATCCAAGGCTGGCAGTTGGGGACAGAGAGGAACAAGAACTCCCCTTAGCAGACAACCATGCAGAATGGCTCCAAAAGGGCCATGATGAACTTAAGGCAGCTCTGGAAATAGCAAACCAGAGGATCAAGGAATACTATGACCAGGAGCATTGGACCCCAGAAGCTATTAAGGTTGGAGACAAAGTCTGGCTTGATACCAAGAACATATGGACACAACAGGCCTCCAGGAAACTGGCCCACAAAAGAGTTGGACCATTCAAGGTGGTAGCAAAACATGGCACACATGCTTTCAAACCAGACCTACCAATAACCATGAAAATACACCCAGTGTTTCATGTTTCACTTCTCACCAGATATAAAGACAACCCCTATGGCCATCAGGTTCCCCCACCACCACCTGTGGTAACTCCTGAAGGGGAAGAAGAATTCAAAGTGGAACAGATCATAAAGTCACAATACAACGAAAGGTCTAACGTCTTTGAATACTATGTCAAATGGCTTGGCTACAATGAGCAACAATGGTTAACTTATGATGACCTGGCAAATGCACCAGAACTCATTGCTGACTATGTCAAGTCACATCCAAAGGCACCCCATGATCCCTGTGCCTTGAAGGGGGAAAGTGTCATGAACTGACATGCATATATCCACTCCATAATATTTTCTTGATTTACTACATTTTATGAGAACATCTTCAAAACATACTTGCCTTTTATGGTATATCTGTGTCATGTGATTCAGGGGATGTTCTGGACCAATAACCAAGATGTATTTCAACCCTGATGTGAAATTCCACAGCTCCACAGTTGCTTCTACTGCTTCTATCTCTTATCAGTTGTGACTCACTGTATGGACCTGTTTGTTATGATGTGGCTTGTACTATGTATATAAACCAGGTCAAGTTCACAGAGGACTCCTCAAGAACTTGACCTCTTGTCGAATACAAGTTCTTTTACTTTCCTACTATTTTCCTTGTTGCCTGACTTGTCATTGTCAACAAGGAGTGACCATGGGGACACCCCTATGGAACCACAGATCATGATTCCAGAAGAAAGGTTCATAGGTTTCAAGGCAGAGGTACAGGGAAACTTCTGGGAGGAGCTTAAAGAAGCTCAGGAAGAAGACAAATCTATCAGATCCTTAAGGCTGAGTGTGGCAAATAAAGAACAACTACCTCCCTCAGTACAGAAGGCATTTAGACAGTACAAAATGAAGGAGGGCCTATTAAGGTATGACAATAGGCTCTACATCCCAGATGACAAGGATTTGAGGTTGAGCCTCCTTGAGGAGTGCCATGATGCTCCTGTGGCAGGTCATCAGGGACAAGCCCAAACACTAGAATTACTATCAAGGGATTACTACTGGCCAGGAATGAAGGCCCAAGTAAACCGATATGTGGAATCTTGTGAAATGTGTCAAAGGAGCAAAGGACACAAACAAGGCACTAGCCTGAAGCCCTTACCAATCCTGTGGAAACCATGGGCAGATGTTGCATACAATTTCATTGTCAAATTACCTGTCTCAAAAGGGTATGACAGCATCTTGACAGTTGTAGATCACTTCTCCTGGCAGGCCCATTTTGTACCATGTCTGGAGAGCACCAATGCAGAAGAACTGGCAGAAATATTCATAAGGGAGGTATGGAGACATCACAGGACACCAGAAACCACTGTCTCAGACTGAGGGCCAACCTTTAACAGCCAATTCCTAAAGGCCCTATACAAGGGAATTGGGACAAAGCCCAGATTCTCCACTGCCTTCCATCCATTTCTGGATGGACTGTCAGAAAGAACAAATCAATGGGTAGAAGGATTCTTCAGAACCTTCTGCAATTATAGACAAGATGATTGGGTAAAATGGTTACCCATTGCTGAATTCTGCCATAACAACCATGTAAACACTACAACAGGACAAACCCCATTTAAAATGGTATATGGAAAAAACCCAAGATGGGTTGTCTGAGAGGGAGAAGAACTTTCCAAGGCACCTGCTGCAGACAGCATGTGTAATCAAATGGAAAAGGTGTGGGACAAGGCAAGAGCCTCAATGGAATTACACCAACAAATGGAAAAGAAAGGGAAGGAATTCAAGGTAGGAGACAAGGTTTGGCTGCTCCTAACAAACCTCTTGTCCAAGAGACCCTCCAAGAAATTGGACAACCAAAAAGGGGGCCCTTTTGAAATCACAGAGAAGATCTTGTCCCATGCATATTGCCTGGACTTACCTAAAACCATATGTGTACACAACAAATTCCATGTGAATCTCCTCTTGCCATTCACAGAAGATAAAGACTTCCAAAGAAGGCAGGCCAAACCACCACCAATCATAATGGAAGAAGGAGAGGAGGAGTATGAGGTGGACCAAATTGCAAATTATGAATGGTGGAATGGTGAGCTGTTTTACCAAATCAGATGGAAGGGCTACAACCCAATAGAAGACACAATGGAACATGCCAGCAAGTTTGCTGACATGAAAGAGGTTCTAAATGACTTGAAAAGGCACTTACCAGAGGCACCAATGCCAGTCAAGATGAGTCAATCCTCAGATGACTCAAAAGGCAGACCAAAAAGAACCAAACAAATATCTAGAAAGCTTTAAAATGAGCCATCCAGGATACCCAAGAAAGGCCAGAGCCTGCTCTACCACCTCACTTGCACCACAATACACATGCAAAACCTCAAAACATGCCTTTCATCACTCACCCAGTTGCACATCCCAACCGTTACACACTACTTGTTGAAAATCAGGTGGCCCCACTTTGGCAGCCACCCACCACTAGGTGGCCAGCACCCTACCCTGGCAGGGAAAATAGTCCTAAACTAGGGATGTACTGCTCTAGTGTGGAAGACACCCAGAGGTATGCTGAGTGACTGTTGCCAGGGGCTAACCTAGTGTATGTCCCCAAGAAGTTAAGGGATGAAAGGAACTGGATTGACAATGACAAGTACCTGGATCCCAGGTTAGGGGTCCTGATATGGCATGGAAGCCAGAAGCCAACAACAAGAAACACCTTGCTAAAAATGCCAATGTATGTCATTGACAATATTGTGGGACCAATGGTCAACATGGTGGCCAAGGCAGCAAGACAACAGAGGAGGGCCTCAGGCCAAATGGTGGATGGGGGGACTGGGAGGTGGAGCACCAGGCCAAGGCATTGTTGGAAGAGTGGAAGTTGACACCAGCCACACTGTATGTGGGACTGCTCAAAGCAACTACCACTGATGAAATGTTTACTGCTATCAGGATGAAGCAGGCAAACATGAGTGACTTCCAAAATTGGGTGAAGGTGCACCCAAACAAAAACACCAATTACAACACAGACATGACAAGCCTTACATCAAGCCTAGAATCACTGGTTGTGGCTGAGGAAGAAGCAAAGCCAGTGATAAAGGAACCCACCCTGGACCCAGCTGTTGAACGAGCCAAACAGTACTGGGACCAGTGGGAAATCAAGCTTGTTGAAGCTCTGGAAGAGGTGCCACTGTTGCAACCAGCCCCCATATGACCACTTTGCCCTCACAGATTTTTTCTCAAATGTATAAGAATTTTTATATCAAACCTAATACATTTTACTCTCTATTTACGTTTGCCCTTGAGGGGCTGGGTATAGGGCTTCTTGCCCTTCTTATCCTTCTTATCAGACCAAACAACTGACTGGGTGGCAGGCTGCAACCAAGGGGCCTCCCCCCCTGGGAAGTCAGCCATGTAGTTCTGGAAACACCCAGAACCAGATGCCAAAAAGGGCAAAGCCTCATCAAACAAGGGAGCAGAGCCCTCCTCAAAGAATTTGGCAAGAGCAGCCTGGTGAGCCTGCTCCTCAAAGGACTTGTAGTCCTGATCAACAAGCACCCAGACATGCTCAAGGGTGGCCTCATGGGCCTGACCATCAAGGAGTATGTGCTCTTCTATAGAGCAAGTAAGTAACAAGAGACCAACAAAGAAGAAGCATATGTACCTGGCACCCCAAGGAAGAACCAGTCCCTGACACCTTCATAGAAGTCCTCAAGGGAGGTGTTGCACACAGCGTTGCAATAGGCACAGTACTCCCCCTCAGGGAGAGACCATCAGTTGCAGTCAAGGGGATTGTAGTTGAGGGTAATAACATGCATAGTAAAGACAGGATGAGGAAGGGAAACAACAAAACCACAAACATTAAAAAATCACAGTGCAACACGATAACTTGCACAAACATCAAAACAAAGTCTGGTCATGTGACACAAATGGACATGTGACCATCTGCCAGAAAACAAACAACAAAGCATGGGAATCACATGACCTAGCCTAGTCACATGAATATACACTATCCCCTAACTACCAGAGGGGTTGGAGAGGGGGCACCAACTGAAGATGGAGCAGAGGCCCTGAGTGTAGCAAGGAATAAGGCCAACACAGGGGAACGCAGGAAGGGCACCCCTTGGAGATGTGTCATAACCAGCACAAGGCTACATCAGGAAACCACATGACCACAACAACCAGAGAAGGTATATCTAGGGGATGCCCTTGGGGGTAAAAGGGGTTATCATCTCATGCCCTCCCCACAAGATGCATCTACCTCTAAAAAAACCAACAATGCTAAGCGAAGATGGCTCAAATGTGGGAACACCCCAGCCAAACAAATCAAGCACAGGGTGGAGGTTGCCATTGCCATTGCCGGTGCCCTTGGGATCAAGCCCAGCCCCCTCACCTGCTTCTACATGGCCTATGCCAACAGATCGCAGGTCTGAAGAGCTGACCAAAACTGCACTGGCCCCCCAATTCTGCATCCAGACCAGGGCAGTGCTGCTGACCTGGTTGAAGCTATGCAATCAGCCCTCAAGTGGGCTTGTCACCTGATACAAGGCATTCTGCTGCCATCAGCCCAATCACTGGGCAACTTTAGCCATGGTCAAACAGCACAACCTGGAGGAGCCAAACTGTTGTGACCCTCTGGAGGCTCCCTTGTGGAGCACTTAAGTAGTGGCTGCGTTGACGGTTTGGTGCTATGCAGTATGTATTGAGCGTTCTAGTTACAGTGTTTTGCTATGGTCTATGGTGGTTGACGAGATAAAGCAAGCTGAGGCATCCAGTCTTGCTTTATCCTCCTTATATATACCTGTGGCTGTGGTGGCTGCGGACGTATTATCTAAGCACACTCCGCAGTAGGTGTAGGTCATGTACAGTACTATGGGTTAGGTAATTGTTTGTCTTAAGTTTGTGCGGCTCCAAATCTTATAGAGCCGCACGAGGTCCGAGGGTCATGTGACCTTTTTGGACTTAAGCACCCGGCGCTTAATCGCTGAATAAGCGCCGAGGTCACGTGACAACTCGCTCCTTGCTCCAGGTAACATGGGAGAGAAACGCTGGAGCGAGTTCAGGGTAACCACCGGCGCTTAATCGTTAGGTAAGCGCCGAGATCACGTGATCCTGTTTATGGTTTGTTCTGCTTTGGGAAAAATGCCATAAATCTGTACAATATTTGGTTGTTAGGTTATGTCTGCTAGGCAGGTCATAACATTATCCCCCCCTTTGGACATGTCTTGGGGGATCTCGAGGCATGTTTCTTTTCTGGGTTCTAAAAAGTTTCTAAAAGGTATCTCATATATCGAGGAGGTTAAGGGCGCTGGACTCGAACCAACGACCTTCCGTTCAATGTGTAATTGATTAGCTAGGAGATGATGAGTCAGGCTAGACCCCTTAACCTCTACGCTACATGAGATTACTTTCTCCTTGCTTATTTCCTTGTTTAAGCTTACTTCTCGAAACATGGTCTGTGAATAAAACAGCTTATACAAAGATAATTTATTTTTATTTTTTAAGGAAAAATAAAAAATGGCTTCCCTCCTGAGTATACCCAGTCTACATTTTTGGATACCCATAAGTCCCCTTCTTCCCCCTCTATGTCCGTCCAGCACTTCATTATGGCCGACCGGCTATTCCCCAGGATCACTGTTGGCCGTACCTTCATTGACTTCACATGAGCATATCTGCCTGTGAAGTCTGCTTCGTACTGGCTCAGGGCTTTGAGCGAGTACTTCCCGTTTGACTGGACCATGTCATCCAGGATCCAGATGTCGGCGTCCTCCGACAGATTCCCCATGTTCCAGACATTGCACATCCGGCTATGGGAGCCCTTGGATCGTGCATACGCCGTCTTCCCAGTTCCTGTTTCGCCTTCGATCACCAGGATGCGATGGCGCACGCCCCTCCCTCTCTTCTCAGCCTCTTCCGCAAACCATCGGTCCGCCCTGTTGATGTGCGCCCGGTCTTCTGGGACTTCCAACTCCACCGGGATTGCAGGCATGCATCCCCGGTCCTCCTTATCGTGTACTCAGCATATGCTCGACCGAGTTCCAGTCGTCACCATCTGGAGGGGGCGCAGGCGCTTGAATGCCTGGTAGTACTCTTTTTTTGTCGCTGAGGCAACAATCTCCGCCCCGTCCTCCAGGTCTGCCTCCGCCCTCGACCTTTTCCTGCCCTTCCCCTTCACCAGGATTTCCTCCAACCTTTCCAAGGTCAGGTCCCCCGCCATCAGCTCCTCTACCTCCTCGCCGTTAGCTCCGACATCCTTCCAGAGGTAGTTGAAAGCCTCCCTTGCAGGGTTGCCTCCTGGTCCGTCCTTGAGGTCCTTCAGCAGGATGTTGGGGTGTTGCCCCTCGAAGTCCCAGAACCAGGTGTTCTGGGTGTTCCAGCCGCCCTTCCGCTCCTGACTGATGGAGAGGCGTGGACATGGAGGGGCCGGGCTGGGTCGTAGTTCGGTTCCTCGGGGTTGTGGCGTTCCACCACCGCCAAAGTGCCCAATGATTTGGCCGTTGGCGGCAGAACGCCTCGTATCGGGCGACGAGCCCACTTGAGGGCTGATCGTGTAGCTTCGACCAGGTCAGCAGCACCGCCCTGGTCTGGACGCGGAACCGAGGGGCCAGCGCGGTTTCGGTCGGCTCTTCGGACCCTCGATCCGTCGGCGTAGGCTGCATAGAAGCGGGTGAGGGGGCTCGGCTTGATACCGAGGGCACTGGCAATGGCGACGCCGACCTCCGCCCTTCGCTTGATCCGCTTGGCTGGGGTGTTGCCGCGTTCGATCCATTTCCGCTTAGCATCGTTTACAGTTTTAGAGGTATTTGGGGACTGGGAAGAGAGCATGAGAGTGCGGGTTATCTCGGGCCTTGTGCTTGTCTATATAAGCTGCAAGGTCCGTTTTGATCCACATGACTCTGTCTTGCATTTGTTGTGATCACATGACCTTGTTTTGATGATGACGCATCTCCGAGGGGTGCCCTCCCATCCGTTCCTCCGCATCGGCCTTGATCCTCGCTACGCTCGGGGCCTCCGCTCCCCCACTTCGGTTGGTGCCCCCTCTCCGACCCCTCCGGTAGTTAGGGGATAGCGTATATTCACGTGACTAGGCTAGGTCATGTGATTCCTGTGCTTTGTTGTTTGTTTTCTGGCAGATGGTCACGTGTCTGTTGGTGTCACCTGACCAGACCTTGTTTTGATGTTTGTGCAAGTTATTGTGTTGCACCGTGATTTTTTAATGTTTGTGGTTTTGTTGTTTTCCTTCCTC
Source organism: Ceratorhiza oryzae-sativae (assembly GCA_030998015.1). Classification (NCBI taxonomy): domain Eukaryota; kingdom Fungi; phylum Basidiomycota; class Agaricomycetes; order Cantharellales; family Ceratobasidiaceae; genus Ceratorhiza; species Ceratorhiza oryzae-sativae. The sequence goes on from JARWMV010000029.1 coordinate 106,616, forward strand.
ATCCCGTTCTTTACTATGCGCGTTATTTCCCTTAACTACAATCCCCTTGACTGCACCTGCTGGTCTCTCCCTGAGGGGGAGTACTGTGCCTACTGTGATGCCGTGTGCGACGCCTCCCTTGAAGACTTCTATCAAGGTGTTGGGGACTGGTTCTTCTGTGGGGTGCCAGGTATGTGTGTTCGTTCTTCATCATTTTCACGTAGCTAACTCGTTCTGTAGAAGAGCGCATCCTCCTTGATGGTCGGGCCCATGAGGCCACCCTTGAGCGTGTCTGGGCGCTCGTTGATCAGGACTACAAGTCCTTTGAGGAGCGGTCCCACCAGGCCACTCTTGCCGAATTCTTCCAGGAGGGCTCTGCTCCCTTGTTTGATGAGGCTTCGCCCTTTGCAGCGTCTGGTTCTGGGTGTTTCCAGAACTACATGGCCGACTTCCCAGGGGGGGAGGCCCCCTGGCTGTTGCCTGAGAACTGGGCCAGTGGTTCTGCAGCCCATACTACTAGGAAGGATAAGAAGGCAAAAAAACCCTATACCCGGCCCCTCAAGGGCAAGAAAAAATAGAAACATTTTGAAATGTATTATTATATGATTATGAAAATTATTCTTAAGACATTTCAAAAAACGTGTGATAGGCCCGGTAATCACAGGGGCTCTGGGGCCAGCAGGGGCACTTCCTCCAGGGCGCCCGCCAGCTCATCCTCCCATTTGGCCCAATCCGTTTGGACTCCCTCTTGGGCCGGGTCCGGGGTTGGTTCCTTTATTGTTACTCTCGGCTCCTCCTCCTTCACCACCAGGGACTCCAGGCTTGCTGCAAGGCTCGACATATCTGTGTCGTAACCGTGCAGGTTTGGGCGTACCTTCACCCAGTTACGGAAGTCAGCCAAGTTTGCTTCCTTCAACCTGATGGCAGTAAACATTTCATCAGTGGTAGTGGCCTCAAGCAGTCCCACATACAGTGCTGCCGGTGCCAGCTTCCACTGCTCCAACAGTGCCTTTGCCCGGCGCTCCACCTCCCAGTCCCCTCTGTCTGCCATTTGGTCTGTGGCCCTCCTCTGTTGCCTTGCTGCCTTGGCCACCACGTCGACTGTTGGTCCCACGATATTGTCGACGACATACATCGGTGTTCTTAACAAGGCGTTTCTCGTCGTTGGCTTCCGACTCCCATGCCATGTCAGGACCCCTAACCTGGGATCCAGGTACTTGTCATCGTCGATCCAGTTCCTTTCATCCCTTAACTTCTTTGGGATGTACACTAGGTTAGCCCCTGGCAACAGTCGTTCGGCGTACCTCTGGGCGTCTTCCACACTGGAGCAGTACATCCCTGGTTTAGGACGATTTTCCCTGCCAGGGTAGGGTGCTGGTCGCCTGGTGGTGGGTGGCTGCCGAAGTGGGGCCACCTGATTTTCAGCAAGTGGGGTGTAACGGTTGGGATGTGCGACTGGGTGAGTGACGAAAGGCATGTTTTGGGGTTTCGCAGGTTGAGGTGTTTTTGGGGTTTGGTGTGTTGTGGTGCAAGTGAGGTAGTAGAGCAGGCTCTGGCCTTTCTTGGGTATCCTGGATGGCTCCTTTTAAAGCTTTCCAGATCCTCGTTTGGTTCTCTTTGGCCTGCCTTTCGAGTCACCTGAGTGCTGACTTGTCTTGACTGGCATTGGTGCGTCTGGTAAGCGCCTTTGCAAGTCATTTAGAACCTCTTTCATGTCAGCAAACTTGCTGGCACGTTCCATTGTGTCTTCTATTGGGTCGTAGCCCTTCCATCTGATTTGGTAAAACAGCTCGCCATTCCGCCATTCATAATTTGCAATGTGGTCCACCTCGTATTCCTCCTCTCCTTTTTCCGTTATGATTGGTGGTGGTTTGGCCTGCCTTCTTTGGAAGTCTTTATCTTCTGTGAATGGCGAGAGGAGATTTACATGGAATACATTGTGTACACGTATGGTTTTAGGTAGGTCCAGGCGATATGCATGGGATGAGATCTTTTCTGTGATTTCAAAGGGCCCCCCTTTTCGGTTGTCCAGTTTCTTGGAGGGTCTCTTGGACGAGAGGTTTGTTAGGAGCAGCCAAACCTTGTCTCCTACCTTGAATTCCCTCCCTTTCTTTTCCATTTGTTGGTGTAATTCCATTGAGGCTCTTGCCTCATCCCATACCTTTTCCATTTGATTACGCATGTTGTCTGCAGCGGGTGCCTCAGATGGTTCTTCTCCCTCTCGGACAACCCATCTTGGGTTTTTTCCATATACTGTTTCAAATGGGGTTTGTCCTGTTGTAGCATTTACGTGGTTGTTATGGCAGAATTCGGCAATGGGTAACCATTTTACCCAATCATCTTGTCTATAATTGCAGAAGGTTCTTAAGAACCCTTCTACCCATTGATTTGTCCTTTCCGACAGACCATCTGTTTCTGGATGGAAAGCAGTGGAGAATCTGGGCTTTGTCCCAATTCCTTTGTATAGGGCTTTTAGGAATTGGCTGTTAAAGGTTGGCCCTCGGTCTGAGACAGTGGTTTCTGGGGTCCCGTGATGTCTCCATACTTCCCTTATGAATATTTCTGCCAGTTCTTCTGCATTGGTGCTCTCCAGACATGGTACAAAATGGGCCTGCCGGGAGAAGCGATCTACAACTGTCAAGATACTGTCGTACCCCTTTGAGACAGGTAATTTGACGATGAAATCATATGCGACATCTGCCCATGGTTTCCATGGGATTGGTAAGGACTTCAGGGGAGTGCCTTGTTTGTGTCCTTTGCTTCTTTGACACGTTTCACAAGATTCCACGTATCGGTTTACTTGGGCCTTCATTCCTGGCCAATAGTAATCCCTTGATAGTAATTCTAGTGTTCGGGCTTGTCCCTGATGACCTGCCACTGGGGCGTCATGGCACTCCTCAAGGAGACTCAACCTCAAGTCCTTGTCATCTGGGATGTAGAGCCTATCGTCATACCTTAATAGGCCCTCCTTCATTTCATACCGTCTAAATTCCTTCTGTACTGAGGGCGGTAGTTGTTCTTTATTTGCCACACTCAGCCTTAAGGATCTGATAGATTCGTCTTCTTCCTGAGCTTCTTTAAGCTCTTCCCAGAAATTCCCCTGTACTTCTGCCATGAAACCTATGAACCTTTCTTCTGGAATCATGATCTGTGGTTCCATAGGGGTATCCCCATGGTCGCTCCTTCTGGAAAGGGCATCTGGCTTCTGTGAGAGTTTCCCTGGTCTATACACAATCTGAAAATTGAAGGGTGCCAGAGTGAGATACCATCTGGCATGCCTTCTATTCCACATCTGGGCATTTTGCCAGTACTGGAGGTTCCTATGGTCAGTGTATATCACAATAGGTTCCTCTGTCCCTTCTAAGTATAACCTCCAGTGCTCTAAGGACCTAACAATTGCAAGCAACTCCTTGTCGTAGGTGTCATAATTTTTCTCTGGTGGGGTGAAGCTCTTCGATAGGAAGGCAATTGGATGCAATCGGTTGTCATCACCCTTTTGGCTTAGTACCGCCCCCATGGCCACTCCTGAGGCGTCTGTTTCCAGTATGTATGGCCTGTTTGGGTTTGGGTGGATCAGGACCGGTTCTCTTGCTACTGCTTCTTTGATAGCTTCAAATGCTTCCTGTTGTTTTCTTTCCCACAGGAATTTGACATCTTTTTGGGTGAGATCTGTGAGGGGTTTGGCTAAGGTACTAAACTTCTCTATCCACCTTCTATAGAACCCCACGAAGCCTAGGAAGGCTTGGACTTCTTTTACTGTGTTAGGTTCTGGCCATTCTAGAACTGCCTTTACCTTTTCCTTTTCCATCGATATCCCTTCTGGGGATATGACAATTCCAATGAAGCTTACCTCCTTCACAAAGAACTGACACTTGTGTGGTTTGAGGAAGAGGTGGTTTTCCCTCATTCTTCTTAACACTTCCCTGACATGTTGTACGTGTTCTTCCCTGTTTCTGGAAAACACTAGTACATCGTCCATGTAGATTACCACATAATCGTCTATCACGGAACTTTTCCATCATGAACCTGGTAAAGGTTCTTGGTCCTTCTTTTACTCCGAATGGCATGACCAAGCATTCAAACTGGCCTTCTCCTGTCCTGAAAGCTGTTTTCCATTCGTCTCCCTCTTTTACCCTGATGTTGTTGAACCCCCATCGAACATCCATTTTTGAATAGATGGTTGCATCCTTCAGTCTCTCAATCAATTCTATTTGGATTGGAAGTGGAAACCTGTCTGGCTTGGTGATGTCATTCATCTTACGGTAGTCGACTACCAACCTAAGCCCTCCATCTGCTTTGTTCACATAGAAACAGGGTGCAGCTACAACTGACTGGCTGGGCCTTATTTTCCCGTTTCTTAGTTCCTCCTCTAGGTACTCCCTGAGCGCCTTTGTTTCTGCTGGTGACATACTGTACCTCTTTGCAGGCTTTGGCAGCTCCGCTCCCTCGATCAGGTCCATTTTGAAGTCTAGGTTACCTCGGTGGGGTGGAAGTTCTCGGAAACCTTCTTCCCCAAATAGGTCTTCAAAATCCCTAAATTCTTCTGGGATTTGTAGGCTTTCACTTGCTGCCCTTGCCTTGATTTCGTCTGGGTATGAGATGGTAAGGTCTTTCCAATCTATGATAGGTTCTGCTTCTTCAAGCCATTCTTTCCCTAGGACTATGTCGGTGTCACCTAGGGTCATTACATAAAGGGAGCATTTTAGTGTCTTCCCTTCCACTTCGATGTTTAGTTCTGCCCTTTCTTCTATGGCATCCTTGATTTCATTTCCATCAATGGCCACAATTGATTTCTTGTGTTTGAGGGGAGTGGTTGGAATCCCTTTTTCCCTTGAATAGGCCTTATCGATGAAGTTGGTTGAAGATCCTGAGTCAATCAGCGTTTTAGCTGGTTCCATGATTCCCTCTACCGTAGTGTATATTATTGATTGATTACTAGACTTCTTGAGGTAACATACATCTGCGGTAGGGGTTATATTGGGGTCCTCCAACATGGAAGTGGTAGGACCAATTAGTTTTCCGACTCAGAGCTGCTTTCTTCCTCAACTTGTCTGCTGGCCTTCCCTTGTATCTTAGCTTTGTCGTAGGTCCACTGGCCTCGGCACTCCTTCAGGACATGCCCTGATTTACCGCATTTGATACAGAGTCCTTCTTTCCTTCGCCTGTCCTTTTCACTGTTTGGTATCCTTACCATGTTGTTGGTTTGGGTATTCCCCTGTTTGCCGCTGGTCCCTAAAGGCTTGTTCCCCCTTGTTTGTATTTCGCTGGTGCCCAGGTTGAATTTGATGAGTTGCTGGTCCTTGTATTCATTTTCTGGTTTGCAAACTGCATGTCATCCATTTTGCAGGCAAAGTCAATTAATTGATCTAAGGTATATGATGGACCTTCAGCCTCATTTGCCAGTACTTCAATCCTTAAGATCTCTTGTCGTACTTCGGGTTTTAACCCTTCCCTGAATTGGTCCTTGAGGGCTTCCTGGTTCCAGTCTACCTCTTGGATCAGGATCCGGAATTGGGTAGCATAATCCAATGCACTCTTGGTCTGTGTTAATTTCCTTAGTTTCCGGATGGTCTTTTCCTTTATGACTGGGTCATTAAAAGCATCCAGGAATCCCTTCCTGAAATCCTTCCAGGATGCAAGAATACCTGTGTGTTCGCCTGCTAGTAGTTTCCGGCGGTAAGGTTGTGCCCAGTTTGCTGCTTCCCCATCCTCCATGTTCATTAGCACAGCAGATATCTTTTTTCGGTCATCAAAGGCTGATTCGTCATAGTCAGCAAAGAAAAGTTCCATGCTGATTATGAAGTTCTCTGCTTCCTTCCCCTTTTTCCCATTAAATTTGCTGGGTCTCCCTAGTCTCGCCTCCTTAGGAGTGTGGTTTGCAGCAAGGGTAGGTTGGTTTGCTTGGGATGGAGGTTCTGTTCGGGGTCTTATTGTGGACTCAGCCTGGAAGGTTCTTCCCAGAAAGGTGTTCGTACTGGGGAGGCTGAGGGGGATCGTGAGGGGCTTCCTATGACCACCCTAGTTCTTCCCCTGGTTTCTTCTGTCCTTTCCCTTGGCCTTCCTGCTTCAGTTGTTTTCCGGAGCTCATTTCCTAGATCGGTTACCCGTTGTTCTAGTGCGATTAGGATCTCCCCTGTGTTTTCGGTTTTCTTCTCTAAGCTTTCGAGCTTTCGCTCTTGCATTCCCAGTACCCGGTTTATTTCCATGGAGATGTCCTTTAATTCTTTTATCAGGTTCCCCATTTCTGCTTTTAGGTCGTCCTGGTTCTTTGCCACATAGAGGACATTTTTGTTGGATGTTTCCATAGACCTTACCATCCAGTCCACGTTTCCTTCTTGTCGGGTTAGTGATATTTGACACTGATTTATACCTGTGATTGCCTTTTCTAGTTCCCTATGATTATTGTCTCTAAGTTCCTTGAGCCCCGCCCTGATGGCGTGGCAATGGTGTGAATAGGGTTGGCAGTGGCTATGGTTCCGGGACCTGGCTGGGGTTGTGTCCTTGCCTCTTCCGCCAAGGCGTGCCTTGTTCGTATATGGTTCGGGTCATATCTTCTACCTCATCCCTCTCTGGATTTGAGATATCTTTTGGGTCTGGATTTATCAGGTGAATTGGCGGTTGAGGGCTGCGGAGTGGTATTCCCCCTATTTCCCCTCCCAGGATGGGGGCCCGAGTGGGGTTGGGTTGAGCCACTGGTCGTGGGTTTTGTGGCAACCCCCCTGGCATTCCTTGGAGGGTCTCATCTGGGTTACCTTCCGCCTCTGGGGAAGCAATGGGTTTGGGTGATTGTGGCCTACTATTTGCCACCCTGCTTTGAGATCGAGTTTGTGGTCTCTGTGACATAGTTTCTTCGTGTTCTCTTATGTATCACAGGAGTTAGCTGGTTTTCTCGTGTACTCAGCCCTTAGTATCTGTGCAGTATACTTATGTTCGCCACTAGTTAAGTTAAGAGCTTGCTTTATAATGTCGTGACCCTCTGGAGGCTCCCTTGTGGAGCACTTAAGTAGTGGCTGCGTTGACGGTTTGGTGCTATGCGGTATGTATTGAGTGTTCTAGTTACAGTGTTTGCTATGGTCTATGGTGGTTGACAAGATAAAGCAAGCTGAGGCATCTAGTCTTGCTTTATCCTCCTTATATATACCTGTGGCTGCGGTGGCTGCGGACGTATTATCTAAGTAGGTGTAGGTTATGTACAGTACTATGGGTTAGGTAATTGTTTGTCTTAAGTTTGTGTGGCTCCGAATCTTATAGAGCCGCGCGAGGTCCGAGGGTCATGTGACCTTGTTGGACTTAAGCACCTGGCGCTTAATCGCTGAATAAGCGCCGAGGTCACGTGACAACTCGCTCCTCGCTCCAGGTAACATGGGAGAGAAACGCTGGAGCGAGTTCAGGGTAACCACCGGCGCTTAATCGTTGGGTAAGCGCCGAGATCACGTGACAACTCGCTCCTCGCTCCAGGTAACATGGGAGAGAAACGCTGGAGCGAGTTCAGGGTAACCACCGGCGCTTAATCGTTGGGTAAGCGCCGAGATCACGTGACCTTGTTTATGGTTTGTTCCACTTCGGGAAAAATGCCATAAATCTGTACAATATTCGGTTGTTAGGTTATGTCTGCTAGGCGGGTCATAACAGTAAGAGTGAGACTCAGTTGTCCTGCCAATCTGATACATAGTGTCTCAGGTACCCTTCTACTACTTGGTTAGCCCTTTCAGACTGGCCATCTGTTTGGGGGTGATATGCTGTGGAGTAGGATGGTTTCACATCCAGCCATTTATACAGGTGCCTTAGGAATTTGGATGCAAAGTTGGGGCCATAGTCTGAGATGGTTTTTTGTGGTAACCTGTGAAGTTTCCATACATAAGTTAGGAAAAGGTTTGCACAGTCCATTGCACTGGCTTCTGATTGGCATGGAATAAAGTGGACCATTTTTGTCAGGTGATTGACAACTGTAAATATAGCATCAAACCCTTCTGACAGGGGAAGCCCAGTAATTAGGTCATAGGTGATTTCCTCCCAAGGTTTTTCTGGTGCTAGTATTGGGTTTAGGAGCCCTGGGGGAACTTGGTTGCTGTGCTTATTCCTAATACAGGATTCACAATGCATGACATACTTGTTGACCAATTTTTTCATTGCTGACCATGTATATTTGTGGTTTAACAACTTGTATGTTTGGAATTGCCCTGGATGTCCTGCTGCTGGGTTATCATGACAACTTTCAATGACCAGCTTGCAAAGTTCTTTGTTATTTAGGACATAGATCTGGCCCTTGTTGTTACGGGTCAGGGTACACTTGGATATCTAGAGCTTAAGCAAATGTAGATATGTTAGTATACACTAATCGTACTCAATACTTCTTAGACTAGGGTAAGAAGGCTCAAAGTAGTTGCAATGCAATCAAGTAACACTCAAGGTAGTCTTAATCTTTCACAGTGTAAACTGACTAATTTATAGGTATAAAGAGCAAGACTACTATGGTCAGGTTCCCTTAGATATCTTAAATGTAGTTCAGCCCTAGTTGCTTGGACTAACTGATACTAATCTTAATACTAGGCTTAAGCGATAGCTTATAGGATAGATGGTGGGCTGCCTAATGCGTGTACTTCCTCAGCTACAGGTACTTAGATTTCCTCTAATAGCTGGTACTTAATGTCACACTCAATCAGGCAATATTGTATCCTTATATATCTCTGTATATAAGATACAATGACTCAGACAGTATATAACTAATATGGTACTTTATTCCTCAGTACTAGTTATATAAGAAATCACACACAGACAAGAGAAATAGAAAGAGAAAAAGGAAACCAATAACCGGTCTGGGTTGAGTAGTGAAGGTGTCGACGACGACAAGTCAGGCGACAAGGAAAATAGTAAGAGAATAAAAGAACTTGTATTCGACGAGAGGTCAAGTTCTTGAGGAGTCCTCTGCGAACTTGACCTGGTTTATATACATAGTACAAGCCACATCATAACAAACAAGTCCGTACAGTGAGTCACGACAGATAAGAGATAGAAGCAGTAGAAGCGACTGCGGAACTGCGGAATTTCACATCAGAGTTGAAATACATCTTGGTTACCGGTCCGGAACATTCCCTGAGTCACATGACATGGATATACCATAAAAGGCAAGTATGTTTTGAAGATGATCTTATAAAATGTAGTAAATCGAGAAAATATTGTAGAGTGGATGTATGCGTGTCAGTTCGTGACACTTCCCCCCTTCAAGGCACAGGGGTCCTGGGGTGCCTTTGGGTGCAACTTGACATAGTCAGCGATGAGTTCTGGTGCGTTCACCAGGTCATCATAGGTTAACCATTGTCGCTCGTCATAGCCGAGCCACTTGGCATAGTATTCAAAGATGTTAGATCTTTTGTTGTATCGTGACTTTATGATCTGTTCCACTTCAAACTCTTCTTCCCCTTCAGGAGTTACCACAGGTGGTGGTGGGGGAACCTGACGGCCATAGGGGTCGTCTTTATGTTTGGTCAGGAGTGAGACATGAAACACTGGGTGTATTTTCATGGTTATTGGTAGGTCCAATTTGTAGGCATGTGTGCCATGTTGTGCTACCACCCTGAATGGTCCAACTCTTTTGTGGGCCAGTTTCCTGGAGGCCTGCTGTGTCCGTATGTTTTTGGTATCAAGCCAGACCTTGTCTCCAACCTTAATAGCTTCAGGGGTCCGATGCTTCTGGTCGTAGTATTCCTTGATCCTCTGGTTTGCTATTTCCAGGGCTGCCTTAAGTTCGTCATGGCCCTTTTGGAGCCATTCTGCATGGTTGTCCGCTAAAGGAAGTTCTGGTTCCTCCCTGTCCCCGACTGCTAGCCTTGGGTGGAAACCGTAGTTTGCAAAGAATGGTGATTTGCCAGTTGAGGCATTAACACCATTATTGTAGGCAAATTCAGCTAATGGTAGGAGCGAGACCCAGTCATCTTGTCTGTCTGATACATAGTGTCTGATGTACCCTTCCACTACTTGGTTGGCTCGTTCGGACTGGCCATCTGTCTGAGGGTGGTATGCTGTGGAGTAGGAGGGTTTTATATCCAGTCGTTTGTATAAGTGCCTTAAGAATTTGGATGCAAAGTTGGGGCCATGGTCTGAGATTGTTTTCCGTGGTAACCCATGGAGTTTCCATACATATGTTAGGAACAGGTTGGCGCAATCCATAGCACTGGCTTCCAATTGACATGGAATAAAGTGGATCATTTTTGTCAGATGGTCGACCACTGTAAATATGGCATCAAATCCCTCTGACAGGGGTAGCCCGGTGATCAGATCGTAGGTAATTTCTTCCCAAGGTTTTTCTGGTGCAGGTATTGGTGTTATGGATCACTAACATTTTCTATTATTTTAGTCTGCTCTGCCAACAAGCGATGCCTCTGTAATTAAATTGTGAAATACTCGAATTTGTATGCGCTCTGAATTGTACTATTTTCTGTTTCATTAAATAGTACAAAATTCCCGCTCTCCAACGCATATTTTATTAAGTTTTTACGATAAGATCTCAGAGAGATACAGAGGTTGCAATATTTCCTCTTATCAGGAGATATTGATTACAACATCGCACCGCTCATATCTCGGCAACCGCTTACGCTATCAAAGCGATCTTGTGCTCTATCGATAGCCAATCTTCGGCGGTATCTGCTGCCCGAAGATCGTCGCGATCCACCGGATCCTCGCGCCGGAATGGCCCGAAGATCATTAGAATCTTACTGGACCATCAATCAAGATCTAATGACTCCAGTGAGTCAGGAGAGCTTCCCAAATTGATCCAGAAGCTTCTCTGACTCACTTTATGACTCACTGAGATGTAGCCTCCATTCATTACATGTATATACTATGATAATATGATCTACAAGCCAATAGCAGGTCTCAGATGCATCAATGCCTTCGATCCACACCCTGTCTTTACTCTTTTATCCTATACTGGCTAGGGTGTACCCCAAGTATAGCAGTACCCTCTTTTGATGATCGCACTGGCATGCATGTATCTATTTGGCTCTGGAATGCCCTCCTCAGGGTATAAAAGGACCTCCTCTGAGGCCCTTCCAGACCACCTTCCTCCCTCTACTCAACCCAGACTGGTTATTGGTTTCTTTTCTCTTTCTATTTCTCTTGTCTGTGTGTGATTTCTTATATAACTAGTACTGAGGAATAAAGTACCATATTAGTTATATACTGTCTGAGACATTGTATCTTATATACAGAGATATATAAGGATACAATATTGCCTGATTGAGCGTGACATTAAGTACCAGCTATTAGAGGAAATCTAAGTACCTGTAGCTGAGGAAGTACACGCATTAGGCAGCCCCCATCTATCCTATAAGCTATCGCTTAAGCCTAGTATTAAGATTAGTATCAGTTAGTCCAAGCGACTAGGGCTGAACTACATTTAAGATATCTAAGGGAACCTGACCATAGTAGTCTTGCTCTTTATACCTATAAATTAGTCAGTTTACACTGTGAAAGATTAAGACTACCTTGAGCGTTACTTGATCGCATTGCAACTATTTTGAGCCTTCTTACTCTAGTCTAAGAAGTATTGAGTACGATTAGTGTATACTAACATATCTACATTTGCTTAAGCTCTAGATATTCAAGTGTACCCTGACCCGTAACATTGGTGAAGCGACCCAGGTCCTTACATCAAGTAACTATCAACTAACATTGCCATTTTTGGTCAATCTATTGCCCAAAACGGAATTTCTCAATTTTGACCACTCTGTGTATAGAAATACCTTTCTTACCACAGAATACAACGACATATCTTGGGCTCTTGAGATAGATCCTGTCTGGATTCAAGCCCCAAACCCTACAATTACTGTTTTAGGTTATAGTAGTACTGGTGGTCCACCCCCACATATTACTCTGACATTTACCTTTTGGAATTATAGGCCATATATTCCAATAAATTCAGTATCAAGTGCTCTAAGTGCTGGACTTGAATTTGAAGTCTATATTCAACATCTTCCTGATCAACCACAACCAATAAAAGTTCAACACACATTTATTAGGTCTTTCTGGTCACCCCATACCAGCTACTGGGATACAGTTTATCAAGCCATTTATCAATTCGTCACTGAATGTTACGGGTCAGGGTACACTTAAATATCTAGAGCTTAAGCAAATGTAGATATGTTAGTATACACTAATCGTACTCAATACTTCTTAGACTAGAGTAAGAAGGCTCTAAATAGTTGCAATGCGATCAAGTAACACTCAAGGTAGTCTTAATCTTTCACAGTGTAAACTGACTAATTTATAGGTATAAAGAGCAAGACTACTATGGTCAGGTTCCCTTAGATATCCTAAATGTAGTTCAGCCCTAGTCGCTTGGACTAACTGATACTAATCTTAATACTAGGCTTAAGCAATAGCTTATAGGATAGATGGTGGGCTGCCTAATGCGTGTACTTCCTCAGCTACAGGTACTTAGATTTCCTCTAATAGCTGGTACTTAATGTCATGCTCAATCAGGCAATATTGTATCCTTATATATCTCTGTATATAAGATACAATGTCTCAGACAGTATATAACTAATATGGTACTATATTCCTCAGTACTAGTTATATAAGAAATCACACACAGACAAGAGAAATAGAAAGAGAAAAAGAAACCAATAACCGGTCTGGGTTGAGTAGTGAAGGGAGGTGGTCTGGAAGGGCCTCAGAGGAGGTCCTTTTATACCCTGAGGAGGGCATTCCAGAGCCAAATAGATACATGCATGCCAGTGCAATCATCAAAAGAGGGTACTGCTATACTTGGGGTACACCCTAGCCCAGTATAGGATAAAAGAGTAAAGACAGGGTGTGGATCGAAGGCATTGATGCATCTGAGACCTGCTATTGGCTTGTAGATCATATTATCATAGTATATACATGTAATGAATGGAGGCTACATCTCAGTGAGTCATAGAGTGAGTCAGAGAAGCTTCTGGATCAATTTGGGAAGCTCTCCTGACTCACTGGAGTCATTAGATCTTGATTGATGGTCCAGTAAGATTCTAATGATCTTCGGGCCATTCCGGCGCGAGGATCCAGTGGATCGCGACGATCTTCGGGCAGCCGATACTGCCGAAGATTAGCTATCGATAGAGCACAAGATCGCTTTGATAGCGTAAGCGGTTGCCGAGATATGAGCGGTGCGATGTTGTAATCAATATCTCCTGATAAGAGGAAATATCGCAACCTCTGTATCTCTCTGAGATCTTATCGTAAAAACTTAATAAAATATGCGTTGGAGAGCGGGAAATTTGTACTATTTAATGGAATGGAAAATAGTACAATTCAGAGCGCATACAAATTCGAGTATTTCACAATTTAATTACAGAGGCATTGCTTGAGGTTGGCAGAGCAGACTAAAATAATAGAAAATGTTAGTGATCCATAACACTGAAACATATTTTGAAAATTATTCCTAAGTACAAATTCATCTTGAATTGGAGAAGAACTGTTATGGCCAGTACTTCAAATATTTCTGTGCATGTCCCTGGAAGTTTTTGGGACAGTACTCACCATCCATTACCACCTGAAGAGCATTATGCATCAGATTCCATGGTAGGAAGTGATGCAGGAGGTAGGCATGTACAATCAGACTATAGTTATCATCACCAAGATACTGTAGATTATGAACAATATTTGCCCATCCCTCCTAATGGATCTAGTTCATATATTGCTCTTACTCCTAGAGAGCAAAGGCATCTGACTTACCAACCTGCTGCTACTAGGATGACAAACCTAACAAGGATGCATCCAGAGATAGCAGAGGAGAAGGTTAGTTAGAGCAGTAGGTAGGAAGATATATGAACGTCCTCATCCCCATGTAATGCACATTAAATATCCATCTATTGGGTGTAGAGAATTCTTCAAGGATCTCTTACAAGAATTGGATTATTTATGTACATTTAGGCCAGAATGGTCTTGGTCTGCATCTGGAGAACCTGTCATGTTCATTGACTTGAACAGGCATAGGAGTTTTAGGACTAAGCTCTCTGCTTTCAAGTCCCAACTACTCCCTGTTAGGAGCAGGCATCCTATACCTCACCCAGATGTTCCTGCATTCCCTGAAACTAGGAAGCATTTTGCTTTCAGTAAGAAACAGCATGAAGTTGCTTGTGTATTATTCAGGGATGAAGTTGAGCGCTTTTTGGCTTACCTCTTTATTGAACACCAAGCTATGCAAGACCTTGGTAAAGGGAAGCAAAGGGAGCTCAATGAAATAATGTGGGAAAATTCTGAAGCAGATCCAAGACTCCAGAATATGCTCCAGCCCCTCATCCTAAGCATACTATTGACTCAATTAGATCTCCTACTGGTCGTCTAGAATTCAAACCTCTAGAAGTTCAGGAGGATCCAGATGAGCCAGTGAGTGGTGGAGAGGAGCTAGTTCAAATAGAAGAGCAGGAAGTGGAAGATATCACAAGGATAGCAGATGATTCTGCTGAGGATACTACCATGACTGCAATTCAACCTTCTGGATTTGCATCTACTTCAGCTATGGCTCAGGGAAGGAGCTTCCTTGGCCCTGTAACTAGTTCTCCAGCTAGACCAGAAGCTTTAGGTGCAATTACTCCTATAAGGACTCCAAGTGAGAAGAGACTACAAGCTCTATTTACTCCAGAATCAGTGTCTCAAATAGAAGCTACTCGCATTCTGGGAGTTAGAGGTCCTTCTACTTACTTAGAGAGTTATCTAGGAACTTCATTTACTCCTGTAGATAAAGACTATCCTAGACGCATAGGAGTAGGTCCTAGGCAATCAGGAAGAGTACTAGAACCTCTATTACCTCCTGCTCAAGTGACTGAAGCTGGTCCTTCAGCTTTACCCACTATTGGAGAAGTAAATGAGGATGATACTGATCAGGACCAGGACTCTCCCTTGGTAAATAAACCTGCTAGACCGTCAATCTTTGACAATGCTATTAGAAGGAACCTTTTAGGGGTCGACTTAGCAAAGGTCATGCAGTCACTATTGAGGAAGAGTTTCCTCCTCAGAACAGTATACTGGAAGACCAGCATCTCCTTACCCACCTAGGGAGCCAATAACCCCTTCTAGGCCAGTAAGGGATGACTCTGGGACTGTTCCTCAAGGAGCTGTTCCCCTTATTGTTACTACTAGTGAAGAAGACTCTTCTGAGGAAGAAGCTAGGAGACCTAGGCATAGGAGTTCTAATAGAACTTCAGATGCTGAAGCAGGTAGGCCTACAGAAGATCATAGGGCTGAAGGTTTTAGAGAGCCTACTGGACCTTCTGTAACTATGACTGGAGATCCTTCAAAGATGCCAGTTTATAGTCCTGAAGGGAATACCTTATTAGGTTTCCAGCCATTAGTACCTCAGTCACAATTACCTGCTGATGCTAGCATACATATGCCACAAGCTCTAGACCTACTGAAGCTGAAACATTTAGAACTCAGAGGTTTGATCCTTATCAACCCTTTGTGATAAATCTAGGACCAGGATTCTCTGGTCTGGCTTCTACTCCACCTAGGAGGCCACCAGGACCTCCTCCCACTGGACCTCCTGCCTCTAGTGGTAGGAATTTCTCAGGAGGAAGTGCAGGTCCACCTAATCCTCCAGGAGGAGGACAGGGGCCACCTAACCCTCCAGTAGGTCAAAGTTACCCTCAGCAAGGAGGAGGACATATTCCTCATATTCCTCCCATTCCACCTATTCCACCCAATACTCCTAGGCCACAAGGACTACCAGGACCACCAGGACCACCTGGACCTCCAGGGCCCCCTGGAAATCCTCCTAATGGTCCTTATCCTTGGATTCAAGGCCCTCCAGGACGTCCAGGAGACCAAGGTCCCCCTGGAAGGGATGGCAGGGATGGAAGAGATGGTCCACCAGGTCCACCAGGACCAGAAGGCCCTAGAGGAGCTGGAGGAAATGGTAACAATAACAACCAAAATAATCGACCTCATCTAGACATGAAATTGAAGCCTGAAGTGATACCAGAGTATGATGGTGATCCAGATGAACTATATGAATGGATAGACCAAATCAGTCGTTATATAGCCATGGGTTTAAATGAGAACAACAGACTCACCCTGACTATCCCATTCAGGTTTACTGGAGATGCTAAACAATGGTGGTATCAGTTCAATGAGGAACAAAGGCTTAGAATGTCTACAGATTGGAATCAGATGAGAGCTCGCTTAATTAGTTTCTTTTGGACTCCTACTTGGATTACCAAGGCTAGGAACAAAGCTTTGGCAGCCAGGTTCAAGGATTCAGGCAACAATAAAGAAACTCCAGTTCAGTATGCACTTCACAAAAAGAAACTGCTTGACATGGTTGAAGATTGGGATGACCTCACTATCATTGCTGAAGTGGCTAGGTCAGCTCCTACACAATGGAGAACTATAGTCAACCATGAGGATATTGCAGACTGGTCCACTTATGTGACTAGAATTAAGGAACAAGAAGATTTATTGCAAGATTGGCCTTGCCATATGAACAACCAAGCTACCTATGACACAGTCAAGGAGGTGATCAAAGCTTTTAAGGCTGAAAAGCATCAGAAAAAGTAAGGTCACAAAGCTAGTGCTCATGCAGTAAATTCTTCTAACTCTAAGTTCAAGTCAAAGCAGCCTGATAAATTCAAAGGCTATAAGAGGCCCTTCCCTCCAGACAATTCTAATGTTTCCAAACATAAGAAAGGGACTCCTAAAGCTAGAGGAATGAGAGGCTGTATTCATTGTGGAAGTCTTATGCACTATGACAAGGAGTGCAAGCATAACAAATCTAATGCTAACAATGTCCAAGTTTATTTTGCTGAAACTATTGAAGCTGAACAAACTGCTTATGCTGAATATGAAGCTGCCTGCAATGATTCTGATCCTGAATCATCTGAAACTGAGCCATCTGAAGACCAAGAGGAAGAATCTGATTCTTCTAGTTCTTCTTCTGACTTGGATTTTTAATTACTGCCCAGCCTTCTGAATCTAATGAGACAGAGGACTTGGGAGTAAATGCAGATGACCAGGATATACAGGCAGTACTCAATTATAATGCACTAGCAAATCAAACAATGGCTACCAAATCATTTTCTATTCAATTATCTACCAGGAATGAGCCTCTTGACCTTAAATCAATCCCTGAGGATAAAACTATTACTCTTAAAAAGGTGATGGAACATCCTTCAGGAACTCATTTCTTGGGAACTAGACCTACAGTAGCTATGGCTAGGGTAGGGAATGAAGAAGGCTTAACAGAAATTACTGTTGACTCAGGCTCTGATATTACCCTGATTAGCTATAATTTTCTGACTAGCCTGAAACAACCTCCTAAAGAGAAATCTGGTCAAAAGATAAATCTTATTTAAGTGACTGGTAAAACTAGTATTGCAGGATATGTAGTATTAGACTTAATCTTCCCTACTAAGGATGGACCTGTAAAGATGCAGGTAGAAGCCTATGTAGTGAAAGGAATGAAAGTACCTTTCATTCTGGGTAATGACTTTTCTAACCAATATAGAATCTCTTTAGATCGTCTTTCCTCTCCTAGCAGAATACTCTTTGGCAACTCTGGTAGGTCTGCTGAAGTAATTGAATTAGAAACTGAACCAAGATTGGATGAAGCTGGAAATGTATTTCAAGTTTACACTAGACCAGACTTCAAGACAAACCTAGAAAGAAAGCCTTTCACAGGAAAAAATCTTCTAAGAAGAAAGCCTTAAAGAAAGGGCCTGAAGGTGCTACCCCAGTTAAATTAGCTAGGGATGTATTTTTAAAGGCTGAATTCATTACACAAGTGCCTATTCTAGTTGAATTCCAGGAAGGACAGCAAGAAGGTTTTATTGAAGGTAGTCTAGAAAGTAATAATGGAACTCTGATGTCATGGAACTACAGACAGCATCATCACTCCTGATACTAAGACTATTCAGATAACCAATTTTCTCAGAGGCCAGTGCATTTACCCAAAGGACATGTCATAGGATATATGCATGACCCCAAGATTGCATTGGATAAAGAAAAAGATTTGCCTGAAGAACTTAGGAAGCAGGAGAAGCCAAGGCACATCTAATAAATACTCTTATGAAGGAAGTCAAAGTACCTTCTCCTACTGCTGAAGAGATTGAACTCTCAAAGCAGCCAGAAGGAGGCCCTAAAACTGCTGAACTGCCTGACCCAGAGCCAGTCCCTAGGGAAAGACTCTTGGCAGAAGTACATTGGGGAGACAATTTGACTCCAGATCAGAAGAAAAGCTTGCAAAAGGTGGTGAAGAAGAACTTTGAAGCTTTTGGATTAGATGGCAGACTTGGTAATTACCCAGCCAGGGTAGAGATTAATCTCAGACCAGGTACAAAGGAAATTGCTTTAACTCCTATAGGCCAAGTGAAGAAGCTAAGGCTGCTATAGACAAGCAAATAGATGATTGGTTGCGCTTAGGTGTAATTGAGGAATCTAAGAGCCCTTGGGGCTTCCCAGTGCTTGTAGTATGGCGGAATAATAAGCCTCGCTTGTGCATTGATTACAGGAAGCTTAATGCAGTAGCTATACCAGATGAATACCCTCTACCTAGGCAACAAGACATCCTTCATTCACTTGAAGGAGCCCAATATCTCAGTACTCTAGATGCTCTAGCAGGCTTTACTCAACTCCAGATAAAGGATGAGGATAGGCCTAAGACAGCATTTAGATGTCACAGAGGACACTTTCAATTCAGAAGAATGCCTTTTGGATGGAGAAATGGACCTCCAGTATTCCAAAGGGTTATGACTGATGTTTTGGCCCCATTCTTATGGATATTTGCTCTAGTATATATAGATGACATTGTGATATACAGCAAGTCATTTGAAGACCACTGTGAGCATTTAGACAAAGTATTAAAGGCCATTGCAGACTCTGGATTGACTCTTTCTCCTGGTAAATGCCACCTTGGATATCAATCTTTGCTCCTTTTAGGACAAAAGGTGTCCAGACTTGGCATGTCTACCCATAAGGAGAAAGTGGAAGGCATTCTACAATTAGAGGAACCTAAGGATATACCTACATTACAAACATTCTTAGGAATGATGACCTACTTTTCAAGTTATATTCCATATTATACTTGGATAGTAGCCCCATTATTTAATCTCTTAAAGAAGTGTCAAGTGGAAATGGGATAAATTGGAATCCCATGCTTTCAAACTAGCTAAGCTAGTCCTAGCCAATGCACCAGTTCTCTCTTACCCAATACCAGGGATGCCCTATAGGCTTTATACTGATGCATGTGACTTTGGAATAGCTGCTATCTTACAGCAAATTCAAACCATGAAACTTAAGGACCTGAAAGGAACTAGAGTTTATGATCAATGTAAGAAAGCTCACCAAGAAGGGTTACCTGTCCCCAGGTTTATTACACCTGACTCCAAAGGAAAGGTCATCCTGACTGGGGGGGCTGATGGTACTGAAACTTTTGACTATGAAGATACTTGGAATGAAGACTTTGAAGAAACTGAAGTACACATAGAGCGAGTCATTGCCTACTGGTCAAGACTCTCAAATCAGCTGAGACAAGGTACTCAGCCACTGAGAGAGAAGCTCTAGGTGTAAGAGATGGTCTAGTGAAATTCCACATGTATCTTGAAGGTGCTAAAGTTGTAGTAGTGTCAGATCATGCTGCCCTTAAATGGAGTAAGACTTACCAAACTGTGAACAGAAGACTATCTGGTTATGGCATAGTAATAGCTGCCTTTCCAGACCTAGTAATAGTTCATAGAGCAGGCAAAGTCCATACTAATGTTGACCCAATCTCTAGATTAAGAAGAAGGATCCCTAGACAAGATGGACCTTTAGCAGACTTATCAACCCCTCTTACTTTTAACAATGACACTGAAGATGCCTGAAGAATCTGTACCAAGAAATAGGTGTAGACTTTGAGAAGGATTTGCTAGTCCAATCGACTATGCATGCTTTAGCCAATGAAGAAAAGCCTTCCAAAGGTTTTAGGACAAGGTTTAAGGTAAGAAACAAAGTATATAAAGCTAATGTCTCTCTTGCTACATCAGGTTTGAATGAGCTACACATCAGTATTAATGAATCTGAAGTTAATCGCTTTTATGAAGCATACACTAATGATCCCCATTTTGCTGATGTACTCAAGAAGCTGCAAGGTGAGTATGATCATCTAAATCCACCCTACAAACAATACAGGATTGGAGAAAATGGTCTTATTTACTTTTGCAGAGATGACAATTACAAGCTGTGTGTCCCTAAAGACTTACAGAAGGAAGTAGTAGCTGAAATACATGACTCTCTTCAAGAAGGAGCTCATGCTGGCTACCATAGGACCTACAACAAAGTAGCTTCTACCTACTACTGGCCTAAGATGGTACAAGTCATTAAGGAATATGTGCGCACTTGTGATATTTGTCAAAAGGCTAAGCCTAAAAGACATGGACAAAGAGGTTTTCTTCAATCTATTCCAATTCCTAGTCAGCCTTTTGAAGTAGTAACCATGGATTTTATAATGGATCTTCCTCCTAGCAATGGATTTAATGCCATACTAACTATAGTTGATAAATTGACTAAGTATGCACACTTTATCCCTTGCAATACTTCTATCAATGAGGAAGAGACTGCCAAACTATTCCATGCGCATATATGGACCAAGTATGGTCTTCCAAGACAGGTTATTACTGACAGAGACTCTAGATGGACAGGAGCCTTTTGGGAACACTTAACCTCTTTGGTTGGCATTCAGAGATCGCTTACTACAGCTTATCACCCACAAGCTGATGGACAGAGTGAGATTATGAACCAAACCTTAGAGATTGCCTTAAGAGCTTTTGTCTTTCCTTCAATGGACAATTGGAGTGACCTCCTAAATGATTTTAGCTTCGCTTACAACACCATGGAGCATACATCTACAGGATTTACACCTTCTTATCTTCTTTTAGGATTTGAACCACTTTGACCCTCAGATTTACTCTCTTCTACTGGTAAAGCTTTAGCCAGACCCTCTGTAGAAGATCCTAAAGCTGTGAACTTTGATGAGATGATGAAAGCAATTCGTTCTCAAGCTCAGGATGCCTTGAAATTGGCTCAGGTTCACATGGAGGATCAATACAACAAGAACCATAGTTATCTTGATCTACAGGAAGGAGATTTGGTCATGCTGAATCCACATTCCCTGAACCTGCTGAGAAATCAGAAAGGAAAAGGAAGGAAACTCCAGATGAAGTATGATGGTCCCTTTGATGTTTTAGAGAAGCTTTCAGATGTAACTTATCGCATCTGTTACAGGTCAGGGTATACTTGAATATCTAGAGCTTAAGCAAATGTAGATATGTTAGTATACACTAATCGTACTCAATACTTCTTAGACTAGAGTAAGAAGGCTCAAAGTAGTTGCAATGCAATCAAGTAACACTCAAGGTAGTCTTAATCTTTCACAGTGTAAACTGACTAATTTATAGGTATAAAGAGCAAAACTACTATGGTCAGGTTCCCTTAGATATCCTAAATGTAGTTCAGCCCTAGTCACTTGGACTAACTGATACTAATCTTAATACTAGACTTAAGCGATAGCTTACAGGATAGATGGTGGGCTGCCTAATGTGTGTACTTCCTCAGCTACAGGTACTTACATTTCCTCTAATAGCTGGTACTTAATGTCACGCTCAATCAGGCAATATTGTATCCTTATATATCTCTGTATATAAGATACAATGACTCAGACAGTATATAACTAATATGGTACTATATTCCTCAGTACTAGTTATATAAGAAATCACACACAGACAAGAGAAAATAGAAAGAGAAAAAGGAAACCAATAACTGGTCTGGGTTGAGTAGGAAGGGAAGGTGGTCTGGAAGGGCCTCAGAGGAGGTCCTTTTATACCCTGAGGAGGGCATTCCAGAGCCAAATAGATACATGCATGCCAGTGCAATCATCAAAAGAGGGTACTGCTATACTTGGGGTACACCCTAGCCCAGTATAGGATAAAAGAGTAAAGACAGGGTGTGGATCAAAGGCATTGATGCATCTGAGACCTGCTATTGGCTTGTAGATCAT
The DNA here is from genome assembly GCA_030998015.1 of Ceratorhiza oryzae-sativae. NCBI lineage: Eukaryota > Fungi > Basidiomycota > Agaricomycetes > Cantharellales > Ceratobasidiaceae > Ceratorhiza > Ceratorhiza oryzae-sativae. The sequence goes on from JARWMV010000029.1 coordinate 128,601, forward strand.
ATTATCATAGTATATACATGTAATGAACGGAGGCTACATCTCAGTGAGTCATAAAGTGAGTCAGAGAAGCTTCTGGATCAATTTGGGAAGCTCTCCTGACTCACTGGAGTCATTAGATCTTGATTGATGGTCCAGTAAGATTCTAATGATCTTCGGGCCATTCCGGTGTGAGGATCCGGTGGATCGCGAGGATCTTCGGGCAGCAGATACCGCCGAAGATTGGCTATCGATAGAGCACAAGATCGCTTTGATAGCGTAAGCGGTTGCCGAGATATGAGCGGTGCGATGTCGTAATCAATATCTCCTGATAAGAGGAAATATTGCAACCTCTGTATCTCTCTGAGATCTTATTGTGAAAACTTAATAAAATATGCGTTGGAGAGCGGGAAATTTGTACTATTTAATGGAATGGAAAATAGTACAATTTGGAGCACATACAAATCCAAGTATTTCACAATTTAATTACAGAGGCATTGCTTGAGGTTGGCAGAGCAGACTAAAATAATAGAAAATGTTAGTGATCCATAACAGCATCAAGATTCCAGCCAGCTACAAGATTCACCCTGTAATTAATATAGCTCATCTGGAACCTTATCATAGAGATAAAGATGGTACAGACCGTCCCAAGAAACATCTGAATAGATCTGACTTTGACAAGGAACCTGAATGGGAAGTGGAAGAGATTCTGGATGAAAAGATGATCAAGAAAGGACAGAGAAAACAGTGTCGATATCTTACAAGATTTGTGGGTTATCCACCTGAATGGGATGAATGGTTATCCAGGCAGCAGTTGACAAACGCTCCCAGGATACTCAAGGAATGGGAACTTAAGCAATGCCTCAAGACATCTAAGAAGTCCTAACCCTTTCCTGAAAATCATTCCAAGAACAACATGTGATTTCTCTGTTGTTTGTTTACTGACAAAATCATTTTGTAGATATAAATCAGCTAGCATTTACCACTGGAAACACCACATCAACCATGGCTAACCTCATTCTCATCATTGCTGTTTCTCTCCCAATCATCCTCTTGGTGCTCTCCACCCTCTACTACCTATACAGTCTAGACGAAGATTTCCTATGGGTCGCACCTGGACAAAAGATAGTGTTGGAGTATTCCAACCTAGAGCACACCATTACTGTCACTGGCAGGGTGGTCATTTCCCTGCCACACAGATTGGTATACCTTAGCAGGCAGAGGACCCTCTGGACAGTAAAGCCTGCCAACATCCTCTCCATTGCCTTGGTAAGGAATCGCAGGCAGTATAGTCCTTACAGGGGCCCAGGAAACAGAGGCATGCCCTCTGAGCTTTTCATCCTGCCAGATCATCCATACTGTAAGTCCAAAATCTATTTACTGGGTTTAATGCTTATGGTACTGGACAGATCAAATGCAAGGAACAGAGCAACAGCAATACTTAGGATCTTTTCTACAGCTGTAGATAAGATTAACCAAGCTTGGTAAGTCAGATCTTTCCTGATCATCTTATCAAGTCCACTGATCAATTTGGATTGATCACATCTAGTCCCCATCCAGAAACCTTTTTCCCTATCTACCCTTTAAGTCTTGTACAAGAACTTTCTGTATATAGATTTAAAGTATAAAGTTGTCTGATCCCTTAAGCGATTGTCAGATTGAGTCACTGCAAAGTAATCTCAGTTGACTGCTTGGACCGATCACCAACTGTGAGGTTTAAGGACTAGATAAGAAAGGTCTGGAAGGATCAGCATGTGATAACTGTACAGATAACAGCAGAGCGCACTCTATTTGACCAGTTACAAGCTTCTTTTACTGGGAGAAAGCTTCCTATTGGCAACTGGATGTGAAATACATGCAGTATAAGATTTTTGTGTCGTCTCTAAGGTACTACAGCTGTATACTGCACAGTTTACCCTCTCAACATGTCTGACTACTCAATCAAACGTCCCCAGACTCCCAGCACTCATCTGGACTTTCTGGAGCGTCGCTTTATGGGCCTCAGATGGGAAAGCACTAGGGTGCGATCTCAAAACAGGCAGAATAGGTGACAATCTAGAAGGGAGGGCATTGAGCCTGCCCCAGATGTGCCACTTCCAGTATACCCCAATCCAGCTCCCTCTGCCCTTTATCCTCCACTTCCAACCTATCCATTGGAAGCTCCCAGTCAAGGCCCTCATTTCAAGATTGGATGGCTGACTCCTCCCTCTCCAGGGTTGGAGCTAACCCCATTTGATCTGGTTTTGATGCATGGATGGGGCAGGAGGGATGAAAGGCCTGTGCCTCCCCCAAGGAGCGCAAGCCCTGTAGACTATGAAGAGTTCCTGGAGAGGATGGACTGGTAAGTTCTTGACTTCGATTGAGTCAAGATCTAAAGCTGATCTGTTTAGGGACTATGCACATTGGCCCCATGAGGCTTCCAGAGAGCCTTCCATTCTCTCTGAAGCACCTACTGATGGGGAATATGAGTCAGGAGGAGAGCTTCCTGAATATCAGTGAGTTTGCTTCTTTTGAGTCAAGATCTAAAGTTGACTTGTTTAGACTTGCTTACCCTCCTTCCCCTTCTCCTGAATACCAGCCAGAATCACCATCTGACTCACTTTCTGATGGAACTGAGTCATCTGGTGACCTTCTGGTGATGGAGTTGGCCTTGGAAAGTAGGGTACAGGAGTTAAATAGGGAACTAGTGGAAGAAGTAGGGAACCTCAGAGCTGCGCAAAGACGTCTGAGGGATATCATGGAGACTCATGACTTGTATTCATTTAGTCTGCTTGGAATTTATGCTATTGTCCCCCAATTCCACTTGTGTGAACTTAAGGGGCAATCCTATAACTCCAAAGAGCAAAGCAGGATGTCTCTGGGCTATAAAAACAGCCTTGGAGAGCCCTCTCTCCTCAGTGGTTCAACACCCTCCTAGCTCTTAAGCACTTCCACCTACTATTCTCCTATTCTTACACAATGCAGTCCCCTCCTATGATGCTAAATGAGGAGCAAGCCAAGGCAGTAGCAGATTCAATTCTGCTGTCCAAATACTTTGCCTGCCTGGCAGCCTCTATGCACATGGGGGAAGGGCTGTATGCCTCCAGTACTTCCATCCTGGAATGAAAGTTCAGGGATGGCATTGAAATTTACTATAGTTTCAATGAGGACTGGGGCACTGATGGATGGTATGTGCATGATCAAGTAGCCCATGCCTTGGTAGATGCACTTCTCCAAGTGCAAGATGCTGTGGGAACTTACTTGCAGAATGGGACTTTGGAAGAGGCCTACAGGTCTCATAACTTTTCAGTGGATTCACCTCTATATGCATGCTTCAGGGAAGCAGGAATTGCTTTCCCTATAGAGCCAATAACAGGCTTCACTGCTTGGGACTGGCAGAATCCTTTTGAATCTCTTCCTGCCCTTATTTCTGAAGTAGTTTGATTGCAGATTTGGGCCTTACAGATGGTTTGCAGCCTGTGCTGTCTGGCTATGTATGATGGCAGGGACAAGACAGCTGTCCTCCCTCCTTTCCCTTGTGCCATGATAGCTGCAGGAAAAGATTGTTTCCATCTATATCGCTCTATATTCTGCAAGAAGGGATGGCTGGAGCCCAATAAGTCTGGAGTTCCTAAGACTTGGGGAGATGATATGGTAAGCCCAATCCCACTACCCTTGGGTTAGAAGTTGACAATCAAGGAGCAGCATGTCTACTTCACTCTGAGGCAGCAATTGTCTGCCAAAAAGTTCTACCAGTTCCTGAGGAGCAAGATGGAACAATTGGCTGCTGCTACAGGGCCCAAAACTGTCCCCTGGTATGCTTAAAATCATAGCAAAGGGAAGTGGCATACCCAGCTAACCACATGAATTACAGGTCTTCCGACCCCAAGGATACAGGGGTGGCAGATGGTCGCCCTAAGGTCCATTTTGAAAATGAAGCTGGACCATCTCAATCTGTCTCTCTCTCTGAAGCTGATCCTGAGGCTAAGGAGTCAGATGATGAGTCCCTTACTGTGTCTGGTGCCTCCACTCCTTCTGAACTAGCTGAGCCAAGCCAGTTGGAGGAAAGGGAGTACATTTACATCAGCTCTGATGATGAGGGATATAATCCTCTCTAATGTGAGTTGACATACCAGACTGGGGGGGCTATGTTATGGATCACTAACATTTTCTATTATTTTAGTCTGCTCTGCCAACCTCAAGCAATGCCTCTGTAATTAAATTGTGAAATACTTGAATTTGTATGCACTCTGAATTGTACTATTTTCCATTCCATTAAATAGTACAAATTTCCCGCTCTCCAACGCATATTTTATTAAGTTTTTACGATAAGATCTCAGAGAGATACAGAGGTTGCAATATTTCCTCTTATCAGGAGATATTGATTACAACATTGCACCGCTCATATCTCGGCAACCGCTTACGCTATCAAAGCGATCTTGTGCTCTATCGATAGCTAATCTTCGGCGGTATCTGCTGCCCGAAGATCCTCGCGATCCACCGGATCCTCGCGCCGGAATGGCCCGAAGATCATTAGAATCTTACTGGACCATCAATCAAGATCTAATGACTCCAGTGAGTCAGGAGAGCTTCCCAAATTGATCCAGAAGCTTCTCTGACTCACTTTATGACTCACTGAGATGTAGCCTCTGTTCATTACATGTATATACTATGATAATATGATCTACAAGCCAATAGCAGGTCTCAGATGCATCAATGCCTTCAATCCACACCTGTTACGGGTCAGGGTACACTTGAATATCTAGAGCTTAAGCAAATGTAGATATGTTAGTATACACTAATCGTACTCAATACTTCTTAGACTAGAGTAAGAAGGCTCAAAATAGTTGCAATGCGATCAAGTAACCCTCAAGGTAGTCTTAATCTTTCACAGTGTAAACTGACTAATTTATAGGTATAAAGAGCAAGACTACTATGGTCAGGTTCCCTTAGATATCTTAAATGTAGTTCAGCCCTAGTCGCTTGGACTAACTGATACTAATCTTAATACTAGGCTTAAGCGATAGCTTATAGGATAAATGGGGGGCTGCCTAATGCGTGTACTTCCTCAGCTACAGGTACTTAGATTTCCTCTAATAGCTGGTACTTAATGTCACGCTCAATCAGGCAATATTGTATCCTTATATATCTCTGTATATAAGATACAACGACTCAGACAGTATATAACTAATATGGTACTTTATTCCTCAGTACTAGTTATATAAGAAATCACACACAGACAAGAGAAATAGAAAGAGAAAAGAAACCAATAACCGGTCTGGGTTGAGTAGTGAAGGGAGGTGGTCTGGAAGGGCCTCAGAGGAGGTCCTTTTATACCCTGAGGAGGGCATTCCAGAGCCAAATAGATACATGCATGCCAGTGCAATCATCAAAAGAGGGTACTGCTATACTTGGGGTACACCCTAGCCCAGTATAGGATAAAAGAGTAAAGACAGGGTGTGGATCAAAGGCATTGATGCATCTGAGACCTGCTATTGGCTTGTAGATCATATTATCATAGTATATACATGTAATGGATGGAGGCTACATCTCAGTGAGTCATAAAGTGAGTCAGAGAAGCTTCTGGATCAATTTGGGAAGCTCTCCTGACTCACTGGAGTCATTAGATCTTGATTGATGGTCCAGTAAGATTCTAATGATCTTCGGGCCATTCCGGCGCGAGGATCCGGAGGATCGCGACGATCTTCGGGCAGCAGATACCGCCGAAGATTGGCTATCGATAGAGCACAAGATCGCTTTGATAGCGTAAGCGGTTGCCGAGATATGAGCGGTGCGATGTCGTAATCAATATCTCCTGATAAGAGGAAATATCACAACCTCTGTATCTCTCTGAGATCTTATCGTAAAAACTTAATAAAATATGCGTTGGAGAGCGGGAAATTTGTACTATTTAATGGAATGGAAAATAGTACAATTCAGAGTGCATACAAATTCAAGTATTTCACAATTTAATTACAGAGGCATTGCTTGAGGTTGGCAGAGCAGACTAAAATAATAGAAAATGTTAGTGATCCATAACAACACCCTGTCTTTACTCTTTTATCCTATACTGGGCTAGGGTGTACCCCAAGTATAGCAGTACCCTCTTTTGATGATTGCACTGGCATGCATGTATCTATTTGGCTCTGGAATGCCCTCCTCAGGGTATAAAAGGACCTCCTCTGAGGCCCTTCCAGACCACCTTCCCTTCACTACTCAACCCAGACCAGTTATTGGTTTCCTTTTTCTCTTTCTATTTTCTCTTGTCTGTGTGTGATTTCTTATATAACTAGTACTGAGGAATAAAGTACCATATTAGTTATATACTGTCTGAGTCATTGTATCTTATATACAGAGATATATAAGGATACAATATTGCCTGATTAAGCATGACATTACGTACCAGCTATTAGAGGAAATCTAAGTACCTGTAGCTGAGGAAGTACATGCATTAGGCAGCCCACCATCTATCCTGTAAGCTATCGCTTAAGTCTAGTATTAAGATTAGTATCAGTTAGTCCAAGCAACTAGGGCTGAACTACATTTAGGATATCTAAGGGAACCTGACCATAGTAGTCTTGCTCTTTATACCTATAAATTAGTCAGTTTACACTGTGAAAGATTAAGACTACCTTGAGTGTTACTTGATTGCATTGCAACTACTTTGAGCCTTCTTACTCTAGTCTAAGAAGTATTGAGTATGATTAGAGTATACTAACATATCTACTTTGCTTAAGCTCTAGATATTCAAGTGTACCCTGACCTGTAACAGTGCTCCTATTCACTAACATGTGGAATGCCAGGTCTGTCATCACTCACACTGTTGCTCAAAGTGTGGTTTTAGCCTTTATCCAAACTGATGCACCTGAGATCCTTGAGGATTCCACATTCAAGTGCTCTTGATCTTATGTGGTTCAGCTCTTACATGACAAATTTGACTGGTCTTGGTGTGCAGTAACTCAAGCTGCTCAGAAGCTCCTGGACAACTGGCTTGAACAATGTCTTGACTTTGGCCATTAACTAACTTGGCATATTGCTATGAACAACATCCCACCCAAGCTCATTATTAATGCTGATCAGACTGGAGTCTCATATCTTGGCACAGGATCTAGAACTTGAGAGTTGAAAGGGGTTTTGCATGTTTCTGCTGTTGGTCATGGCAAGAAATGTCAGTTTACCCTGATGGTGGCTGTGACTGTGGCTGGGAAACCTTTACTATTTCAAGCAATTTTTAAGGGCAAGACCAGCAATTCTCTACCATGTGCAAGCACACAGAAGCCTTGTGAACAAGCTGGCTTTTTATTCACACCAGGGGGGCCAAAACACTAGAGCACTATTGCCTCCATGAAGACAGTAAGTTATCTAATCTTATCTTGTATCCCTGGTTATCTTAACCCTTTGATAGTGGGTCAATGATGTTCTCAATCCATATCTTCAGAGTGAACACCAACACTTGGGTCTATGCTCAGATCAGAAGGCTATTTTGACCTTGGACTGTTGGGCAGTCCATTGGGAGGTGCCTTTCTGGGACTGGATGAAGCAAAAGCATCCCTCAATCATTGTGCTCTTTGTTCCTGGTGGCTGTGAGTATCAAAATCTTTGACATTGTAGACAAGTGATTATTAATTTGGACTCTGAATTCAGGTACCTTGGTTGCTCAACCATGCAACACTCACATCAATTGTGTGCTCAAGCACTTGGCCAAGTCTGCATTCATTGAGCATCTTTCACAAGAGGCTTAGCACCAGCTACAGCAGGGCATCCCAGCCTCAAAAGTGGAGATCAACATGAAGCCCACTGTCCTTCAAGATGAAAGTACAAAGTGGCTACTTGATGCATGGACCTGGTTCCAGGAACATCCACAGGTAGTGCTTGACTCATGGTGTGACACTAAATTTGGTGATTGGGACTTGTTATATGAGACACTGACTAGCCCTTGGTGTTGATCAATTGTCCATGAAATGTTTCAGGAGGACCAAACCTTCAGCCTTGCTATCTTGGCTCAAAATCCAATGATCTGGACTTTGTTGAGGATGACAGTGCCAACTACAATGACAATTTTGCAATTGACCCCTCTGTCCTTTGTGATATTCATGGCCTGCTTCTGCCCAACATTGTTGAATGTGATGGACAATACAAATACATCAGCAATGAGGACTCAGACTGAGACTTGGAGTAAGACATTCATTCAGCTACTGTACATACATCCTATAATGTAGTTGCTCTTTTTAATTTCAGTTTGGGTATGACAAAAAAGTTGAGTGTTACTTACAAGGGGGGTTTTATGATATGACAAACCCCAAATTTCACTTACACTTATGACCTTGCATGTCACTACATGTCAGTACAATTCTGACTACTACAGTACATATTCATAATCCTGAGAGCCTTTTGCATTTAATGAGCCATAGAACCTGCAGTTGTGGTGGGGTTTGTAGTTGCTCAATTTGAAGTGTTGGATCTTCAAACCACAAAGCCATTAGCAATTTTACCAATTTAATTTATTATAGTAAGTGTTGTATATGGTTTGAAAGCACTCAGCAATGTGCATCTAATGAGATAATAATTAACCTGATGCAGTGTGTTCTCATCATAGCAGGTTGCAGCAGTCCCAGAATTCTGGCAGGTTCCTGCACCTGCCAAAATTCTGTACAGAGTCTAGCTACTGGCATGCAGGAGCTGGAGCTGGAGCAGGAATCACCAAAGTGCACAGAGCCTGCCTGCAGGAGGCAGACTCCTGATACAGGTACATCTTCCTTATTATAGAATTCTATGTACACTTGCTTACAAAACTGATGCAGCATGTGACTTTTCTCACAGTTTCTGAGATTGCACTTGCTGCATTGGGCAAACAAGTAGACTTGAGCACTTGGCAGTATAATGAAAGTTGTAGCCAGAAATTGAATGTATATATTTGTGAAGTAACATACAATTTGGAGTGATGCATGAGGACATGTGTGTCACTTACCAAAAAGATATGCTGAATCAATTATGTAACTTGGATATCATGCATGGGAAGAGCCTGTGTATGCACCCACTCTCCCCCTTGCCCACAATGATTTTTGATATCCAACTGACTTTAATATGCCTGGGAGGCATGTTGAAGAGCCTACCAAGGTGTTGATTCACAATATGCAAGTTCAGGGGCATAGTACATACAAGATTGTGGCCCAGTTCCACATTAACCCCATTACTGTTAGCCATATTGCAAAAGAGCCCAGAAAAAAAACAAGGAAGCCTAAAGTGGGTTACACACACAAACTTACCCCTGCTGATGCTTGATTTGCTGTCCTCTTGCTTGCTTGCACTTGAAATTTTACTGCTGCTGACCTGTGGCAAGATTTCTTCCCCTCTGTTTACCCTCAAACTGTTTGCTGAGCCCTTTGTGATGCTGGTTTACATGCATACATGTGTTGGAAGGTCCCATTCATTAATTGATGGAACTGGCTTTGCCATTTTCATATGGGACTTTGTGCAATGACTCTGAGGCATTTTTTCAGATGAAAGTAAATTCAATATTTTTGGTTCAGATGGCAAAGCCTATACATAGCACAGGGAAGGTAAAGGTCTAGACCCTTGATACACATTAAAACTGGTCAAGCATTACAGCAGAAATGTTAAAGTATGGGGCTGTATTACATCAAGGGGAGTTGGGCACCTCCACTGCATTGACAAAATCCTCCATCACAGCCTCTGAAAGCTGTTGGCAAACTTTGCTTCACAAGTGGCTAATGCCCTTGATGTGTTTGGACTATGTCCTGACTACTACTGATGTGTGGCTTGAGTTGGCTTGACACCTTATGTGTGTCTACCATCTTGTGGCTTGACACTGTATGCACTTATGTGCTTGTGGCTGATGAACACCTGTTGCTGAGTAAGTAACTGTGGACAGCAGTTAAGTCAGATGCTTAGTGCTGGGGCTTGCAATGTGGCCTTGACTCAAGGCCCTTCTAGCTGTTACTCAGGTTAATAAGTCAGCTAGGGACTGGTCTTCACACTGGATGCTTTAGAGGGGAATTGACAAGGTAGAGCAAGCTGGGGTAGACTGGCTTGCTCTCCTTGCTTTTATAGTATTCTAACCAAGGGAGTGACTAAGTGTACATGCAGGATGAGTACAAAAGAATGGCAATGATCAGTCAGCCAGTTACTCATAATAGTATGTTCCTCAGTCAGCAAGCAGGTAGGATGAGTAAGGGTGAATGGCAATGATTGGTAAGCAAGTGGAGGTGCTTACTCATGAAGGGAGGGTGGTCAAGCCACAAGACAGAAGTAGCAAACAAAGGAAAGAAATGATGGTTAGCCACAAGTCCTTTTGATCATGGCTCATGACATCCTCACTGGTTTGTGCTACACCAAGATTCTTCAAGAATTACTGCTTGGGACATTAAAAGACCATAAGCTCTCCAAGAACAACTTTTTTTTCAGGAGGATAACAACCCAAAACATACTTCTCACATTGCCAAGAAGTGGCTGCTCAATCACTCCATCAATGTTTTGCCTTGGCCCTTGTCTAGCCCCAACCAAAATATTATTGAGCATGTTTGGGACTGCTTGGACAGGAAGATGTATACACAACACTGCTTAACTTGCAACAAGGATGAGCTCTGGTCAATGCTGGAGGAAGAATTCCATTGTATCCCACAAGACTTTATTGACCAACTATATGCATCAATCCTAACTCAAGTTCAAAGCATTATTGTGGCAAGGGGTGGAAATGCACAATTTTGAACATCCTGGTGCATATATAGTGTGTTCTGTGAGATGGGAAGTGTGACTCACAGCTACACAGCTGCCTTTGTGAGAAGCAGCACTTGAGGTTACATAATTGATGCAGCATATGTTTTTGGTGAGTGACACACATGTCATTGTGTGTCACTCCAAATTGTAAGATACTATGCAGGTATATACATTCAATGTCTGGCTACAACTTTCATTATCCAGCCCAGTGCTCAAGTCTACTTGTTTACCTGACACAGCAAGTCCAATCTCAGAAACTGAGAGAAAGGTTGCTCACTGCATCAGGTTTGTAAGCAAGTGTAATTTACATTGTAAAGCCAAGTTTATAAGCCTCAGAATCTCTTGGGAAGCCCATTGGTGATATGACCTGCACAGACAGCCATAACATAACAAGAGAATTAGCCTATAGTTTATAGCATTTTCTCCTAAGTCAAACAAGCAATAAACAAGGTCATGTGACCTTGGCACTTATGGTGGTTACCTAACTTGCTCCTGCAATTCTCTCCATTGTAACTTGGAGCAAGGAGCAAGTTATCACATGACCTTGGAGCTTATTGTGGTTATCTAACTTGCACCTGCAATTCTCTCCATTGTAACTTGGAGTGAGGAGCAAGTTGTCATGTGACCCTGGCACTTAATACATCAGATGACTTTGGCGCTTATGGTGGTTACCTCACTTGCTCCTGCAATTCTCTCCATTGTAACTTGGAGCAAGGAGTAAGTTATCACATGACCTCAGCACTTAAATCATGTGACTGTGGGACCTTGCACAGCTCTATAAGATTCAGAGCTGCAACAACCCTAAGAGCAACTTACACAAGGGTTATAGGCAATCATGTGAGGTATCTACACTGTTTACTCATGACCAGACTACTCATGTGACCTGTAAACACTGTGGACTTTGGAAAGGTATGACTCATGCCTTTTGGAATATATAAGAAATTGAGAGCAAGCTGGAGGACCTCAGCTTGCTTTATCTTGTCCACCACAGGGACCTCAACCATACACTGTAGAATAGAGACACACAATAGATAGAAATAGACAATACAACTGATGTAGCCACTACTTAAGGAAGACCAAAGGATAGTAACAGGGGGTCTCAACAATTGGAGGCATGTTGTGGGAATTTCAATTTCATATATTTCATAAACTGGGTTAAATCTGCATAAATCTACATAAATCAAGACCCCATTGGTAAATTCACATCAATCCACAGCAATAAAAAGGGGGGGACAGAAATCCCTGCAACTGGTTTATTCACATAAATTTACAGCTATAAACAATAATAATTTTGTGGGCGTTTCTCTGATGGCCTGAGGGCCACCTTGATGCATGGGTGGAGGGTTTTACAATGTGCTGAAGGCTGTAGCAGCTGAGACATGTCAAAACGCAGTGCTATGATCTGCTGGGGAGGCTTTACGGTCATACAAGAGGCCATAGAGGGGGATGCAAAAGTATTTTGACCTACAGAGAAGGATTGAACCCCTTTGGTATGGCTTCACGTCCTGTAGATCAAAAATACATAGAAATCCAATACATTGATTCAAAACGAAATAAATGGTAGACAATTCAAGAAAGCTGCATATATGTGACACTCCATTAGGCCACTGAGCCCTTGCTTAATGACCACGAGTCAGGGGTAAGGCTGGGCCTCATGGCTCATGACACCTCTCCGCCATGGTCAGTTTTTTGGATAATCTGAGGAAGTCTTAGGAGCAGCAACAGGCGGGCGGTTATGACGACTCGCTCTTTAGGTTCGGTACGTACTGTCTTCCTGCCGCTCCTTTCCAAGGTGATTATGCTGGGGGCGCCTGCTTGGGTTTGCGATCGCTTGATCTGTTTGGCGGCCTTCGACTGAACGGGCTCGTTGAACAATCTGGAACAAGTGTTATTTAACTCGTATGGACTCCGGTTGAAAACATGCACGTTGGAGTGGGCACGGGTCCGACCCTCGCTTTCTTTGCTGGGTCGTTGGTACGACGACCTCGTCCTCTTCGGGGTAACCGTCCTCGGGGGTACCTGGGCGTGGAGACTTGGATTGCTTGGCCGAGAGGGATGCGTGAGGCAACCGAGAGCTCTGATACCCATCGTCAAAAGCCAGTTCCGGGCTGGGATCGCACGCCGGTAGCTGGGTGCAGTGAGCAGGGTGATTTCCCTGCCTGCGACTGCGAGGCGTCGCGTTGAGGCATGGTGTTTGCACGGCGAGCTCTGGCTTCACTGTCCATCTCCGCAAAAGGGTCGAACTCTGGGAGATGATGATACGGCGCCGGGACTCGGGCCACGGGGCTCGACAGCGTTTCCAGACGTGCGAATCGACATGTTGCTCCAGTTCATTCAGGTTGGGTCGGGGCAGCAGTCAGATTTGTTCTTACGCTGGAGCGCTGTGTATTGCCGCCGCTATCCTGTCGGTCCGGGTCTGAGCGCTCTGGCCATGTCGTCGTCCATTCGTGGCGCAACTTCCGCACACCGGAACAAGGCCGCCAGGCACAGCTGCTCCCCCCAGCGCTTCAGAGCAGTCAAACACGTACACATGGCAGCCACCTGGTTCGCCACTCATGGCGCTCGCCTTGGCTCGAATCGCATCTACTATCCTGGCGACGCAGCTCTATCATTTGTGCTGCGTGAATCACCTCCTGTTGCCTGAAGTCCCCGTCACGTGCCATAGAGCTGCCTCCAAGCGCACGATAGTAGAGCTTGATGGCTGTGCTTGAGATATGAGCCAGCACATCAGAACACACGGCGCCTCGTTGCATTCAGCTGGACCACCACACCCTAATCACTTGCTATCGCACATTTGCTCTCAACATGACAACTCGGCATATCAACAGGCCTCCAGAGACCTTGAGGTATCACATACAAGGTATTCGCTGGTTCTTGCGTCTACCCCTCACCCTGCTCATCCTCTCGGGCAGAAATCCACCGACAGCCAACCGTTTCCGATTGCGCCATGAGTCTCAAGATCCTGGCTGACGGTAACGAAATGTACCGCACGTCTCTGGTCAAACGGGGAGGTGTGTTACACTGGAACAACAATATACCCTATATGTGAGGCTGCGGTTTATGCCTCGTCTTAGCGCGCTAATGCTGATACCCTGTTCGCAGGGATGTCCACCCTCATTCCCGAATCGAAATCCGCGCACACGAGCATCACTCTCTTGGCCGCAACCCGCGCATTTGGCTCGTGGAGCATGGTGTGATGGACCTCGATGAGTCTCCTAATATCAATCGGGGTAAGTTTCTCTTTGATCACGCTGGTTGGTTGCGAGTAAACAGCGCCTTCGTAGATTGCAGCCAACCAGGTGTCTCTATTAGGATTGCAGCCAACCAGGTGTCTCTATTAGCATCGTCCACCCTGTTCCTCACTCGGTGAGCCGCTAATCTTTGGCAAGGATACATCTTGACTCACAGCTCGATCGCAGAACCGGGATCTTGCGGCAAGGGCGCTATCAAACGCAGCAGCCATCAACCGACAAAAGCGGGTTCTCAAAAAGCTTGGCTCGGTCAGGAATGTGATAAAAGCCGTTGTCCATTTTGGAGCTGCAGTATCTGAGGTAAGTGGACCCGGAACCTGGAAACCTGAACAAAGCGCTGAGCGTTACTTAGCTGGAGCCTGTCGCATACTCGCCTGATGATCGTCACATCGCCTCTGGTTCAAACACCAAGACACTAACAATCTCAGGTGACCCCAGCTCGTCGCGTGACCCGTCACTCGAACGGGATCCTCATCAGATCAGCCTGGACTCGCCGGATCGTTCAGAAGCCCTTTCTCTAGCTGCGGCACTCAATACCATTCTTAGCCTAAATCTTTCTCCTATTATGAAAAATGGCCAACCTGATGGATGGGTCTCCGTGTCACCTCTTCTGGTTACCTCCCGAGTATCAACGGCCTCCCGATGACTCGCTGTTCGTTATTTCTTCTCGAAACATTCCTAGGCCTGTGCGGCTTGATGTCTCACATTTCAGACATGGCACTGACTGGACCAGTGTGTACACAACCACTGAAGGAGCGAGTGGCGGACAGTAGATTGTTTATTTCTGAGATTTATTGTGCTTGTACCTACTTGTTCACTTGGCCTTCGTGGTCTGCTTAAAACTCAACGCAATCAAACTTGTTTCAATTTTTTCATCCCTGCAGACATCGGCGAATTCCACGCTCCGCGGAGCGCGGCTTCGAGAAAGCCCTCCTCAGTTGCTACCAAGGTCAACCATACGTATCCGATGGCAAGGGCCACTGGACCTGCAAGCGTCTCACTAGTGCTGCCGAGCAGTGACGCAAGCGTTAGGGAAACACGCGCCAGCTATTACAACTTTGAGAAAGGACGTGTCCGTTTTTATAGCATAATACGGTGGTATCAAAACGAGCAAAGGACTCCTCAGTCTCGCAACGTGCTATTTTCGAGGGTAAGCCCCGCCCGATTTCACGGTATGCGGCATCATCAGGGAAAACCCCCTGAATTATTAATGTAAATAACAGAGAATAGCAGCCGATAAACCAGTTGCAAGAATTGCTGACCGCACCTTTTAATACCTACAATAAATGGTGGGGGGGTGATAATTATAGGCAATAACTGTGCATAAATCAGGATTATAGCAATAACAGAATTTGAAATTCCCCAAAATTAGTGCCAAAGTGCTTCCAATGGGAAGAGGACAGGAGCAAGGACCACATTCAGCTCATGGCTTAACACTGTGCTATGGGGAGCATGGGCTGGGAGGTAGCCAGGTTCATTAGAACTGAATTTCACAAATTGCCTATAATTGCCTATAATCCATGAAATCCATGTTTATAAATAACCCAATTTTTCCTGATGATATGCGTGTGAATAAGGTGTGCCTGTATTCACCTTGTTTGCTGAGCATCATTTCTTTTATGCACCTCAACACCCAGGTCATCAGGAAAAACCCCCCTGAATTATTATTGTAAATAACATGAAATAACCACATATAAACCAGTTGCAAGAATTGCTCTCTCCCCCCCTTTTGTTACCTATAATAAATTGTGGTGAGGTGTTGATTATAGGTAATTGCAGTGAATAAACCAGGATCATAGCCATAAACCTATTTGAAATTCCCCCAACACATCTCCAAAGTGCCTCCCAGGAGACATGCAGGTTTATAAAGAATGGATTTCTCAAATTTCCAAAATTTTGCTATAATTTGTGAAATGCTGATTTATAAAAAATGCATTTTTTCCTGATGGTTTGAAGCATCAAACAAGGTTTTGGATGCCTAATTGTGCATTCAGGTATACTAGGGTGAAATTTGACAATAATTCCCAAATCATATTGCTGAGGGCTGTACAGGGGAAGTGAAGCTGAAGAGCCCACCAAGGAAAAGAAGCAACAGTATAAGATCAAACCCCCCAGGCATCACAGCCACTGCACCACTTCCAACACCCAACCATGGCCACAATCAACCAACTGCACCATATCCAGTAGCTTTCAGGAAAACCCTTGGCATCACCACTCTGAACATGCAGCTTACATGATTATGTATGTCTCAATGAACATGACAGGTTCTCCAGATACAGATCAAGTCCATTCTGGCCTAAATGTACATAAATAATCCAATTCTTGTAAGAGATCTTTAAAGAATCCTCTACACCCAATAGATGGATATTTAATGTGCATTACATGGGGATGAGGACATTCATATATCTTCCTACCCACAGCTCTAACTAACCTTCTCCTCTCTGCTATCTCTGGATGCATCCTTGTTAGGTTTGTCATTCTAGTAGCACCAGGTTGGCAAGTCAGATGCCTTTGCTCTCTAGGAGTAAGAGCAATATATGAACTAGATCCACTAGGAGGGATGGGCAAATATTGTTCATAATCTACAGTATCTTGGTAGTGATAACTATAGTCTGATTGTACATGCCTGCCTCCTGCATCACTTCCTACCATGGAATCTGATGCATAAGGATCTTCAGGTGGTAATGGGTGGTGAGTACTGTCCCAAAAACTTCCAGGGACATGTACAGACATATTTGAAGTACTTGCCATAACAGTTCTTCTCCAATTCAAGATGAATTTGTACTTAGGAATAATTTTCAAAATATGTTTCAGTTACAAATTGATAAATGGCTTGATAAACTGTATCCCAGTAGCTGGTATGGGGAGACCAGAAAGACCTAATAAATGTGTGTTGAACTTTTATTGGTTGTGGTTAATCAGGAAGACATTGAATATAGACTTCAAATTCAAGTCCAGCACTTAGAGCACTTGATACTGAATTTATTGGAATATATGGCCTATAAATCCTAAAGGTAAATGTCAGAGTAATATGTGGGGGTGGACCACCAGTACTACTATAACCTAAAACAGTAATTGTAGGGTTTGGGGCTTGAATCCAGACAGGATCTATCTCAAGAGCCCAAGATATGTTGTTGTATTCTGTGGTAAGAAAGGTATTTCTATACACAGAGTGGTCAAAGTTGAGAAATTCTGTTTTGGGCAATAGATTGACCAAAAATGGCAATGTTAGTTGATAGTTACTTGATGTAAGGACCTGGGTTGCTTCACCAATGTTATGGGTCAGGGTACACTTGAATATCTAGAGCTTAAGCAAAGTAGATATGTTAGTATACTCTAATCATACTCAATACTTCTTAGACTAGAGTAAGAAGGCTCAAAGTAGTTGCAATGCAATCAAGTAACACTCAAGGTAGTCTTAATCTTTCACAGTGTAAACTGACTAATCTATAGGTATAAAGAGCAAGACTACTATGGTCAGGTTCCCTTAGATATCCTAAATGTAGTTCAGCCCTAGTTGCTTGGACTAACTGATACTAATCTTAATACTAGACTTAAGCAATAGCTTACAGGATAGATGGTGGGCTGCCTAATGCATGTACTTCCTCAGCTACAGGTACTTAGATTTCCTCTAATAGCTGGTACTTAATGTCATGCTTAATCAGGCAATATTGTATCCTTATATATCTCTGTATATAAGATACAATGACTCAGACAGTATATAACTAATATGGTACTTTATTCCTCAGTACTAGTTATATAAGAAATCACACACAGACAAGAGAAAAATAGAAAGAGAAAAGAAACCAATAACCAGTCTGGGTTGAGTAGAGGGAGGAAGGAGGTGGTCTGGAAGGGCCTCAGAGGAGGTCCTTTTATACCCTGAGGAGGGCATTCCAGAGCCAAATAGATACATGCATGCCAGTGCAATCATCAAAAGAGGGTACTGCTATACTTGGGGTACACCCTAGCCCAGTATAGGATAAAAGAGTAAAGACAGGGTGTGGATTGAAGGCATTGATGCATCTGAGACCTGCTATTGGCTTGTAGATCATATTATCATAGTATATACATGTAATGAAAGAGGCTACATCTCAGTGAGTCATAAAGTGAGTCAGAGAAGCTTCTGGATCAATTTGGGAAGCTCTCCTGACTCACTGGAGTCATTAGATCTTGATTGATGGTCCAGTAAGATTCTAATGATCTTCGGGCCATTCCGGCGCGAGGATCCGGTGGATCGCGACGATCTTCGGGCAGCAGATACCGCCTAAGATTAGCTATCGATACAGCATAAGATCGCTTTGATAGCATAAGCGGTTGCTGAGATATGAGCAGTGCGATGTTGTAATCAATATCTCCTGATAAGAGGAAATATCGCAACCTCTGTATCTCTCTGAATCTTATCGTAAAAACTTAATAAAATATGCGTTGGAGGCGGGAAATTTGTACTATTTAATGGAACGGAAAATAGTACAATTTGGAGCCATACAAATTCAAGTATTTCACAAATTAATTACAGAGGCATTGCTTGAGGTTGGCAGAGCAGACTAAAATAATAGAAATATGTTAGTGATCCATAACAGTGAGGAGCAAGTTATCACATGACCTCAGTGCTTAAATCATGTGACCCTGGGACCTTGCACAGCTCTATAAGATTTGGAGCTGCAACAACCCTAAGAGCAACTTACATAAGGGTATAGACTATCATGTGAGCCATCAACACTGTTTATTCATGGTCAAGCCACTCACATGATGTCATGGCCTAGACCATGACCACAATTTTATTATGAATTCTAATCATTTTATTTATCAATGATTTCTTTGTATTTTGGACAAGTCCTGTTTATTCAGATATATGTGGTTTATTTACCTAGGTGTCATGTGATCTTGTTGTTGTTGACTCACTGTTTGGTATTACTGGAATATTCTGTGATGACGTGGCATTTAGTACTTCTTATTGGTCTTGGTATTTGACATGTACAGCCTTGGCCATGAATATATAAGGGAGAGTCTGAGAGCCTTAAGCCTCAGAACTTGACCTCCTGTTCTACCCTCTTCATTGTCTACCCTCTAGGCCACCAGCCAGAGGTCCCTTGCCCAGCTATCTTCATAGCAAGTGCACCCTTACTCTACCCTGCATCTCATCACACCAAACCCCTTGCTCACTGTGTGTTCTACCTTAGACGTTGCAGTTTGACCTCTGGCTGTTATAGCCCATAGGTCTGCCATCACCTCATCAGTGTTTGGCCTTATTCATGATGGCATGGCCTTTACACATGACCTGTAAACACTGCAGACTGTGGAAAATTCTGACTTGCACCTTGGGGAGTATATAAGAAATGGGAAGCAAGCTGGAGGACCTCAGCTTGCTTTATCTTGTCCACCACAGGGACCTTGGCCATACACTGTAGAATAGAGACACAGAATAGATAGAAATAGACAACACAACCAATGTAGCCACTACTTAAGGAAGACCAAAGGATAGTAATCAGGGGGGTCTCAACAAAAACCTTCAGCTTCTGAATGAGCCTTCTCTTGGGGCTGCAGCACCTGAGTTGTGTCACATGAAAAGACATTGGCTCAAACCTGAGTGGAATACTATAAGTATCACAACTGTAGCTATGCATTGTAGTATTATCACCCAAGTGCCTATGGGTAAACTTAGATCCACTTGTAATGCACCAGTTTTAGGTCTGCTACATATGTACCTATGGGCTTCAATAAGTGTATAGTGGTGCTGTTGCAAAGCTTATCCCTCTATCAAAAATCTGGAATCTGGTTATGCAAAACCAGTGCTGTGTGGCAAGAATTATCATGCACAGAATGGTATAGATCAATGCCATTCTTTATCCTTTGCAGCTCATGCCTTGCAGGATTCTGTGGAGACTAGGGATCAAAATGGGTGGCCCAGGTTGCCACATGGGTAATCCTGCTGGTGTGAAGATGGGTTGGGTGGAGCCCAGTTTGCACAGCCACCAATTACCTGCAAGACTCTCTGCACAGGTGATAAACATGGGTGTCATCCAGGGAGACCATACTTGTATTTAGACAGAAAATATATTTTTTATTTACATGTGAGACTCAATAATTTGGGCAACATTGTCAAGCTCTGGGAGCAAGGGGGTGCCATACCATGATCCAATGGCCATCTGAGCTTGGAACATGCATGATGACATACAGTGCTGGAGGTGGTTCATCATCAACTGACCCCCTGAGAACACATGCTCAGTGTCAACCAATGAAGCTGAGGTGCATGTCATTTCTAGGATACTCAAGCAGAGAGCACAGATTAGAGATGTTGTGCCGGAATTCCAGCGCGTTCCGTCTCCCCTGTAGCTCCGTCAGTTCTGCTCTGCTTGGGGCTCGCTGCGTATCGTTGGATAGCCTTACGTCGCCGCTATCGATTGATCCGCAGTGGGTCCCAAACGGAGCAGAACTGACGGAGCTACAAGGGAGACGGAATGCACTGGAATTCTGGCATGACATCTCTAGCACAGATGAACTTACCAGGTACAGTCAATAGATCCAGAGCCAGGCAGGCAACACAAGGGTGGTGCTCCAGCTTGGAGTCCCAGTAAGAAAGCACCCTGCCATATTGTGAGATGATGTAAGAGGACACAACTGGAGTCTTGAGATACTCCTGGATTGAGTTGCATTCAAGATGGATTGGCAGCAACAAGGTTGAAGTGTGGCACTGGGTCCAAATACCACAACTAGCCTATATGCATCAAGTTGAGTGTAGTTACTGGCAGACTTGAGATAAATCTTACCCTTAGCATTTGCTGGGGGCAGCTACTCTGGGTGGTTTGGGGGTACAGAGAGTTGAAGCACCTGACAAGGCAATTGCAGATTAGCTCAGTAGGAAACCCACAATCTGCAAACCACTTCAGTTTGCAGTTGGAGCACATTACTAGTTGAATTTGAGTCAGAATAGTGTGAAAAAAAATCCAAAAGGTGTAAAATAACCCACCAACAGCTAGAGTGTATATATCCAACTCCATCATTGAACTCATGTATTTTTCAAACACCTGGAGCACAGCTTCAGCTGCAACCTGGGTGATGTGATGGAGTCCACAGTTGAGGACATTGTTGTGGATGTTGCACAGTTGAGAGCAAGGTGTCAGGATCTCAGGTAGTGTTTTGTGAATGAGTGGGACTTCTGACTGCTTTTTGCAGTCAGTAGGTTCTTGGAAGACCTGTAAAATATACTATAAGCAGGAGTTAGAAGTGGAAAAAATGTATATACCTCAAGCACCTTGCTTAGCTTGGAAGCTAATGCCCACTGCAGGTTGGTCAGGGAATATTTCTTGAGCTTGAAGCATGGGTTGCTGGTGAGCCACTGCACTGGGGTCTTAAAGTGCAGGTGGCCTGCAATGCATATCCTGTCAGTGTTCCAGCATGTAGCACAGTGTGTTGGGAGTGCTTTTGCATTGCCTTCAAGCTCTGGATATTTGTTAACAAGCTCTTTAAAGGCAGTAGTGAAAACCAGCAAGTCTCTCAGATGCTGCACCAGCCCAGATATCTCATTACAGCTGTAAGCTACTTCTATCAAGGTAAATAAGATAAAGCTAACTTTTGGAATAATTTGCCAAGCACTGGCCACTTCCTCAGGGCTTAAATGCATGCCTGAGGCAGCCATAATGGCAATTGCCTGTGTAGTCACTCCCTGTGTGACTCCTATGTCATGTTCAAGCTTGTTGGGGTTGACATCATCAGCTGCATCCTCAGGATCCAGGCTTGGATCATTAGATTCAGTGCTAGGCAGCTGGACTGCTTCATTTGAGGTAGCTGCTGCTTTTATTTGACATGGGGGAGCTGTAAATAGGGTCATCAATGCCTGTGTAGCAGTGAATTGTCATTATATATGTGCTGTATGATTATTACAAACACCATACTGTTGCCATTAAATTGATGATATGAGCAAAATACCTGACCTGATCACAAGGGCCATGAAAGTTGCCAATAAGCTGCTGGAGTTCAGTTACAAGAGTATTGTTATTTGAAGCATTGTCTAGACAAATGCCCATGAGCTGGTCATGCAGCAGTGAGTGATAGGTTAATATGATACAGAATAAGTATATTCTAACCTTGTGTGCAGTTCCATACTGTTTCAGGCAGTCATGAATATGATCTGCCATATAACTGCCTGTATGTGCATCTGTGAGACTGTATCAACAATCATTAGTTGTATGTCTGTTGTGCATATAATATGAGGGTGCAACTTACTGAACAAACTCAAGGATGGCCTTGTACATAAGTGCTTGTTCATACCAAAACACAATCATGCCCAAGAACAACTGAGATGAAGGACTGGTCCAACCATCAACAGCCAAATGGAGCACACCATTTATTGACTGCACATATGAAAATCAAGTAAATATTTTTGCAACTCAGCACAAAAAGGTGACTAGACTTACACCCAGGTAATTTGCTGCCTCAAGCAACCCTGATTGGCAGATATGGAGGGCATCTCTGGAGAGAGTTGCCCCAGTAGGAAGGCAAGTGCCTGGATGAAGCATCTCAACCTCCTGTTGAGCCAGATCATCAACAATGGACTCAAACAGCCTGCAGTCCCGAGCACAGCGAAGAGCAAGGATGGCTCAGTGCCTTGCAGCTGAGTAAGATAGCTGAGGATAGAGTGAGGTGTCAGTGGGAATCGGAATTCCCCTCTGATGATTGCAAGCACACACTGTGCTTATGAGATTCTGGGTTCTGTTGCCAGTATGAAGGTGCTCACAAAACTGAGACACATGGTGGGGAGAGTTGAACCAACAGTCAAAGCAAAGTATAAGTGTCACGAACTGACACGCATACATCCACTCTACAATATTTTCTTGATTTACTACATTTTATGAGATCATCTTCAAACATACTTGCCTTTTATGGTATATCTGTATCATGTGACTCAGGGAATGTCCCGGACCGGTAACCGAGATGTATTTCAACTCTGATGTGAAATTCCGCAGTTCCGCAGTCGCTTCTACTGCTTCTATCTCTTATCTGTCGTGACTCACTGTACGGACTTGTTTGTTATGATGTGGCTTGTACTATGTATATAAACCTGGTCAAGTTCGCAGAGGACTCCTCAAGAACTTGACCTCTCGTTGAATACAAGTTCTTTTGCCTTTCTTACTATTTTCCTCGTCGCCTGACTTGTCGTCATCGACATCAGGTCAAGTTCTTGACAATTGTAAGTCTCAGTGTCATCTGGGATACTTTTGGAACACCATCAGCGTCGTCTCAAGATAACTCCTCGTTGCCTTCCCCAATCCCACTCCACCTATCCACAGTCACGAGATATCGTTGCCCTATACGCGCCTCTGTGAAACCTTGCATAGCCAGGTCCCTCACACGTCGTAACAAGCTTCGGTTCTCTAATCTCTTTCGTCAACAAGAGGTGGGGTTGCTCATTGCCCTTAAGTAGTTGAGCAACGGAGGTCACCTTCCTATTCCAATAGACTTGGGAAAGGGTCTATTTTTCTCTTTTATCTTACTCTTGCTCGAGTACGTCTCTGACGGAACGCACGGCCCTCAAGTGGCACAACCTTTTACAGAAGACCAGCGCTGCCGTCTGTGTGGGTGGTTCAGACACCTGTCGATCCACTGTTTCACCCTCAACTCGGTCGAAAGTATCCTTGAAGAAGCCGGGCACATCGATTTCAACCGAGTAGTAATCATCAAAGTCCGCCCCCAGAGAGTCGGACGTGCCCAACAAGCCTTTGTCACCGAGCCAGGTGCCCCTGAGTGCAAAATTTGCCATCGGGCGAACGGAGCCACCTTCCCAGCGCGCTGCCCCTATTGTCCTAAGAAGGACAAATTCCTTTATTACTACACCATCCCCTGCAACCAGCTATAAGCTGGAGAACCTTGGCCAACAGCTTCTTCGTCACCTGCTAAATACCATTGAAAACTTCCAAGACAGGTACCGTTACTACCGGAATAAGTACGAAGAAACCCGTGATAAACTTCACGAAGCCGAGGCCCATTGCGCATACTTAACCGAACGATTGTGTGAACACCAGGAGGACTACCTATCCCTCCTCCAAGACCATCTCAGACTAGAAGCAATAGTCCGAGAAACAATTGAACCCCACGAGTACGCCTTCCCCGTCTTCTCAACGCCATCAGACCTCCCTCACCCCACCTTTCTAAGTGGCACGGGCTCGCCAATTCAGGAAGAAGCACCCCTTCTGGCAGCCCAAATCAATCCTTCCCAAGGAAGCGCTCCTTCGGGACCAAATTAAACTAAAAAGGGTGGAGTGTCCATATCGTTGCCAGGACACCAAAAGCTGGGACTTGGACGACACGTGGTTGAGGTTCGCGGGAATCAAGAACTTTGAAATCTATAGACTTGTGAGGGGAACGGAAATCCTGTATTATCAAAACAACTCTCAATTCCCTGTACTTCCTTACCGTCTTCGTCGCCTTTAAAAATCTACTTGAGTCCCTTCTGAAATGGCATCGCCAACTCCTGCCCCTGCTTGGGCGAATATGTCTGATGAAGATAAGGTCATCTATATGCTTCGATCAATGGACGAACTGCGAGAGCGAACCAATAATCTCCAAAATGATATTGGGGACGTCGAACACAACAATAAAACCTACACAGATTCACTCGAGGCCAAACTTACCACAAATCAGACAAAAATAGATGCGGATGTGGCCGGACTAGCCACCAATGTCAACAACCTAGTGGGAATGTTAGCCATTCTCCAAACTACTATCACGCGCATTGAAGCACAAATCAACACCTCCATGGGTGGCTCAGGCGCTGCTCAAGTACTAGCTCCCACTGGTACAGTCCAATCACAACCAACAGCACCTGCCCCCTCGGGAGGATCAACCGCAAAGGTTAAAATGGCTGCCCCTCAAAAATTTGATGGCACAAAGCGGGAAGACGCCATCTCATTCAGAATTGCATGTGCCTGATACATCAATACAAACATGAGTGGGCACTCAGCTGACCAAGTGGTCGCCTTTATTACCTCTTATCTTGAAGGGTCAGCAGCTGAATGGGTTAACTCGTATGAAGAGTTTGAAATCCTCAACCCTGGAACGGCGATCCCCTGGCTTCACGATGCCAATCTATTCTGGCAAGAGTTTACTACCCGATATGGGGATCTGAACCGCACCGAAAATAACCACAACAAGTGGCGGAAGTTGAAACAATCCAAGACGGTTCAGGACTACCTCACCCTATTCAACTTATACTCCACAGGCCTCAACTACAACGATGCCGCCATGCGTGATCAGTTCTATGATGGTCTGTCGTCAGACGTAACAGATAGCATGGTGGCCCAAAACTACGATCCCCGCACAAAGACATTCGCCCAGCTCACACAGCGGGCCCTGGAAATTGATCGCCACCTCATTTCCTTCAGTAGCAAGAGGACATCTCATGGGGGCAATAAGTCCAGCAGCAACAATGCTTCGACTAGCAGGCCCACAAATAACCCCCAAAGCGCTCCCCAAAAGGAGAAATTCAAGAATGGGGAACGCATATACAAGATCAAAGATGGCAGGGCTGTAAAAGGTCAAATTGTAGCCATTGGCCCCAATGCAAAGGGCTTCACAGTTCCAACTGTCCGTTACGATGGCAGTAATGCCAACATACAAGAATCCTTCAAGGACATAAAGAAGGACAATCACCCACCGGCGGTCCCCAAGGCAAAGGATCCAGACACAATGGATCTGGATAGCGCAGGAAAAGGGAAGGGAATAAACACCTGCTACAACTGTGGAGGACGGGGCCATATCGCCGCCAAATGTCCCTCAGCCAAGATGTCAGGATATGAGGCAGTGGTTGAGGATATAGAAACAACCGACGATGAGTTGGTAAAAGAATGAGCTCAAACCGTGCCAGGGGGGCGGTCTTGGGCGCTATGTTACAAAATGCGCATAGTGAAAATAAAAATATGGAAATGGAATGTATGTTGTTAGGAAACCAATCACAACTACAGTTTTTCTTTCATGCATTCCCTCTGTGCATAACCCCTGAACGAAAGTCTGCATATAACATGAAAAAATTCAACGGATGGGCCATGATCGACTCAGGGGCCACGTCAGTATTTATACATGAAGATTTGGTTAAACAATACTGTATTCCTACCATTGCCCTAAAAACACCAAAAAAACTGAGGGTAATCGATGGAAGGGAGATAGACTCTGGGTCTGTGACCCACTACTGCACCTTTGAGCTATGCATTCAAGAGCACCGAGAAATCCTCAGCGCCTATGTTGTGAATGTTGGCAAAAACGATTTAGTCCTGGGCATGTCATGGCTCAAATTCCATAACCCCAACATTGATTGGGATGGAAAAGACATGAAGTTCGACTCGCCAATATGCCTGAAGCATTGCATCACAAAACCCTTGCACGTGCGTGCAAATGAACCGAAGGAGCTTCAGTTGGACTCCCTAGACTCCCTCCCAACAAAATACAAAGAATTCCAGAAAATATTCGCCGAAGAAGACGACGTCCAACCACTACCACCCCATAGAAAGTGGGATATGGAAATAGATTTAAAACCAGATGCCAAGCCAAGGCATGGTCCCATATATAGCGTGGGTGTCAAGGAAGATGCAGAATTACGCAAAACCTTGGATTGCCAACTGAAAGCAGGGCATATCAGACCCTCAAGGTCACCAATGGCATCTCCAGTCATATTCGTCAAAAAGAAGAATGGGAAGCTGCGCATGTGCATCGACTACCGACGACTAAATGAAATGACTGTCTCCAATGTATACCCACTCCCACGCATCAATGATATTGTGGAAACTTTGCGTGGGGCAAAGATATTCACCAAGTTTGACCTAAAGTGGGGTTTCAATCTCATACGAATTCGGGAAGGAGACGAATGGAAGGCCGCTTTCAAGACCAAATACGGGCTGTATGAGCCCCTAGTCATGCAATTTGGTCAAAAGAATGCACTGGGAACCTTCATGGCCATGATCCGAGAAGAATTCCAGGACATCGAAGGCATTTACGTTGTAATTTACATGGACGACATATTAGTATTTTCAAAGAACCAGGAAGAACACAATGAACATGTCAGAGAAGTCCTGCGCCGGCTTCAAAAGGCTGGTCTATACTGCGCCCTGGAAAAATGTGTTTTTGATGTCACTGAAGTGGACTACCTGGGAATAGTAGTGACTCCCCAGGGAATTAAAGTAGACCCAGCCAAGGTTGAAAAGGCTGTCGAATGGCCAACCCCTACCAACCCAACCGAAGTCCTGGAAGGGTTGGGGTTTGCAAACTGGTTGAGGCACTTCATAAAAGACTTCTCAAAAATCACAAGATGTCTTTATGAACTCGTCAAGAAGGATGTAAAATGGGAATGGACAGAAGAAAGGGATCAAGCATGGAATCTACTGAAGCAAAAATTAAAAGAAGCCCCCCTCCTAATTCAGCCAGAACCCAACAAACCATTCATTCTGGAAACCGACGCCTCAGGCTATGCCACAGGTGCTGTATTATTACAATATGGAGAGGACGGAATGCTCCACCCAATTTCTTATTACTCCAAGGCAATGGTCCCAGCAGAAAGAAACTACGATATTTACAACAAAGAAATGCTGGCAATCATCAAGGCCCTTAAACACTGGCGTCATTTGCTAGAAGGGGCCGAACACCCAGTAAACATTGTTTGTGACCACAAGAATTTGGAGTATTGGAAGACAAATTGGCCACTGAACGGTCAGGTCACACGGTGGCATGAGTTCTTATCGAGGTTCGAATTCAAGATTTTATATATTGAAGGGGCAAAGAATGGCCAGGCAGACGTACTCTCTAGGCTGTCAAGACACATCCCTAAAGAGGGGGGTGAGAGCCAAGCTCTGCTTGCACGAAACCAATTTTTGGAATTAAAATCTCTGTGGTTACAAGCAATCACACCAGACCATGACCTGGAACAACTCATTAGGGATGCTATCCCAGGAGATGAGCACCTGTCAAAAGTGCTAAAAGCTCTAGATGACAATGAGAAGGTCAAAGATTGGGAATGGGACGAAGGACTCTTACAACACAAGGGCAGAATCTACGTCCCAAATAACAAAGAACTTCACAAACTGGTCATTGAAAGCCGTCATGATAGTCCAGCAGCAGGACACCCAGGACAGTTCAGAACTTATGAGTTGCTAAATCGCAAATATACGTGGCTATCAATGAAAAAATCAGTCAACGAATACGTCACACACTGCGAGTCATGCATCAGGAACAAGCACAGCAACCAAGTTCCCCCAGGGCTCTTAAACCCAATACCCACACCAGAAAAACCTTGGGAAGAAATTACCTACAACCTGATCACCGGGCTACCCCTGTCAGAGGGATTTGATGCCATATTTACAGTTGTCGACTGCCTGACAAAAATGGTCCACTTTATTCCATGTCAATCGGAAGCCAGTGCTATGGATTGCGCCAACCTGTTCCTAACATATGTATGGAAACTCCATGGGTTACCACGGAAAACAATCTCAGACTGTGGCCCCAACTTCGCATCCAAATTCTTAAGGCACCTATACAAACGACTGGATATAAAACCCTCCTACTCCACAGCATACCACCCTCAGACAGATGGCCAGTCCGAACAAGCCAACCAAGTAGTGGAAGGGTACATCAGACACTACGTATCAGACAGACAAGATGACTGGGTCTCACTCCTACCATTAGCTGAATTTGCCTACAATAATGGTGTCAATGCCTCAACTGGCAAATCACCATTCTTTGCAAACTACGGTTTCCACCCGAGGCTAGCAGTCGGAGACAGGGAGGAACCAGAACTCCCTTTAGCGGACAACCATGCAGAATGGCTCCAAAAGGGCCATGACGAACTCAAGGCAGCCCTGGAGATAGCAAACCAGAGGATCAAGGAATACTACGACCAGAAGCATCAGACTCCTGAAGCAATTAAGGTTGGAGACAAAGTCTGGCTTGATACCAAAAACATATGGACACAGCAGGCCTCCAGGAAACTGGCCCACAAAAGAGTTGGACCATTCAGGGTGGTAGCACAACATGGCACACATGCATACAAACTGGACCTACCGATAACCATGAAAATACACCCAGTGTTTCATGTCTCACTCCTGACCAAATATAAAGACAACCCCTACGGCTGTCAGGTTCCCCCACCACCACCTGTGGTAACTCCTGAAGGGGAAGAAGAGTTTGAAGTGGAACAGATCATAAAGTCACAATATAACAAAAGATCTAACGTCTTTGAATACTATGTCAAGTGGCTCGGCTATGACGAGCGACAATGGTTAACCTATGACGACCTGGTGAACACACCAGAACTCATCGCTGACTATGTCAAGTCGCACCCAAAGGCACCCCAGGACCCCCGTGCCTTGAAGGGGGGAAGTGTCACGAACTGACACGCATACATCCACTCTACAATATTTTCTTGATTTACTACATTTTATGAGATCATCTTCAAACATACTTGCCTTTTATGGTATATCTGTATCATGTGACTCAGGGAATGTCCTGGACTGGTAACCGAGATGTATTTCAACTCTGATGTGAAATTCCGCAGTTCCGCAGTCACTTCTACTGCTTCTATCTCTTATCTGTCGTGACTCACTGTACGGACTTGTTTGTTATGATGTAGCTTGTACTATGTATATAAACCCGGTCAAGTTCGCAGAGGACTCCTCAAGAACTTGACCTCTCGTCAAATACAAGTTCTTTTGCCTTTCTTACTATTTTCCTCGTCGCCTGACTTGTCGTCGTCGACAATAAGCTTGTTGGGCTTGCCAAGACCATTGAAGTGCTGCTTGAGCGCAACATTGTAGCAATCATACGCATTAGAGCACCAGCCCTGGTGCTCAGCATCTAAAAATAAAAGATTCAGCACTAAGGCCATCAAGCATCGATGGATGAGAGATGTACCTAAGATGTTTGAGTCAGTTTCGTCCCAGACTTCAGCATTGCTCATTGCACTGAGACCTTTACGACGCTTTAGACAATGACGAACAGGCTTGTCTGGAGCAGGATGGGTAGCAGAGGGCAGTTCAGAGGGGGGTTCAGTTGTAGACATGTCAAAAAGATGTCAATGACTTTGAATGCTCCCTGCTTGCGCTTTTATACACACAAAATACACCAGTGAGTCAAGAAAATTATGCACTATTTTTCTAGCAAGCATATGACGTGCATATAGGACGCCATTGCTGCCCAGTTGAAAATATACATTTTACTGTAAAATGTACAAACAGCAAGTGCCGCTCCACAATCCCAGCACTTGGCACCCGTGGGCTCACCCGGGTTTGCTCCCACGCCTAGCGTACCCGCGTCATATATTCCATTCGGTTTCCGGAACCGGCCGAGGCTCTCCGGGTAATTTCCCGCGGGTAATTACCCGGGCTCATCCGAATTCTCGCTATCCATTTTAATCCCTAGTGGAGACCACATGGATGCGTTAGGCACCGCTATTTAATCAAATTATCTCGAACTATGACCTTAGAACGCAGGAATGGCTTTTATAGGGTGTTCTGAACAAGTGCAAAGTTTGAAAGTTGATATGATATTAGCAATCCATGACAGCAACCCAACGCTATTCATCAATCGTTCCCGACGTGATCACATCGTCTAAGAACAAGTTGTTCAATCAGTGGGGACACATATCATACGCTATCACTTACCAATTTTCAACACCGCACGAACAAGCTATACAGATCTCATTTAGCGGATCCGTATTTTCCATAATGGCAATACTTACTTGGGTAGCGAGTAGATACTGCTGTCGTTTCGAGATGAGAGGGTCATAGACGAATTGTTTCTTCATATCTGTAAAGCAAACGCTCTTAGCTCCATTGCTTGCTCTCAGGGCGTGTCAACTCGCCTATCTCGCCCTTTCCATTACAGTCAATTCCAAACGTTGAGACACCCTCGTTGATTTGCCTACTCTTAACCTCAGCCAACGTTTCAATGGGAGAAAGACCGCTATTTTCGGCCAGAGCGAGCGGAACAGCGTCTAGGGCTGAAGCAAATGCACGCATGGCGTACTGTTCGATCGATGGGATCTAAGGTTTTGCGATTTAGATGGGTGCGCCTTCCTGTTTCGAGCAGGCTTACCTCGTCCGCGGCCTTGGCAACAGCCACAGAACAGCTGATTTCTGCGGCCCCTCCTCCATATACGACCCTATTATCAACAACTAGGTTCCGTACCACACAGATCGCGTCATGTAATGCTCGCTTTGCCTCGTCAATAATCTATCCAAATGGGTGTCAGATGGCTAATCATCGAGGAGAGGAACGGCCTCAGCAGACCATTTTGTTGCTCCCACGAACGAACACTGTCACAGCTCGGCTGTTGGCGCATTCTTCGATCACAAGCATTTTGTCTCTCGTGGTCCCAAACGACACCTCCCGGACAATACCAGCAGTTCCGAGCTTGTCGGCTGTTAAATCCTCGAACCTCGGAACGATTCGTCCATTTGTTGCGATCGCAATCAACTAATTAATCGATGAGTTTCGTCTACAACCTCACCATCGACCATACCTCAATTTCGGGACCTCCAACCCATCGCACGGCCGGCAGCTCGTTTTGCATCAGCAAATGATTTGCCTCGTCGTCAAAGCCCCACTGGCATATAACTAGATTTGCACCAGTGTCCTTTACCCGTTTGATCATATCGTTGAACTTTTCTTTCTCGTACTCGCGGAGTTTCTTGTACTCTTCCACGCTTGTGATATCCAATTTATGTTTTGTCTTTGGACGCGGGGGCTCAAACGGACATGTGAGAATAGCAAGCTTAGCGTCTGAGACCGAGCGGGGCATTTGCGGATGTGAAAAGTCTTTGTCGACGACAACGCCTTGAACCAGTGTTGTATCCTCCAAGGCGCCGCCAAGCTTTCCGTCGACCTTGATGAGTTCAAAATCGACATCGCGACGCTGCAGATCTGCGACAGACAAGACTGCATCGACAGCTATTTGGGCGAATTTCTGGTGTGCCTTTGAGACGCTAAGGTGGGGTTCAGCACGTGAGTAGACAAGACGGGTGCGATACTTGCATCTTGCTACCTAGGCTGGTCATGGCGGTCTTTAAGAGATTTTCGGTGTTGTCTTTGGAGAATTCGACGCGGTCGGAAATGCTGTCGAGGTGACCGACAGCGACTGCGCATGCCTTCTCGAAGCCGTCTGCAATGCGCATGGGGTGTATACCCCGATCGAGGAGTGCTTCGCTCTGCTCCAATAGTGCTCCAGCCAAGACTGTGCGCATGGTCGTAAGCCTCATTTATTACATTGGCTGGCAGTGATTAGTTTATACTCGCCAACGACACCGGTTGTCCCATCGCCAATCTCGTCATCTTGGCTCTTGGAGAGTTGAACAAGCAACCTCGCAATCTGATGCTCAACTTCCATCTGGCCGAGGATAGTGGCACCATCATTGGTGACGGTTATTTCACCGTCTGGAGATATCATAATCTTGTCCAAACCTTGCGTAGATAACTCGGTGAATGTCTGAGCGACAGCGGTGGAGAGTGTATCATACCTCGGGGACCCAAAGAGGTCTTGACAATGTTTGCAACCGTACGGGCAGCCAATATGTGAGACTGGCACTAAATGTAACATTGTCTCCCTGCTCGAGGATTGACGGGGCTCACTTTAATAGCCTCTAAGCCATGGCTCCTGGTCTTCTTGGCTTGCTCCCTGACTATAATAAACGGGCGACCGTACTAGCGCTCATTAGTCGAATGCTTGTCATTCTGGGCGATGCGGTATACCTCGTCGGTAGTATAAACGGCTTGCTGCTGGGCCATCTCCTGGTCGCGTCGGTTTGAGGGCAAGAGACGCGTCTCGTGAAAAGTAGCTGACTAATCCTGGACCGCGGACGGGCGCCTAGTCTCCAGCTAGCTGCCTGCCAAGTGCCACCACCAGCAATGGCGACGGTCCACCCATCTCGCCTGGGCCTTGTTCCCGGCTCCCCGCCGCCTTCCCGACATTCAGACCGCCGTCGCAGTCGCAGTCGCAGCCGCGGCCGCGATGGGCGTCGCCCTAGCACGAGTCCAGAACCCCGCACGACAGAGCGCCGTGCCAGCCCAGCCTATGGCGCCTATGAGCGGCCTTCAGCCCCTTCAAATGACCCATGGCGCAAGGAAGGAAGTATGTATCCCCCTCGTGACGGCTCTCGCAAAACTGGTGGATGGTCATACGAAGGTGGAAGCGGTGGTTCAGACTTTCTTGAAAGGTGGGCTACGTCGTGCTCCCTGCTTGATTTCACCTCGGCTAACTGTATGCCAGCCGCCGTCAACAACGCTTGGCCAGCACTCTTTCTATATGGCCTCCGTCACCGAAACATCCTCAACGTGAAGAGTGAGCTGCTCTCTATGTTCTAGAGAGCATCTCTAACAGTCTAGCAGCTCTCCTACTCGCGCAAAGTCTAGCAAGTCAAAACGCCGCGCGACACGACTCGTCTACCAGCTCTGACTCTTCGGACGACGAAACTTCCCGCCGGAAGCGGAAGGAAAAAGAGAGGGAAAAGGAAAAAAGACGAAAGCACCACGATCGAGAAAAAAGTCACAGTGGGCGGAAACGTGAACGCAGGCATGAACATGACGAGGATCGGGACCGGCATGGAAGGGAATCGCGCCGCCACAGGCATCGCTCTAGCTCGGAAGACTCGGTCCGCGGTAGCGGCCCTCGCGAGCGAAGCGAGAGTGTGGGCCGTCGTATCGACCAACTCCAACTTGACCCCAAGGTGACCCGCGAGAAATCGCCGGGCAGCGAGGATATGTGGGTTGAGAAACCATCGGCCACTGTGACCGAGCTGGTGTCTCCGCCTGTCCACCAGCAGACGACCCGTGCCCACCAAGTCGAACTTGAGGATGTAGAAATCGGGCCAATGCCCGTCGTATCATCTGGGGCAAAACTCAACGAACGAGAGTGCGTATACGGATCGTCATTCAGATGTTGTACTGACTAGCGCCACGTTGCAGCTACGGGGGTGCTTTGCTTCGAGGGGAAGGCTCTGCCATGGCCGCATTCTTACAGGAAGGCGAACGAATTCCACGCCGTGGTGAGATTGGCCTGACTTCTCAAGAAATCGAGCAATTCGAAAACGTGGGATACGTCATGTCCGGCTCGCGACACAGGCGCATGAACGCCGTTCGTATGCGTAAGGAGAACCAAGTCATATCTGCTGAAGAGAAACGTGGCATTCTCAAGATGCAGAAGGAGGAGCGGGAGAAGCGGGAGAGTATGATTGTCGGCGGCTTCAAGGAAATGTTGGAGGAACGGCTCAAATCAACCGGGCATCGTTGACGAAATTTCCTTGTTTTATACGGTTTCACATGCAGCAATCGCTATACCATTCGCACATAATTTTGCAAAGGCGCCAAACGGGCTACATCATCAACAGGCCCACGGTGCTGACTGCGCTAATCCCAACAACCGCCCAACCCGAGCGCATGACGGCCCGGTTGCTCATCACTGCCAGAAATGTATGAGTCGCTACTCGGCTTGGCACTAAGACCAGGACTCACGTCTTCCAGCGTCCCAGAGCAAGTGACGAATCCCATTCCAGCCGTGATAACTAAATGCCATCCCAACAGCGCCCTTGGTGGCATACTTGAACCATTCCGGCAAGCTCGAAACAAGCCCCACGACGGCTGCGCTGTCGATCGGAACACCAACGACCGGACCGGCAAGATATGCTATCGAGAACCCGTAGAGCACTATGATCGTTGTTAGAAAGGGCGCGAGGAAACGGATCGGATAGAGGGCTTTCCGGCCCAGGACGTACATACGCTTATTCCGACTCCGGTCACTCGGTTGGCAATGGACCCGATCCAGGTGATTTGGGGGCGGTAGATGGTGAAATGGGGACTGGATGGACGACGGACCCGCTGGGCATTCAAGATACTCGTCGCGGCGGAGGGGGGAAGGGATTCGGTCTGGATGGTGCTGGAAACAAAACTCAGGTGGACGCACGCGCGCGTGGGACTGTGCGCACCGGACGAGCAAGCGAGCCAATGGGGTCGCGCGAGAATGCAATGCAACTGCACAGGACAAGGGTCAGCAGGCGGCGCACGCGGCGGGTCCGCACATACGCATCGTCCGCGCAGCAGCTGGCTGGCGCCGCAGCGCAATACCAACGTGGGAGGCGATCATCGCGTGCGGTCGACGGCGGCGGGAGACAAGCGGGCGAGACCGGCTCCTCGCCCGGCACGTGATGATCCTCCATCCCGTCACGTGGACCTGGGGCGTTTCGCTCGTTCACGCCTTGCGCTCTGTTTTCTGGTTCACACATCGACTCTTCCGTGGCCCACAGGGAAACAGCACACCCCACACAGTAACAAAGTTCATCCACACACTGCCCGATGAAGTTCTTGGATCTTCCCGAGCTTGCCCAACTCTCCTCCCAGCTCTCCATCCACCACTCGGCTGAATGCGCAGTCCGCACCCGCATCGAAGCCTACTCGTGCAAATCAATCACCAAGGAGAAAAAGCTGTTCAAAAATCTCGACACCTCGTTCCTTGAACAGCTCAGCCTGTCGCCTCCTGACTCCAAGTACGGAATGCCCGTCGATTCAGCATTCGGCCCGCTCGACAAATCCGCCTCTCGGAAAGTCTTGTACCTCCTCATCGCAACTCTCAACGTCGCATTCCCAGACCACGACTTTTCCGAAGCCAAGGCAGACCACTTTTGCAAAGAAAAAGACGGCGCAGGGGTGTTGAACTCGTTATCTAATGCCCTCCTCTCACCCACCCACAGTCGTAGCTTTTCCATTCTAGCACCAACCCCCCGTTCTTATTCGCCCTATCCGTTGGCGTCTCGCGATGGCGTGCACGGAGTATTTCCACAGTCCCTGCCCACCTCGTCTTCCCCTGTCAACCATTTCCCAAACACCCATCCCCCGATTGTTTCCGGCACCCATCCGCATCTCTACCAAGTCCTCGACAGTGTCATTTCCCTAGCTAATTGTGATGTTTACTCCTACTCGCCCGACATGGAGTCTGACCCGCATGCGGATGATAGTGACGAAAGCGCTTCAGACTCTTCGGGCTCACCAGGGGATAACGACACATTCGATTTCGAGCCTGATGAATACGAAAGCGATGGCCTAGCTCATTCGGGTCGCCTCAGTTCCGCGCAAAGTCCCACTGGGACCAATGGCTAGACAACGAAGATGAACGCGAGCGCGGACGCCAGCACGCACGTGCCCGGCCCCGACTTCCGACACGCAGTCGCGCCAGCGGGCTCCTCTGGTCCTCTCATTGGTTTTTCCATAATAAGAAGGAAAAACGCATGCTATTCATTTCCACCTGGGCTCGGCGCCGTCATTCATCGGACAGCTGGAGCCAAGACCGGCTCGACACCTTCACTGCTTGGGAGGGCGCTATGGGTGCAGGAGCGCGAGCAGCTGGGGTTTGGTAGCATCGAATTCATGGTCAGAACGATTTATTCCAATAATTTGCCCCATTGATCCATCCGGTCAGTCACATTCCCTTGTGGCATCGGTCAACGTATGTTTATGTAACCCTTTGTGCTGTGCAGTCTCTTTTGTAGCCTTTCATAACCACTTGTCGCCTAAACCGGATGTAGGCTTGTATTCCCACGTAGTTCTGCGCTGTTTCTTATCGTACGATTATCCTACTTTTGCTTGCTGACTGTACCGCTATTTTACTTGCTACGGATTTGTGTCCAAGATGCGGGAATACGGGTAAACTTTGGCTAACAACTTCTATAATCCGGGTCAAACCACCACGCGCAGAATGAAACCCAGATCGCATCAGCTGGAAGGCTTCGGCCCCTGGTCATTCAACCAGTCTGGCACTCGGCTCTTTGGGTTCGTCTTCTTGACGGATGTGACCTGCCGGATATATGCATCATGAGTCAACCCTTTTTTCATCTTATCTCGAATGTATCCAGGAAAGTTAAATGGCCTCGGGCGGCTCGAAGCGTAACCCCAACCATAGCCTGGCGATTTCCCGCCCATACCGGGAGTTGCCGAGTAGAAACCGTGACGCCCATTTTTCGACCGAAATTTATATGAGGACACCGTTCCACTCGATTGCAAGCGGGTCAACGGTGTACCTTTAGGCTTGGGCTTCGTATCGAGTACTCGTATTACGTCCACCTTGCGTTTCAGCCGAGATGCACTGCTTTGTGAACTCTCGAGAATAGCCATCGATCCGGGATCCTTAAAGTCTAAAGCTTGGTAAACTTTTGCTTCGTACTGCCTCAAGGTAGGCTAAGAGTTGTTCAGTAAACCGTGGGAAGGGTCCACAAAGACTCACATAACGGATTACGGATTCCTCCAATATCGTTTTGATATTTATTGCGGCAGATCGAGCTTTCCGGCTCCTTTCGCTCTCTGCTTCTTCGTCATCCTCTATTGGTGTTACTCTTGGGCGACTACTTAGAGAGTCAATCAAATTTTCATACTTTTATCGGATAGAGAGCGTGCCTTGGCCAATCCATCGACATCCGCGGGTCTGACAGCTGTATGGATAAACCGTCGATTAGTCTAAGCTCTAAAAAATCAATGACCTTCCTCAGCGTCTCGTGGTTATGTCATTCGTTCATACCGGTTTCCTCGCCCATGTTCTTTTCAAGACACCGGGCCGCGACCCGTTTTCTCCTCTGGTTGATTGCCCCATTGAAATCGCCTCGCATAGGACTCAGCATAACTTCAAGACTGGTGAGAGCTTCAGTTTTTTGCTCGCTGCTTATTGTAGGAAAGTGCTCAGTCCCTCCTCCGAGACACATGTCACCTAGTTCATCCCGTGAGACCAGCACCAATGCTTCAGATAGTGCAAGGTGCGGGTTTTGGTATTTTTTAACTCTGGACAGGTGAGGAATTAGCGTATTGTCTTCTGGCTTCTCATACGAGCTTGCCTTGACATGTGGAGCCGGACGCTAGAACTGTTTCAGTATTGGTTCTTTGGTCAATGCCACATTGAGGGGGATCGACCACGTGATGGTGCCTCTTTTAAAATTTGACGTATGGTCGGAAATTCGTCCATTTGGTTCAAGATCAGCGCTTGCAACCTCCCACAATGGCCCCTCTTGCACCTTCCAAGCTCAAGCTCTCATCCAAGCCCAAAAGGCCGAAATTTTCACCAAAGTCTCCCTTAAATTCTTCAACTCATGCCCACCCAAGCCCCTTGATCGCGAAACCAAAGCCAAATCCAACAAAAGAGGACGAGCCGCAAGATGCAGAGCACGAAATGCAACTTCATGGTTTCTCATCTGATGAAGACTCCTCGGATGAGGAAGACGATACCAATTCTCCAGAGCTACCTGGTATAGATGTCAGCAAACTCCCTATGGTTGCAAAGGACGACTTAGCTGTGAAGAGAAGACTCGAGGTAGCGAAGAAAACCCCTGTGAGCATAGGTTTATCTGACCGACTTCTCGGGATTAGCCCACTGACAAATTACAGACTCAAGACCGGGGAGTCCTGTATCTCGCACGAATACCTCATGGCTTTTATGAAGCAGAAATGAAAGCTTATTTCTCTCAATTCGGCACCGTGACCCGCCTGAGATTGTCCCGAAACAAGAAGGCATGTGCCTCGTTTGTTGGAAGGTTTCAGGCATGATAACTCGCTTTTAGACCGGCAGGTCCAAACATTACGGATTTATTGAATTTGACTCGGCCTCTGTCGCTCAAATAGTGAGCGAGACCATGGACAACTACCTGCTTATGGGACATATTTTGCAATGCAAACTAATCCCTAAAGACGAAGTTCATCCAGAGCTTTGGGTGGGGTCGAACCGAAAGTGGAGGGTCGTTCCTCGAGATCGAGTGCATCGCGTGCAGCACAACAAGGTAGCACCCTTTGGCCCTTCTTGAGCACGAGTATTTATCCAATCGTATAGGCACGCACCGTCGACCAACAGCGGCGAATCGAGCAGAAAATTCTCAGGAGACAAGCCCGCCGCCAGGCAAAAATTGACTCTGCTGGCATCGGGTACAACATTGGCGTTGCTGGATATGTGAGTTGTTTATGGCCATATCCACGAATGCAGATGTTGATAATATGAAAAGCGGACTCCCGTGTCGTGAAAATGATACCTCTCACTATCCATTCATGACTAAATCAATCATGTACGTTGCCCGATGGTCTCGGTGTTTCAGTGATTTACGGTTCCATCAACTTTTATCGGCCAAATCACTTGCTATCCATCTTGTGGTTGCCGTATGCTGCAACACACCTGTAATTTACACGATAATACTCATTTCGTCAGGTTTCCAACTAAGTAGAATCAACGGTTTGTACAGAATAATCATTGGTAGGTATTTCCATTCATACGTCTGGCTTCAGAGCCCAGGATCATATTGCGCGTTTGATAAAAATAGCACACCTGATGCTTTACTGTCTGAGTCGGGGAAACATGGCCGGGAAATTGTTCGGCCCTAGCCGGGATTTTGCCTCCACGCATCATTGCAAGAATGGCATGTATTCGGTCTATTTAGATCGATTAAATTTCGGGGCCAACTGTTTCTCAAGAGTCCCATTGCTCAGTCACCTCTAAATCCCCATGTTCGGTTGACTGGGGGTTCTTTTGTCATTGCGTTTGTTGTCTCTATGCGGCTCAATGCTGTTTTGATCCAGCGGCTGCATTTGGATCTGCATACACGGAGGATACGTCGACGACCACGGGAAGGTCCTCATAGAAGACCCTCTTTGCAGCTGAACGTCTAGTATCGAATCCACCCTCTGAGTCAACGATTCTCGATATGCCGCTCCAAGGCCCATTTACCCAAGCTATTTTTGTGAACCTCGGATTGCCAGAAAGCCACATATATCTGCCATTGCGTATCCCGATGAATGTATTGAGTATTACACATATTTATTGTACGTAGGTGTTGAAGCGGGTTACGCCGTAACCTGAGTCTGGCCACGACGGGTGTTGCAGGCTTGGCAAACACCGTAGTCGTCATGGTTCAGGCTGAAGAGAAAAGTTGAGTTCGCATTGTGGGAAAACCAAACCAACATACCAAGTACACACTAAGCATGCCCATTCATCCGACGCTGTATGCTGCATTTCCTTCGATTTTGCCTCACCCCCGGATGAATTATGCCTATTGGAATCTGGTTGTCTTGCCCCCAGAGATTGAGATCCGATTGTTAGCGGCTTGCTGGCTCCCAAGCGGTGCGTGCCAACTAGACCCAGCCGTTCTCTCTTGTGGTGTTGAATCTCAGTGCGAAGCATGCTAGTCAATAAAGCTGTTTGTTTCTTGGGCTTTAAGGAACTGGTGCCAGGCATAGAAGTAGAAGTATCAGTTTTAACCCCAACAGACTCGTCGTCTGATATCAAGGTGAGAATGTCATCACTGCCTTCGTCAATTTCGGGCGTTCCTATCGTAGAGTGAAATTTCCAGCCAACCCCCGCGTCGGTGAGCAGCTTTTGACGAGATGTATCAGTTTCCTCAAATCCTTCGGATTCGGACTCTGACTCGTCCAGAGCAATTATTTCTGCTGATTCCGAACCTGGGAGCAAGTGGCAGTGGGTTAGCACGCATTCTGGTGTTGGACATTCTTTCTCTACCTGGATCTTGTAGAGTCTGAAGCCGTTTCTCTATTGCTTTCAGTCGAGCATCCCTCTCCTTCGCACTGTGGATGCTGGTTGAGCCGTGAGGCCCCATGAGCAGCTCCGCATGCCTACCTCCGGGTGCTCCTCCTGAAGCCAATTCCTTTCTTCTTTTCAGATTCGTCCGTGATGTGCGAGTTCAAGGCTTGCCCGTCTCCTTCAAACGCATACTTGGATGCTACGCGCGTTCCAGGTTTACGTCGCTTCGCTGTGGGTGCCTGAGGGGCACGTTGACGGTGTTTACGACTATATTGGCGTTAAACAATCAATCAAGCGAAAATAACACTTGCATACCCAAGTGTAGAAGCTTTCTGGCGTTGTTGAGCACCCCCACACAGATACTCCGGAAGATCTTCACCGGCTTGCCCTAGGCCGTTGCCTGAGACCTGAATAGAATCACCAAGTCGAATACCCGAAGAGTACATGCCTGATATAATTCAGCATGTTTCAAGTCTCAAATATCCGCTCCCTTACCGTCTCCAAAATAGCCGTTGCTTCTGAGCACGGCGACTTCGCTGCACAATTGGGCATTCATTTGTTGAAACCCGATCCCATGATTCATGTGCTGAGGAATAGGCCACGATTAGCTATAGTGACGTGCCAAGTATTTCGGTTTACTTTAATGTGCGCTAGCTGGCAAGGCATTATATGAGGACACACAAGTTCCATGATACTCTTGGTACTTACTTCATGGCAAACAACTTGTATAAGCTGTTGTGTACCATAGAATCGCCCATCAGAGCGCCGTAAAACTATTTCTTGAGAGCCGGTTAGAAAGTTTTATTCGACTTGATCTATGAGCGCCTACCTATCGTTTCCCCGGCGTTCCAATTGCGACCAAGAAACACAGTATTGTGCTAGCAGCAGTAACATAAATAGACGGCGCTTGAGGTTTGGTCGTCAAGACTTACTTCATACTGTATGTGGTTAGTTAGGGTGAGATAGTAGGTTTGACTAAGTCAGAGAGTGCTTCACCTCTTCAAAGCTGTTCACAGTGAACCCATGCTTCTTGCAAATCGGCCTCA
The DNA here is from genome assembly GCA_030998015.1 of Ceratorhiza oryzae-sativae. NCBI lineage: Eukaryota > Fungi > Basidiomycota > Agaricomycetes > Cantharellales > Ceratobasidiaceae > Ceratorhiza > Ceratorhiza oryzae-sativae. The sequence goes on from JARWMV010000029.1 coordinate 170,114, forward strand.
CTTGCGCAGCGAGAGCGTTCAGCAACCCTTTGGCATCTTCGTGGGTTGGAATACGAGCCGTATTTTTTCCGACCGGGAGAGCCGAGATAAAATTAAAATATGGGTTGGGGGAAACGGCTTTTTCATTCAGGCGAAGATGGGGCATGGTTGAGAAACTAGTTGAAACAGGTATCCTCAACCCACGTGATCAGCCGCCGGGATGGCTCAGGAACCTCAGGCTTTCTCACGCCTCTCCATCCCACACCCAAGCCGGATTTAATCCCTTCTCACAAATTGGTCCCTCCAACGCTCCCCTACACTTCACTTACACAGTCCGGCTCTAGCGCCAAACGGCATGTCCACGCCCCATAAGAATTTCAAGATCGCAGTCCTCACCTCTGGTGGGGACAGTGCTGGAATGAATGCGGCCGTACGCGCTGTCGTCAAAGCCGGAATCTCCAAGTAAGCCCTCACCACCATGATATCATATCTTCGTTTCATCTCCACTTGGCGTAGAGGATGCGAGATGTGGGTTGTTCGTGAGGGATATGAGGGCCTAGTTCGAGGGAATACCGAGGCCCCGCCTGATGAAGTTCCTCTAGACTCCTGCATGGCAGGGGATGTCTCGGATGAGATAGCACAGCTAGGTTTCGTGAAGAGCCTTCGTTTTGGAGATGGAGAGCTGTTCAAGCAGGGAGAAGGCGACGCTGAGGATAGGCCTGATAAGAAGACGCTCAAAGGGCGTTATATCGTCAAAGTAGGCTGGGACGACGTCCGTGGCTGGATGGGTGAGGTCAGTAGTTTTATAGATTCTAGTTGGTCCGCCGAAGCTGACAGCTCGATTAACAGGGAGGTACGCTGATCGGAACAGCTCGATGCGCCGCGTTCCGCCAAGTTGAAGGCCGAATGACCGCCGCCTACAACCTCATCAAAGAAGGAATTGATGCTCTCGTTGTATGCGGTGGAGACGGATCCCTTACCGGAGCAGACAAACTGCGAGGCGAGTGGCCAGAGTTAGTTGACGGGTTGCTCAAAGATGGTCTGTCCACTCTATCCTAGCTATATGCTATTTCAAACCCATAGTTGCCAGGCCGGATAACTCAAGAGCAAGCCAGCATTTACGGACATCTGAAGATTGTCGGTCTCGTTGGATCTATTGACAATGATATGGCAATGACAGATCTAACAATTGGAGCACCCACCGCGCTTCACCGCATATGTGAAGCGATCGACAACATAAACTCGACAGCCTCTTCCCATTCTCGTGCCTTTGTCGTTGAGGTCATGGGTCGGCATTGTGGCTGGCTCGCTTTGCTAGCCGGAGTCAGGTGTGTCATTCTGTGGCTACAAAACGAACACAAAGCTCAATAATTCTAGTGCTGGAGCCGATTTCATTTTCATTCCTGAACAACCCCCTGAGGCACACCCCTGGGAAGATGATATGTGCGAAACCATCAAGCGAGTAAGTGGTTCAAGCGTGACCAACCACCCGTTCAATTGAATGATAGGTGACTTCAGCATCGGAATGTTGGCAAGCGCAAAACTATTGTTATCGTCGCCGAAGGTGCACACGATCGTGAACTCAACCCAATTAAGCCAGATTATGTGAAGGACGTTCTCACGGAACGCCTGGGTTTGGACACCCGTGTAACTACACTTGGTCACACCCAACGCGGTGGGAAACCTTGTGCCTTGGATCGCATTCTGGTAGTGTCGTCCTTCACGTTCATCACTGGGCATCGTCTGATGACTCTGTTCGATTGAAACAGCCGACTCTTCAAGGCGTGGAGGCTGTGGATGCTTTGCTTGAGGCAACTCCTGAGACTCCGTCCTATATGATCGGGATCAGCGAGAATCAAATCACACGAAAGCCTTTGATGAAAGCGGTTGAGCTGGTTCGTTGCCCGTATTTTAATATTCGAGCTTAGCTAAATGCGCATAAAAAGACTCAAGCCGTCGCCAAAGCAATTGCGGAGAAGGACTTTGTGAAAGCCATATCACTACGTGATCCGGAATTCAAGGACTACCTGGAGGCTTTTACGGTGACGTCTGCGCTAGATAGCGAAGTCAAGCTACCCCAGCAAAAGGTGCGATTTGTAGTTCTCGCTGGGCTGGTCTAATATCCTGTTTTAGAGGCTGCGTATTGGAATAATCCAGTAAGATATTGAGTGCTTCTTGCATATATTTTGTTATTAATAATGGGTCATAGCATGGGTGCCCCGGCTGGAGGTATGAACGCAGCAACCCGTGCGGCAGTGCGCTACTGTCTGGAACGTGGCCACACTCCTCTTGCAATCAACAATGGTTTTCAGGGGCTGCTCGAAGATAGTGTCAACGAGATGTCATGGTTGCGTGTCGATAACTGGATGACCCGAGGGGGCTCCGAGATTGGTACTAATCGTATGCTCCCAAGTATCGATATCGGAGCCGTTGCTTCCAAATTCCAGGGGCATAGGTTTGATGGTCTTTTCATGATAGGAGGGTTTGAGGCATTTTCTGCCCTTCTTGAGCTGAAGAATGGTCGCCAAAACTATCCTGCATTCAACATTCCGATGGTCCACTTGCCGGCTACCATCAGCAACAACGTACCTCTCACCGAGTTCAGTCTTGGTAGCGACACCAGCCTGAATGCCCTCGTTGACGCGTGCGACTCAATCAAACAGAGTGCCCAAGCCAATCGGAATAGGGTATTTGTCGTCGAGACTCAAGGCGGCATGTGTGGATATATTGCTACAATGGGGGCGCTGGCAGTGGGCGCTGCGGTGGTCTACACTCCAGAAGTCGGAATTAACCTCGACCTGTTGCGCGCGGACGTAAACTTCTTAAAGACTCGATATGCTTTAGATGTGAAGGGGAAGTCGGAAGGGCGATTGGTCATCCTGTATGCGTTTCCCGTTTTACTTCTAACCTTATTTTGCTTATTGTGTTACAGGAGCGAGAAAGCGTCCAAGGTCTACACTATAGATGTGGTTACGAAGATATTGGCCGATGAGGGCCGTGCGCTATTCGACTCACGTTCCGCGTCACTCGGACACACCCTTCAGGGTGGCATCCCTTCTCCTATTGACCGTGCCCGCGCTGTACGGCTCTCTATCAAGTGCATGATGTTCCTTGAGCAACATGCCCGATCATCTCGTCGCCTGGCTCCCCCCGAGAGCGCTGCCGTAATTACTATCCAAGGCACAAGCATTAAGCTCACACCAGTCGAGGAAATGGTTCAGCATGCTGACATGAAGAACCGAAGGGGAAGGAATCCCTGGTGGGCTGGGATCAAACGATTAACGGAGACTTTGGGTGGCCGAACGGAATTGGTGGATGTTGCTAACAAATGACTGCGAATTTGTGTTTGAGGGCAACATATCTAGAACAACTGAAGCATGTACGGAGAAGGTGATTGTGGATTAGGATTTTTAAATAGAACCACGTCAATGGGGAATCTATGGATCATATCTGATATAACCATGCAAAACGTAACCAAAATGCACCTATGCGATAAACAACTTTAAAACTCCTCTTTCGTGAGCATACATTTGATCATCAATGGTTGAGGCACGGGAACCTCCAGGTGTTCGGCTACAAAATCGCGCCATGTCTGCCTGGATGGATGAAGTTTTTCGGCTAGCTCCTGAGAAAAGAACCGTTTTCCGCTTTCGTGTTCGTCGATGAAATATTTGAAGCTAAGCGAGATAGTGTCAGCAGCCTCGTGCTCCATGCGAAACCGCGACTTACATTCCCCATCCCTCAATGATAAAGGGTTCATATTGAAGCGCCATAAACTCCTCCCGGGTTGTTTCGTGGATTTCTACGTTAGAGCTTCGGGGAACGTAAGTTGGCAGCCAGCAGCAAACATTAATATTTCTGTGCTCGCACCTGGTTATTTCTGAGAATATCTCACCGTACTGTCGCAGCGAGATATATTCGTTCACGACATACATATCCTTGCCCAGCCACTCCGAGGGATTCTCAAACGCCACCAGAACCTAAAACTCTATTGTATTTTTTGGAGCAGTTCTCATAAATACAGAAGCACTCACGTAGTGTCCAATGTCTTTCGGAGACATGCTAGGAATAGGAACGTCAGTCGGGAACGGGAATTTCAATTTCCAGCCTCCTGCTCGATTTTTGGTGATGACTTCGAAGAGAAATATGTTCCCAAAGTAAAATGAAGTTCCGAATTGCGTATGTGGAACACCGGAAGTCTTGAGATATTCCCCAGCGGCTGTTCTACAACGCTTCAATACCCTCGGCGTGGTATAGCGGCTCACACTCACTTGTGCTTGAATGCATTGACCTCCAAGCCAGGCGTCGGAGGAGCGACGCTACCAAACGATCAGGCACTCGTGTGATATTAGAATTCGCCAACCCTGACCCACAAAAATACTAAATGCTTTATCTTGGCGATTTTGGCGGCATTGATGATGTTGATTCCCTGCTGCGTTTCCCTCTCGAAAGCATCGAAATAGTCTGTTACACCATAGGCACCATAGCAACCTTGTGCGAATCATTCACTCGACATCGTTTGAATTGGAACAGCAGCGAATTGGACTTACCTTCGAATGCGATGCAGAGCGAATCTAAGTCATCAAAGTTCGCATAGGCTACGGTAGCGCCAGCTTGAATGAGTTCTACTAAACCATGAGTTTACTATACCTCTGGACTCTGGAGCCTAACAGGTAGCTGACCTTTTGCCGATGGCCCGTTGACTTTCCTTGTGAGCGCACGAACAGCAAACTTGCCGCTGTGCAAGAGGTGTCTGACCACGCTTCCTCCCTGAAATCCTATGAGTTTTGGTGTCGATAAGTATTGTTTCAACTGAAAGCTAGGATGAGTCTACCTGTGGCACCACAGACCGCTATAATTGGCTTAGTGTTTATAGGTTCCTTAAGGTTCATCTCGAGCTGGTGACAAGCTACTGCGAATAGATCAACTCAGTCTACACAGCTTTATTGTAAGCCCAAGATTCCAAGGATCCGGTCAAGTTGGGGTATTAATGAAGTCCACTTCGAGTCCAAGGGCATTCCAGCACGGATCCTAGATTAATCGGCTTGGCCATGTAATCACGCCAGCACGTGTTTGCAAACGACAATACCCAACGTAGATAAAACCCGACCGGTTCTTGGTGGTCGGAATATATGAAATTAAGATAGGGAGTGTAAAAACACCAAGTTAAACAAACGTATAGGCCCGGATACACTAATAGCCAGCCGGATGAATGTACCGAGTTCGGAATCAAACATGACACAAGCAGCACACAACCGAATAGGGTATTGCCCAGCGACGCTCGGTGCCCAGAGATGTACCGATTCGGTTTAAGCTGTGAGAACCGTCCCGTCAGGCTCTGGCTTCGACTGAGAAGTGCCCCCCTTGATATCCCATTCGCTCAAGCCAACTGACCCTCCCAGCTTACGCCATCGTTCCTTTCTCTCACGGCGCAAAGACTCGCAAAGACTGACCAGGGCCGGCCAGCTTTTCTCATGTTCGTAGACAAAATCCTATCGTGCGCATAAGTTAGATGTATTTGACAACGAAAAAAAGACCAACCATTTCTCCTCCCCAGTCCTTCGTAACCTGAGTTTTCTCAAATAATCCATCCTGAATTACATCAGGGTTGAACTTGATTTTCGCGCGAGTAACTGGCCAAAAGTTTGAGATCTACGATGGACGGGTAGCGTTCGTGTGTGGCTTACTTGGATCTACAAAGGGCATGATCGCCTTGAAGAACAGATTTACCAGCATGGGAACATTGAGGATCAAGGCCAGCCCAAGGCGTTCGGGGTAGTGATTTTGTAAGATCGTCAACATCTAAAGCAGCGCATATTTAGCAGGCGCTTGCGCTCGCAACGTGTGCACGTACGGTCCTTGCGGTTCCCAAGGCGGGGTTTTTAGCCCGATCTGCAAAGTTAATTAGAAGGTCGAGGTTTCTACGGGTTGTTAATGAGTTACGCGAGTTGGCTGCCTCCAAAATCAACTTACTCAACGCCCGGTCCCATTACGTCTATCGAACGTTCAAGCATCCAGACCGCAAACTGCAACTGTCGAGTCGATTCGTCCGTGTTTTGTCGGGAAGGCAGCATGTAAAGTGCAGGACGGCGCTGCATATCGTACCCAGCTAGCTGTTCTTTGCCTGTCAAAGACTAAGAGGGTAGCCACGTTAGCGGAGGTTGGCGCCTTGAGCTAACTTTCAGCCTACCTCGGGCTCAACATACTCGGGCGTTAGCAGGTCATACATTCCATATTCTCTCCTCCATTTCAAGGTATCGTCTAGCCTAGTAATTGTCGTCGCCAGAACCCATTTGGACGCGCGAAGGCTACACGATTCAGACGCGACACGCGAGAGAAAGGACGCGACGGCTTACTATCGGAGCAAGCATTCGCGCGTCTGAGTGATATATTAGCATACCTGTTCAATTTCCAGGTCAGTTGAGCTCTTACCAGCCAGAAACGTTCTTCTTCAGTCAGCGCTCCCTTCTCCGCCTCAACACCAGGTATTAGGTAGACTGGGCTGCTGTAGTGTTTGAGAATTATACTGTAGGCTTTCTCCTGGTCCTCGTTGGGGCGCGGCGGGGTTGATCGCTGGCGCGGGTGGCGGAGAGGAGATGACATGGATGGGCATCTTGGCTGAATCCGGCGGTGGGCGATGGCGAGTGCGCGACACCAAATTCAGCACCGCCACAGTTCCCTGAATTACCAACCAGGCTCACACACGCCGCAAAGATCAGGTAGTCTGTGATTTCATCCGTGTGCTAAGCAACAAGGTCCATTGCTGAACTGTCTCCTTCCGAAATCCCACTCAAATTGCTTATGTCTGACCTCTCCATTGTCCGCGTCTCTTGTGCTCGCGCATGTGCCTCGGTTGCTCGATTTCGCCGCTCCATTCCAGCCTGCCAATCTTCTTCCGTCCCGAGGCCGGGGATGAAATCAACCGGAGTGTCGACATTAGCCTGCACCGCGCTGTTCAACAGGTCGATAACATGCGCCGAAAGCGGCTCGATTGCCAGTGCCTAGCGCGTAATAGTGAATTAGTGCGTCCAAAATTTCCCAAGAACAAGGTAAAACCTCGTGGTAGCGAGCCATTGCATCGTCCAACTCAAACAGGATATGGTGCGTAACTCCTAGACTTGCAATCGCGATAGCATGGCGTGGCTCCAGCTCCAGCACACGCATATATTTAGCTTTCGCCTCCTGGAGTTGACTTCAGAAAGTCGATGAGCTCTCGTGGATCATCCATATACTGTGCTCACCCTAATTTGCGGTACGCATGGGCCTGATTAAGGTATAAAGTGGACCACAACGTTTGCGACCCTCGCACCTCGCCCGCTCGGGATACGGCGTTACAAAAGTGTTCTAGTGCCTCTTCATACCTGTGATGCCCTCAACTATTGAAACCTACAACACTTGTCTCACTTACTTTCGATTCTCGTACGCAACAACCCCTAACTCATTAAGTAAGACTGGGTCCGTGTCACATAGCGCTGCTGCCGCTGAGAGGTGTGATTCTGCAAGTTGCATATTCGATAGCTGAATGTGCTCCATTCCAATGAATAGTTGGGGTAGATGGGATCTGTGATTCAGAGTGAGTTCGCCGAATCAGCTGGATTTAGGCCGAGCCGTCGATACTCACCCCGGAAATAAGCGTGCGCTAGTGGAATATGCAACAATTGCCTGGTCATGTTCTCCTTCGTAGGCAAAAGCGTGAGCAAACGCAATCCAAGCAGGACCAAATCGAGGGTCCATCAAGGACGTTTTCCTGAAATGTGTGAACATGAATGATTCGAGAATCATCAACGGATGCTATCGTACTCACGAGAAGTACTTTTTTGCTTCACCATGGCGCTTCGAAGCCAGATACCAGAGCCCCACAGCATACCAGCTGCATGGCGAATCTGGTTCATGGGCGACCAAATCATGAGCTAAAAGGAACAAACGACTATGCAGATGAGGGAGTGTGGTCATGCAAGCGAGATGAAGCGGTAATGTAGAAGGGTGAACAGCTTCCAGTTCCAGAATTCTACGTGCCTTGGGTCAATGGGTGCTCTCCAGCCACTTGAGACTAGGATGCCTACCGGGATGTAATAGCAAAGCAATCCGCCCATCGGTACTCCGCATACAACGAATCTGCATGTCCGAATAACACATCTGGATTTTCCGCGAGGCCATACTCATCCATCAGGCGTCTACGAGCCGCATCTATTTCCGCCGAATGCTTGAACTAGGACGGGACGAACAAAGTCAGTGAAGCCAAAAAGGCATGCCCTCGACGCCCTTGCCTTTTTCAACCGTGTTATGTACATTAACTTAACAAACTCGGCTTGTTCCTGCGCTTGCTCACGGTATGCAAGCCCATCAACCAATGCCCACTCTATCCGCAGAAGGTTAGCGTACGAGCAAAATGTGACTATACTCTGAATATTGATCGTACCCTCGTCAACGCCCATCATTTCCCCGCCAATCAAAAGCTCAAAAGCCTCGTAGCACTTAACGTCCAAGGCTAGCGCCTCCAGCAGGCATTCTTTCGCTCTATCCGCGCGATTGAGGCGCAGCATGAGTAGTCCTCGTAGATAACACATTGAAGCCTCGACTTTAATGCCACCATCGGAGTTAGGTATAGTTGATCCAGATTTCGCTACACAAGAGGCGAAGAATTCGATCTCGGTTGAGCTAACAGCGTGTGGTGCACTTACACGAGCCCGCAAACGGATTGGAATCTCCCAGCATCTCCATAGCCTCTGTCCAATTGCCGGACTTGACCTGCCGGATGCTCAGTATATTTTACTGGTTATTCGACTCAACTTACCTGACACTGTGCCGCCAGGTAGCGGCAGGCCACACTCACATCTACTAGACGTGACACACCCTCTCCCTGAATCATGTCCAATGGTTGCTCGCCTCGTGGTTGCGCCACGCGGGTGTTGGCCATAGAAAAGTTGAAGGGACGCGTCAGCAGACGCTCAGCACGAGAATATTGATTGGTTAGAAAGTGTGTTTGTGCCAGCCAAAATGCGTCGTTTGGATCGCCTGCGTGGAACGTGGGTAAATCACACCCTAGAGGAATTTTATGAAAGAGTTTTACCCGTCCAAGTAAGAACCTTGTCTCCCCAAAAAATTGCGGTATCGTACAAGTGTTGCATCATAGCATCGTGTCTCCACATTCTAAGTTTGTCCACAATCGTCCAATCACTGAGATCATCCTCATCCTCGCCAAAAGTGGTGTCTTCGTCTTTATCGTTTGCTAGGGGGTGACGCCCGAGGCTAGTAAAGTCGCGCCGTATTCGAGATGTTCTTGGAGATGCACTTAGTGTTGACGCGTTTGCGTCGAGGTGATGGCGAGTGGGCGGAGTTGGCGAAGCAGCTAATAAGGAATGCACAAGTCCGTGTGGTCCCATGGAAATAGACGACGAAAGAGATCCCCTTGTACCGCTTCCCGATGGAAGCGGCCGAATAGTATACACATTTCGGGTTGGAGGGGTTGACATGGTTCGTCTTTGGGGTCAGAATTAATATTTACAGCTATTTACCATCGTTTGTCAAACACCCTGAACGAGGAATGTGGTCCCAAGGAAAAGGATTTCAACCATATAGATTTTACAGAATACAGAATAGACAGTGCAGGTAAATACGCTTCCGCGCGATTAAAGGCTCAAGCTAATCAGATTTCTTGTTGGAGATTTGGCCAGTCGATTTGTTGTACTCCGTAGCGAGACGATCATACTCATCTGCCTGTTGTTTGGCCTGTTTCTTCAATGTGTCTAGAATGGATAGTCAGCGCCAGGCAGTCAGCACGATAGAAAGCGAGTAGACCTTCTTGTCCTTACCAAAATCACGAGACTTGGCTTCACTGGCCGCCAATTTCTTCTTTAACTCCGCAATCTCTGCGCTTTGGTCCTTGGCACCAGACTTCCCTTCAGTCCGCTACAATTCAAATGATAAGACTAGCCTGAGCCACACTTTGTGTTACATACCTTTTTAAGCTCGGCATACTCCTTCTGAGTGTGAATGAGATCAAGGAGAATGTAGAAAGTGCGAGTAAGGATAAGTGAGAGGAACAAGGTGAAGCCGGTTAGGTACATGTTACGCTGGGTGCTATTATTAGATTTGTTAGTTGCAAATGCAACCAAGTGGACAAGATCTAACATACTAGAATTTCTTAGCAGCATGGTTGGTCTCAGTTTGGACATTTGTAGCTCCGGCGGCCGTTTTGGCCTGTTGCCCCTCGGCCGTTACCCTCAACATTCTCTGGACGGCATCTACGTCATGAGATCAAGTCATCAATCTCCTTATTTTTCCATCACACATACCTACGAATAGTACTCCACAA